>JAPZDX010095619.1:0-12767 GCA_029783625.1 Naso annulatus | reverse complement strand
GTGTGTGGTCAGGTGCACTGCTGTTGTGTTTGTGGGTGCCCAAATGTTTATGGCCCTTCTGCCTTTTATGAATGGCATTGTGCGGTGCTGTGTGTGCCACTGCTTGTGTGTCCATTGAGTGTTCATGCAGAGGTGTGTGTGTGTGTGCGTGTGTGCGTGCGTGCAGGCCTAATGGACATTTCTGCTGCAGCAGCACTCTGAGTGTTACGTAAGAGGCTGTCCTCTGCGTCGTCCTGCAGGGCTGCTCAGGATTAAAGGAAGACTCCTCCTCGGCACTTAGTTTCACCTCTTCTGCCTCATCCTAACCGGCTCTGATAGCTGCTGTGAGCTCTGTGCTGAACGGTCATTTCATCCCATAACACAAAATAATGATAACATGTGGCTCTTTTTGAAGTGGATGTCAATCAATAACTTAGTCTTTTTTCCCAGCAGTCACTGTGCGGCCCATCTCTGTTTTAGACCTTACGAAAGTTGAGCAAAAGTCTTGTTTGTTTAGCCTAAAAATTCCCATTTTTCCACCATTTAGCTACTGACACATCTGTATTAAATGACATTTCACCGCCATGTTTGACGGACCTTGTTGAACCCGTATGTGCCCACACTGTTCACAGGGGACTGGTCTTCTGAGTGTCCTCAGAAATATTAGGAATCAACTCTAGAACTTTAATCTGTCGGCATTGGTGGCTGAAAGGTTGGAGAGGCAAGCTTGTGACTGGAGAGTCGCCGGTGCAAATCCCCCCTGCAGCGGCAGGACTGATGTTGGTGGGGTATGTGAAGGGCCCCGCTTGATCAGACTGTGGTTGTACTTCATAGTGTGAGTGTGTGTAACTGTGTGAATGTGATCTTATCTACAGTATTGAATACAGTACTGTATTAATGTTTTAAATTCTTTCAAGCTTATCAAGTTTCATGTATGTCATATATTCTGAAATTTTATTTTACAATGCTTCCGTTTTAATTTTTAAAGGTGGAGTCAGCAGCGTTTGTCCGTTGCTGTTTGTAAACACAACATTTAAATTGGGCTCCTCCTCCCAGCTTAATGCACCAGAGGTATCGTAACTTAGCGTGTACTACTTGTACTATACTGCTTACTTAACATTACACAGCAAGTTACATTGGAATATTACATTTGTTTAATGGAGAAGTCGATAATTTAGCAAGCTAACAAGCTAACTGCCAGTGTTTAGCACCTACCTGTCCATCACAAAGTAGCCCAACTCTGCGTCGCTCTTCCCAGCCTCTCTGTCAGTGCTCCACAACGGCTAGAAGCCAAACCGAGACTCACTCTCACTGTGGAACAAGTTTTATCCACTTGCCGTTCACCTCGTAGGGCCATATTTCCAAATTTCTCAGCGCTATGTCTGCATCTGCCATTTTCCCCAGTCTGGACGGTGTCCTGTGGCTGTGCTCCGCGGTGCTCTCAGCCTCACCTGCGCTCTCTCATTGGCTGGGGGGAACGCAACCCCTCCCCACCCAGAAACATCAAACAACAGAGGGCGGTGTGTCTCCATTCACAGTCACTACCACACATATATAGAGGCCCAAAAATTATGATTGAGCAGCATTACTTTTGAATATGTCTCGATTTTGTTTTTTAGCAAAATCCTACTGACTCCACCTTAAGGGTAACCAGTAAATTGAAAAATGAAAATTCTGGTGGGGCCAAATGATATTCACACAAGAGAATTTCATGATGCAATCCAAACTTACAGTGTACCATACATTATTGGACCATATTTGAGCAACAAATAAACTGCATGCAAGTGAATTGCAAATTCAAGCTAAACAATGCAATCTAAAAATCACACAAACAATGAACATCTGACTGCAGATCTTACCAACAGCAACACCAAAGGACAGTGTGAAATATCTCACAACATCAAATACTTGAGATCGAAACGACTACAACATGAAGACCATAAACAGTGTAAACCTCCTGCTCTGAACGACGCACAGCCGTGACAGCCAATACATGAGACCACCACACACAATGCACTTCAGACAAACAGCCATTAAAAAAACACAGGAAGGTAAAATGGGTTCCACAGGGAACTTGAGTGAGACGACATCACACACGCACGCACACGCACACGCACACGCACACACACACACACACACACACACAGTCTTCTTCTTCCCAAAAGTCAAACTTGTTGTTTTACACTTCAGGGTCGCTTGTTACCAAAACATTTCTGCTTCACCACACTTTGTTTCACATTAGTAGAACACTCTCTGCCCTGCCTTCTCTCTCTTGTGCCTGCGACGAACGATCCCTTCCATCCCTTTTTCAACCAAGAGTCAAATATGTTCAATGCAGAGTGAAAACCTTGCAGATGTGTCAGTGTTATGTAGCAAAACAGCCTTGTTTCTCTCTTTCTTGATGATGATGATGATGATTCATTTTAATTTTTGTTTGCTATTTGTTTGTTTGTTTGTTGTTTTTTTGCTTAATTATATTTAATCCTTCAGTCTGATTTATGTTACGGATTTAAAGACTTTTGATGAGTGTCACTTAGCATAAATGATACATTGGAGAATTTTATGTCATGAACACCATCATATTTCTTGCACAATGTGATTGGATTAAAAGCTACAGTCTCTATGGCAACATTGGGCACCCACAAAGACTCTGCTTTCGGCGTGTCAGCATCAGCACCTGAGGAGATTAGAGGGCAGTATCAGCCAAAAAAGCCTTTACCAGACTGACTGCCAATAGAAATGGAAAGAAATGAACAGTGTTTGTATTTATTGATTCATTGACTTTATTTTCTTGTCCATCATAGCAGGCAAAATCTACCTTTACTGAAACAGATTAGCTAACAGACTGTGAGCCTTGATCAATCAGTTCAGATAAGTTCAAAGCTTACAGTGGAATAGTTGTGATTTTAACAGCAGTCAATACAAGACAATCCTAAAATCATCTGTCAATAGTTATTATCAGTCTTTCTATTCACTTTATTTTTCACTGAAACACAGAGGCAGTTTTCCGGTGTGTGTGTGTGTGTGTGTGTGTGTGAGACCCTCAGTCAGGCACTTCTGCTCACTGGCAACATTAGTTAACTGTTTTGAGAACTAGTTAGCTTGTTTTAGGGCTATGAACAAAAACTCAGAGGAAGCGGCGTGTTTAATCATCGTCTGCATACGAGAACTGAACATCGATGTGAGGTGCCGTTGTGGCAGTTGAACTGGTGGTCAAATTGACGGGTAACATTCCCAAATGTGTCCCCTACGTGGCTTGAGGATCATATGTCCAGTAATCAGGAGCAGACTCTGATCTAAGTCGTCCAGTTAATGTGTAATAATGCCCATCCTTTTGAATATAGTGTCTTAATTATTATCCTACACAGAGATTAAGGGTCCTCCAACGTGCAAACTGACGTAAAGCATATGGAACGACGATGTAATGTGATTGTTTTGCTGTCCGTTCGTTCAAAACACTGCAAACATCCATAAGTCATCCACATGTTCTTGTTGTGGATCATACGTATAGGCGTCATGATAGTTTTTAAAATGTTTGTGCTTACAGAATAACAGCATGCACTGCAGGGATGTTGATTGGAGTGCAGATTAACTTGTGACAATATTTTACTTGTGATCGTGTCTCGTATTCCACGCTGTGTCATGATTTACAAAACATTGTCATTTAGAAATCTGTTAACGATTTGTGTGGAAACATCTTTGTTATGCAGAAATGAGTTAATAATAACTATTAATAACATAAGTAATAATAACAGTATATAACGTTAACTATGATTTTAGTTGATAAGGCAAGCTAGGTAAGCTGATGGGTTGAAACGCTAAAATGGGAGCTCTGCACAAAAAGGAGTTTGGCTGCTGTCTGCTTTTGCATTTAAAAATGAGATGGATAGCTCTCAGACTTCCCCATGTTCCTCTCCTCCTCCACCTTTCACCTACAATATCTCACTGTCTTTTTAAGCTTTAGGTTGATGGTTACTCCAAGATATTTCTGCTTTTTAAACATAAACACTTTCAATGAATGAGGGGCAGATTGAAACTAATGTCCTCCAATACAGTAACAAATACTTAAACTGGTGAAGAATTTCTTGATGCCACAGCAATTCCAGCGCTCATATATCACAGGCAGACATCTGGCTTTAATTGAAGACCTATTATTTTCAAAGAGGAAGAAATGAAACATGAATAGTAATGCAGAGAGAACTGCTGAGTTTAGGCCAATAGGCTAATGTCTTTTTGATGTGTTTATGGTGTTGTTCTTGTGTGGAATATTGAAGCCAAGGAGAAATTAAGAAAACATGTTTAGAGTAATAAATTAGGGTTATTTTTCAGTTATAACCGAGGACATTGAGGAAAGTGAGCCCAAATACACAGAGAACCATTGAACATTAAACAACCATTAACCCTAATCCTTTAAAATCATTCATAAGCTATTACATAGGCTGACTATGGGCCTTATATGAAAACTTACATTAAAATGTGACTGTTTGAAGCAAGTGAGACATCAATATTCAATCAATCTTTTCAAACACTTTAAGAAAAAAAGAACATTTTTAATATTGTGGTGTCAAGGACAGCATGGAAAACAGGTGAGATGATTTATAGCTTATTGGTTCTTTTATTTAGACAGCAAAGAAATGGCTACTGACCTACTGCTTCTGTAATAGCAATACAAATATGCAATAGTGCAAAGAAAACATGGGAGCACCCTAAAGTTAAGAGTGTCATGCCATCTTATTGACCTCTCCTTTTTTGTCACACTGTCCTCATTGCTGGACCAGATCAGTGGGGCTTAAAAGGTCAAACGTTATGGTAACGGATATTTTTGTCCTACGAGTCTGCTGTACGTTAGCAGATTTAAACAGGAAAAGGTTTAACAGAGAAGAGGCTCCAAGTACAGCAACACATCTCCTTCATATTGAGAACACAAATATTTGAGCTAATAAGAACATTTATAGAGGGGGGCAGAGCAGCTAAACGTCCCTGCTTCTCATATCTCTGATTCTCAGTTTTTTGTTTTACTAGATCCAGGCTGAACAATTGACAGATTTGGACAAGATTCTAGGAATTCGAAATGATTTATCAGCCTGATTGAAATCACAAGAACTTACACAAAACCACTATTAATACTAATATAACCTCTGTTTTTGAAGAAGAGTGTCAAATCACATTTGTTCAAACTGAAGTACAAAGTGTGAATGGTCATTTTATAACGGCAGTGAGTTACTTAGTAAGAAATGCTGATGTAGAAGGATGTGTTTAGGTGCGCTCCTGCCTCAGTGGGATGCTGCTGTGCTTTAATCTCAAACATCAAGCTACAGCAGCAGTCTTTGGCCTTGTTTTTTGAAGTACCGTTTGTAATTATTTAGCAAGCAGTGCTTTGGGACCTGTGTTTTTTTCCACAGGAGAAAAGTGGATTTACATAAATGGGAAATGAAATCAAAAGTATTTTGCAGTGTCAGTGTGGACCGGCTCACTGAAACTTGTCTCCCAGTCACAGAAACTAAGACTGAGCAGAGGGGGATTATGAAATTGTCCTTTTAATTTACAAAGTTGCTTCAAAGACTTTCCTTTCATCACAAAAGTACAGAGCGTACTAAAGGGCAAAATTTTCCAGTAGCACACAGTAGGGCTACAACTAACAATAATTAATAATCTACGCCATATTCATTATTGAATATATTGTAATGAAATGCACTAAATTGTTCATTCATTAAAAGGTCAGAGAGGTGAAAAAGCACGTTAAAAAAAAAGCCCAAGTTGTTTTGCTAAAAATGTTCAAAAATAGATTAAAGAGATAAAGAAGAAAACATTTACGAGGATGAACCAGAATGTTTATTATGTTGGCTTGAAAAAGTACTTAAAATATAACCTGTCAACATGTTTTAATATCAGATATTGGTTTATTGCTTGAAAACACATAATTTTCTTTTAAAAAACTATATGCTGATATTAGGCCAATACATGTTCTGACATTACTATTATTATTTTTATTCATTTATTTTAAAGAGTCACAATTAATAAGCAGTTATAACCTGTACAAACAGGACATACACACAGTCACAATCAAAAAAGAGCTCCAAAATGTAAGAACAGAAAAATACCAAAATAAGAGAATAACACTCAAATTAAAAAAAAAAAAAGGTGCAACGGCAGGTGTGAACAGCAACAGTAAGTGTGTGTGCATGTGTGTGTCTGTGTGTGTGAGAGAGAGAGAGAGAGAGAGAGAGAGAGAGAGAGAGTGTGTGTGAGTGCCTGATGGCTTGTGGGTAGAAACTGTCTCTGAACCTGCTGGTTCAGGTCTGGATGCTCCACTGTGCTTTCCTCCTGCAGCGTTTACTGTAGAGGTCCTGGATGGTCGAACGTTCAGACCTGGTGATGAGCTGAGCTGATTTGACCAACCTTTGCAGAGCCTTGCATTTGAGGGCGGGGCAGCTGCCATACAAGGCTGATGTTTCCAACCAGCGTACTCTCGATGGAAAGTCTGTAGAACATCATGATTATTCTGGCTCCATCTAACCTCCTCAGACACCAAAGGAATAAGAGCCACTGTCTCACCGTCTTTATGACTTCATCCATGTGGTGTGTCCAGCTGAGGTCCTCACTGACGTTGATCCCCAGGAATCTAAAGCAGCTGACTCTCTCCACTACTGTTCATTTGGTGTGGATAGGGGTGGGTCTGTCTCCTTACAGCCTCCTGTAGTCCACGATCTGCATGCTGGATAGAAAAGTTAGATGGTTACGGTAAGTGAATATTGTGGCTGGCATTGGCCAAGAACCCACATTTACTTCAAAGAACTGTGGAGCCCAGATAAGTGCTAGTGTCTCCTTTTCACAGCTGAATAATTCAACTTATGGGAGAAGAAATGGACTGGATGTTCAATGTCTCCTCTTCTTGCAACACTGCTGCTCCTGCACCAGCTTCACTGCCATCCACCAGAATGTGAAAGGGCTTTTTTAAGATTTGAGCTGCAAGCACAGGAAAGCAACAGAGCAACAAAAACATCCTGACATTGAGCAGACCACACGAATGCAGCCTTTTAACTCAAAAGGTCAATCAGTGGGGCCACCACAGTGGAGAAATTCTGACGGAACCCATGGTAATACCCAATCAAACCCAAAAAGTTATTAGCACTATGAATTTGAATATGGCACTCTGCAGCTGGCTAACTAATGACTCACACATTGCAAAAAAAAAACGAAAACAAAAAACTTGTCCATTCATTTGTTACGTCCTGGACTGATGCAGCTTGTTATTATTGAGCCACCAATACATCTTTGAAGAGTCTGCAGTTGATTCAAAATTCTGCAGCACGTGTCCTTTCGGGAACTGGATTTTATGCGAGTGTAACTAAGATGAACCTTACATCTCTGTGGTGCAAACAAACACTAACACAGCTTTAGTAACAAACTAACTAGTTTCAATAGTGTGGACTTTACACTTTAATTAAGGACACAACTTATACACAGTTGGTGCAACAGGCTGCAGGTGCCAAACATTGCTCCGTTCGAATGCCAAAAAAGCCACTTCTGTAACAGGCAGATGATTTTTCAATATCACAGATTTCTTGTCTGCGAAGGCTTTTCTTGTTGACTAAATCTTACTTAACTATCCAGCTGCTGTAATGCGTTGGTTGTCATTATATTGAAGATCGATCAAGAAGTAGAATTAGTAGAATTTTAACATGCTGTAGCTCAAATTATCTTAAATGACTAGTGACAGGAAAAGAGAGATTTATTTCAGCCTCAGACTGTCACCTCGGTCTTACGTTGAATGATACCATCCTGTACCTATCCTTGAGACCATTATACAACAATGTCAAATCACTGACTTCAAGAGGCTGGGTCTGCAGTCTACAAAGCATCCAGTGATCACGCCTCTTTCTCTTTGCCTCTCAGCAGAGACCTGCAGGTAAGATGTGTATGTCGGAGACTCCACTTACAACAATCCGTCACTGTGTTGGGGGTGCCTTGCGTCCCTGAGGATTGTATGTGTTTTTCCCCCCTTTCTCTGTTCTTTCTGGTTCTTTGTGAGAAAAGAAGCACGTCGTTTACTAAGAGTTATGTCGAGTGTGTGTTAACCTCTTCTCTCTTTTCGGGTTGCCTACTTTGTTGCACCTGGTACTGATTTATAAAAACTTGCTGCTTAATTTCCAGAGCCAGCTAAGTTTCCTCCTGAGAAATCCGCTGTTTCATACATCTTGGCAGCTAACAGTAACGTTAATTGTTTAATGTTAAACGATAAGCTAGTCAATTTTGGGTTCACCTGCTGCTTTCAAAACGATGTCTGAATGCTCAGATTAATAATGTTCATTAGTTTTTCAAGTTATTAATAAGACAATGACAATAGGAAACTCACCCTGATATTGTTCTTGTTTTTGTCAGGGGCTCCCTCTTCTTCTGCTGCTGCTCTGGTTGAAGGTTGGCAACATAGAGTAGGTCACCTACTGTACCGTCAACTAGTGGACTGGAATGGAAAACAGAATTCCAGGTTGACACGCTGCTTTTTGTCTTTTTATAAGTGAGAATTGGTCTGCTATACATCTAAGTTGGTTGAAGTGTTGAGTGTTTTTGTGGCCAGCCTCTTGCCATTGTGTGCACCAGGTGGGCTGTTAATTGTGATCTTTAAAAAGAAGTGCTGCTAGATACATTGTTATTTAGTTAGTTGTTATAATTATTCACAGTATATTGCCCTTAGCACTGTTTGCAGTGGTGAGGTTTTTGAGTGCATCTCCTGTGCATTTTTATGCATACAGTGAGCTATTATTTTGAGTTATATTTTGTTGTAACTGAGTGTGGCTCAGCTATTCATAGCTGTTGGGCACTATTTGTTTTCACTAATAGAAAAGAGAAAAAGAAAAATGGCCTCACAGTTGTGTTGCTGTGTTGTCATGGACTCCTGTGATGCCATCATGAATGTTCCTCTTGTTTGGGCATGGCACATTTATTGCAAGACATTGAGAATCCCAGTGCAGCGGCGCATGGACTGTCCATGGAGGAGCAGGATCAAAGAGCCAAGCAAATGGAGCAGGCTGTTCATGCTTGGGCGTTGCAGCCTCCAACTACTCAGCTAACTAAAGCAGGATATGCTTCTAAGAGGCATTCCTGGAAGCGCAGGTGTAATCACACCCCTGAATACAGGCAGGGCCAGGGCAATGAGAAAAGACATGCTCCCCATCCTCTGCAGAAGGCTCTGGAAGATCAAGATCAGCAGGATGACCCCCAGCTGCAAATCCTAGCTGTCATACATAGCTTGTCTGAGAGGTTAGGTAGAGTGGAGCCTCAGTGGCCTGCCACGGCACACACTCCAGAGTCTGAACACTCAAGGGGGTCCTCTCCTGAGTGGTTATTGTCTTATCAGGCAGAGAATATTGTCTAATCTGACATCCTGTCTACTTATGCTGGTAATTCTCCATTTAATAGTCAGGAGCAGTCTGACAGCACTGCTGGGTCAGAGCAGCTCCTGTTATCACTCTTTGAGGTGGAGTCCAACATCACTAAAACAGGGGATGGTGAGCCACAGTTTAGCGCTGGCTGCGGAAGACTGGCTAAGCTTCAGTACAGTCCTAATACTGATTTGGTGGATATGCCTCCATTTGAGCTGGAAATGGCGGCCTTAACATCTCTGGGTCCAGAGTAGGTGATGGCTAACCCGCGTTGTTCAGTTAATGAGTTTGAGAAGAATGACCTGCTGGTGTGTCTCACCTATAACGTGGCTGCCTCACCATCTTGTTAGCAGCTCTTAGGAGAACTGCCAGTTCACACGATCAGGACACCATGAGCCTGATAGACTCTGCCCTTGCAACTCATTCACAGCTTACAAGGGATATTGCTGCAGGAATGTCATCTACCATGACATTACAGAGTCAGATTTGGTTCTCACAGACCTTTCCTCCAGAAAATATTAGCAAGAAGCTTACTAACATGCCTGTTGTGCCAGGGCATGTGTTTCACCCTGAATCCCTGCATTCTGTTGGGCTTTGTTGGGAAATTCAGATTAGGCTGATGTATTAATGTTTGGGCTACAACTTAATATTTTGCCTTTCAGAATTAATTATTAGTTATTATACATAATTATTAATTATATTATGTAATGAGATCTAATTTACATTAGATCACCACTGGAGCACCACCCTTTAAGAAGGGAAAAGATAACTAATTCATTGATTCAGTTTCATTAAAAGGTACTTAGCTGTGGATTTCGAATTTGATCAATAATTTAATGAGTCGAATCAGAATTACTAAGTCAACAGCCAAAAGGCTGAAGGTTTTCGGAGTTCTTGTCAGTTGTTAGATCCCAAGTTACCCCTGTACAGGAAGTACTGAACCAGTTCTTCATTTAAAAGGTCCGGTTATCAACCCTATTGGTATACTCAAGTAGGGATTCTGGATAACTGTTTAAGCTGGTGGCGAGGAGATCCGCCTGGCTTCTCACTGCCTTCTTCTGGACATCTACCCTGCTTCCTCTGATAAAGCACTTGGCTGAATAGCCCATGAGCCAAATACCCTACCAGCCATGCCCGTTAACAGCAGCTCTCCTCCTACGGATCTGGGCTCTTGGAAAGTTGCCAGGAAAATATTTAGCGATCTGGACAGTAGATCCCAAAGGATAGGTTAATTTCAGGGGCTAACTATGACCAGAAGTAGAGAGCGTTCTCTGCTTTGTGTCATGATAGGCAAGTGGAACCAGCCACTTGTTCCATCTAGCTGGTTATCTGCTTTCTTCAAACCGTTTTTTAGATTCTGATAGGGCAGTTAGCATAATTAAGGTGTATCTGTCTTCCATGAGCCAGTGGAGGGTGTTCCAGTGGGGAGACATCCCCTACTGTCTCTGTTTATTAAAGGAGAACATCACCTGCGACCAGGCAGGGACGTTCAGAGCACCTTCATGGGATCTTCCTTTGGTACTAAGATCGTTGACTACTACTACACAAATGTAAATTAAGTCAGGCAAGCCTGAAGTTTCTATTTCACAAGACAACTTTCCTCTTGGCCATATGTTTGACCAAGAGAGTGAGTGAGTTACATGCTCTATCTGTGAGTAAGGAGTGTTTGAGATGTAAGGCTAATAACACTGGCGTGTCTCTCAGGCCAAATCCTTTATTTTTACTCAAAGTGGTGAATCCTTGGCTATAAACCAAGTAACTGAAATTAGCACATTCCGGCTCAACCCAGCTCTCCCACAAGGAAAAGCGGGTCTGCTCACTATGTGTCCTGTTAGGGCTCTGGGGCTTATGTTGCACACATCCAGTCTCTGAGGTGCTGGCATTCTCAGTTAATCCTTTGTTTGTGTGACAAGAAATTAGGGTTACCAGTATCTCGAAAGCGTTTTTTCCATTGGACCATTAACACTATCTCTGGGGCTTATTCGTTGCAGTCCTTCCTGTTATCTGTAATCTGGTAACTCACTCTACCAGAAGCGGTGTCACTCTCCGAGCTGCTCTAAGGGGAAACCCTCTTGCAGAAATCTGTGCAACAGCAACATGAAGCAATCCCTGTACTTTCTGAAGGTTTTGCAGAGTCAATGTGGTGTCCCCTGTGCCTCTAGGCTCCGCCATTCAGCTCTCAGCTGCTAGCCGAGGATGTGAGGGAGTGGAGTCCTCCATTCCTCACATGCCTAATGGCCATCATCATTCGAGGTAAGACCATGGTGACAGTCTGAGCGAGGTTGAAATAGATAGCAAGTTATGACTATAACTATGGATCAATGAGATTGAACGATGACTGTGACCAAAGATTTTTCAAGGTTTGAAAAACACACCACTTCAACAACAACAAGACTTTGAACCTTAACTGGAGGCTCCATACTTACCTTGATCTTTAGAGTACAGATTCCTCCAATCTTGTGTAAACACAACAGACATCACACCAATGTTTCAACAATTAACATTAACGACTAATGTTAGCAAAACCTGCATATACCTGAAGACTGCATGCTGATACAGAGTGAGTGACTGTGACATCATCAAAGAATATGCAACTTAGCATTCCATCTAAAAAGGATTTCTAGAATTAGTGACCTCACCAATAGAGTGGGGGGGACCCTTTAAATATATCTTAGAATAAAAATGCAATCTTTCGCTCATGCTCTTTCCCAATATTGTCACCCCATATACATAACATGTACATTAAAATGTAGTAAAATTGATTAGATTGTTCTCATGTAATTGTGGAACAAAACAAAGTTACTCTGTTGAATTCCTGAGCTTCCACATGACAGGAGTACTGACCGACTGAGACAGATAAAGATACCACACAAATACCATATAAAACTAGAGAAAAAATTTAGGAATGAAGCAAAGACAGATGATTTTTGAACTTTTGAACTTTCACCCTGTTTGCTTGGCAAGTCGTCCTGATTCTTACAAGGTACTCATTTTGTTTTGGTTTTTGAACCAACACTTGAAGTTGAAGCCAGAAGCAAGACCAACAGACAGGGGAACAGGGTTAAAGTGGGGATTTATTTCGGAGAGGCAGCAAAAGGCATGTTGTGAGGTGAAGAGCCCAAAGGCAGGGAGAGGCTGGTGAGGCACAAGGGGAGGCTAGGTGATGGTGGGGGTTTGAGGGTAGCGAGGCTCGAATGAAAGGGAGGGTTGCAGTGAGAGGCTGGATGGTGTAACGTTGGAGCGCTGGAGGCACTGGAAGAGGTGAGAGAAGACAACAGGTTAGTCACAGAGAGCACTGAAAATGTCCAAAATGGTCACTAAGAATCACTTGACACGTAATCTCAAAAGAGACAGCCGATCTACCACTTGTGAAGTGGAAAACAATCTGGCATTATAGAGGAGGAG
>JAPZDX010095502.1:0-12796 GCA_029783625.1 Naso annulatus | reverse complement strand
CGATCTGGGTTTCAAAGCAGTCAGACTTATACTTTGGACTGCACGGGCCTCAGTTCGACCCAAGATCATGATTTTCTCCCATTAGCAGCCATTGTTCTGACGCTTAAAATCCCTGGAAGACAGCAGATGGCACAATCTTTGTCTCTCGCTGTAGCGGCCATGTTTAAGAAATTATTCCTACAAAACTTGTATCGCTTTGGCATTGTACATCCGGTCGCTTTGTCAATACAAGTCACAGTTTAGCCACAGTCGCCAGTTGTTCGAGGTGTGCCATTCTCTGCCTCTGAGATTTTTTCCCATTCATTTAGATTAGAAGAGGCAGACGACGGGATTTGGGACTCGAACTTTGATGGCTTATAAAATCCAAATCGTTTGAGTTATTACAAAGTTGTTCAGTTTTAATCAGCAGTGTCTCCTTAGTCATCTGTTAGCATTTAAAGTGTTTGATATGATAAATTCCCTTGAAGGAGATAGCAAATTTATGAGGCCAAACTTGGGGCTGAAATCTTATTTTGAAATGAAATGAAAAATAAATGAAATTTCAGATTTAGGTCAGGTGTGTCAGTGGGTGATTTTTAGGTCTTGATGAGACGAACAATTGAATTTTTGCTTGATCTCTACGACATTCCTACAGGCCATAGTGGCCATTTTAGTGTTTCTAGGTGGCGCTAGAGAGCACATTTTGGCGCTTTAGAGATTAATGTTTACATTTTATAAAATTTTTCACTAGACCTGATGTATGTACCACTTTTGGTGCGTTTTTGAGCGTGTTTAGGGGGACAAATTTGGGTTATAAATGGAGGGAGTCTAATAATGAACGACAATAATAAACGCAGCAATTACAATAGGGTTGGTCCCTAACAATAATACCTGATTTAGACTGTCAAACTCAAACTTATGCATGTGGTTTGTCGATGTTGTGGAGCCAAAGCTAGCTGTCCAAAATGCGGACATGCGCACATGCCCAACTCACTTCGACCCAGGAGTCACATTAGGTACTGATAGTCCTGCCCCCTGTGGAGAAATCAAACCAAAGTCGCCACTGAGTTAGATGTAAAATTGATGCTGTCCAAAATGACACACACACAAAAAAACACTGTTGGAGAACATTACTATCAAAAGTAACTTATTACATTACAAATTTACTGCCTTGTGTGAAAAGTAACTCCTTAGACCTTTATGTTGCCGAAAATGAAGACCCCTTTGTGATTCCTTTTGCATGTTGTTTCTAATCAACACCTTCTTTAAATATAGTTACTCTACCATCATTACCTGGCCAAGTCTGGCCCATAATCTGGAAACTAATGGCAGGAATGACAGACACATTCCCTGCCATACCTCACTCGCCAAGCTGCTGCACATGCACAGTAATACAACCACAGCACAGAGCCAGGTGCCTGCCTACCTGCCTGCCAAAATGTATGAGAGAAACGAAAACGGTGCACATTTGTGGCAGTTTTGTTTTCTTGTGGTGAATGGATACAAGTATAAACGGTAATAAAAATAACAATATCAGATTATTTTTTAAAAAACATAACTAAACAACGGAGTACTTAAATTGCTGCCTTAATGTGTTAGGTTACTCGTTGCATCAAAAAAAAATTTCCAAGTGACTGTGTGTTTGCTGTTGTCCTGTACTGCACCAGACAGCAGGGGGGAGCAGAAATGTTTGGTTCTACTTTTGAGTCGCTCACGTGTCAGGAGGAGTTTCTAATATATTATTACGCAGTTTTGAACACATAGTGTAACATCATCCACATTAATTTATAAATCATTTATCCACTGTAGCACAGCATTAAAATAACTTGCTTTTCCATGTTAATGTTGGTTGTAAAGTCATAGAATATATCCATCCATCCATCCAACCATCCATCCACCCATCCATTGTCAACTGCTTTGTCGTGGTCAGGTCGCGGGGGCAGCAGTTTCAGCAAGGGGCCTGAGACTTCCCTTTCCCTGGCCATATCAGCCAACTCTGAGTGGGGGATCTCAAGGCGTTCCCATACCAGGTAAACTGACTCCTTCCAACACAAAGGAGCATTTGCCCTACTCTGAGTTCCTTAGGGATGATGGAACTTGTCACCTTATCCCCAACTGAGATGCCAGCCACCCTCCTGAGAAATTCATTTCACCGGCTTGTATCTTCAGTCTTTCAGTCACTGCGCACCCTTCATGACCATAGTTGAGGGAAGGAAACAAGATTGACTGATAGATCAAGAGCTTTTCCTTTCGGCTCAGCTCTCTTTTTGTCGCGATGGTAGTAGTAAAGTGAACACAAAACTGCTCATGCCGCACCAGTTCTCAATTTCCCACTCAATGGTCTCCTCACTTGTCAACAAAATCCCATTTGAATTCCTTTACTTCGGGTAAGGGCTCGTGCCCTGAAGAGCTGACAGTGCACTGGTTTCCTGCTGAGAACCATGGTCTCAGATTTAGAGTTGCTGATCCTCATCTTCACCGATCCAGTGCTGAAGGTCACAGCCTGATGATGAAATCAGGACCATATCATCTGTAAAAAGCATTGATGAGACCCACCAAACTGCATCCTCGTGGGATGCAGAAGTGGCCAGGTAGCTTCTTTAGACTGTGCCCACCTGGGCTCCATGGCAAACCCAGCCACCAGACGCTCACTGATGGGCCCTTCTCCTGGGCCTGGCTCCACACAAGGGCCCTGGTCGTGCTCCAAGCAGAGTCACTTTGCTTCTACCTTGAATCTTCATGGGGTCCTCTGGAACTATTCTTAATCAGGCACCTCACCTGAGGCCTGTTTGCTTTGGGAGACCCTGCCAGGAGCACAAGGCTCCAGACAACACAGCCCCCAGATTCATGCAGGCACGCAAACCTCTCCAATTCAATAAGGTGATAGTTCCCCAGAATGCAGCAGATTAAATGTCAGAAGTCGCATGTGTAAGCCACTATAATAGATAACAATCAAGATGTTTCTTTAGCATAATGTAAACTACACCATCATGAAATATGCTGGACAGCGGACAGCTTTTTAGGGATCGAGCCCATAAAACTCCTCTAGCAAGGCTAGAGGAGTCCTTGCCTGGAGGGCAAGTACCCTGTTGTAATTGCTTCGTTTATTCTTTGTTTATATGTACGCCACTTTGAAGCTAAATTTGACCCCCTAAATGCGCTCAAAAACTCACCAAAATTGGCACGCACATCAGGTCTGGTAAAAAAAAAAAAGAGATCAAACAAAAACTCAATTGTTTGTCTCATCAAGACCTAAAAATCACCCACTGATGCCCCTGACCTAAATCCAACAGGAAGTCCGCAATTTGCATTTCAAAATAAGATTTCGGCCCTAAGTTTGGCCTCATACAATTGTTATTTCCATCAAGGGCGTTTATCGTATCAGCTTCAAATGCTAATAGATGACTAAGGATACACTGACGATGAAAAGTTCTGAACAACTTTGTAATAACTCAAACAGTTTGGATGGTTTTATAAACTGTCAAAGTTCGAGTCCCAAGTCCCGTCATCTGCCTCTTCTAATCTAAATGAACTGGAAAAAAATCTCAGAGGCGGAGAAAACTCCCTGATCACACACCTCGAACAACTGCCGATTGTGGCTAAACCCTGAGTCGCATCGACAAAGCAGCCGGATGTACAGCGCCACAAGGACATCTCAAACAAGGCGATCTAAGTTTGGTGGGGATAATTTCTCAAACATGGCCGCTAAAGCAAGAGACAAAATCCCAGTTTTTGAGTTTTTGTATCAGCCCAGCTTCACTCCAGTGGTCATGTGACTCACTCTAGCATAGACAACATTCTGCAATACACACCCATTATAAAATGTGAAGAGAACCAGAAAAAGCTTTAAAACTAAAACTCTAATGTGTCAATAATGGTAAAAGATAGCAAAAACATGTAAATACAATATAGGTAGGTCAAAGTCTTTTGACCCATTTAAAGTTTGAATGAAATCCATAGCTAAAACTATATGGAAGCAGTGAAAGTTCAAAAAGGTGTGGGTTTGATCACTTTCTCCATTCAAATGAATTAATATTACTCTCTGTCTGCCTGCCTACATGACTGATCCCCTCACAGCTGCCTGTACACATGTCAATCAAACTTTGACCAGGTCACATGAGGTCAAAGTAGATCTGCCATTTGAATTGATTGGACATTTGACTGTGTCTGTCTGCAGATACTTCTCATCCTTACTCACCTGACTGTACAAGTCAGTCAAACTTTGAACAGTTCACTTGGGTCTACCCCCAACTTTCAATATAAAAGCCCCAAAGTCCTTCAAAATAGAAGTCCTTATTTTTTTAAAAATGACCCAAAAACCTTGAAGATGGATATTTTATTAACATTTAATGGGCCGGAGGCCATGACCGGGCCTACTGCACAGGCCAGAGTGCAAGATCCTGACCAACTCTGCTTGCAGTTTTAATTTTTGTTTGGGACATGGCAATTGGGTATTAAAGAGAAGTTGAAGGGTGTGTTATAATGTGGTGTTGCGTTCCATAAATATCGAGCTTAATTTTTTTTTCACTCTCTTTCTAGCTCCCCAGTACTTTTCCATTGCATGAAAACCAGTTTCACTTTTCCAAATGTTTATGATATTTTATTTTGTATTAACACTGAAGCCAGATGACTTATTGTGTTCGGGTTTTTTGTAACAACTGCAACTCAATCAGCAAATCCATCTGGCTTACAAGAGGTAATTGATAGGTTCTGTGTTAGAAAGGAGTGTCCCCCCCTGGTATTGCTTTCATGTGCCTGTGGGCCCCCTTCAGAGAGCCTCTGAAACAAAGGTGACTGCACAAATTTCATTATTGTCTCATGTAAAGAATGCTACATAACACATCACCTTCAACAAAAGGTTTCAACTTGATCGATGAGCCTGATTTTTAACAATCATGCAGACAGTATTCATACAATGGAAAAATACTGCGGAGCAAGACAGAGAAAAAAAAAGCTCAGCAAGGTCATTGCGTAACGTCTTCTCACCACACCTCTTGACTCTGAGCCATTAATGCACATGCATTTCTTGAGACCTGGAACTCATCCCCTTCCACTTTATGTCACAATCAAACGCCCCTGACAGACACAAACATTGCTTAAAATTGCTGATTATATTGAAGCTGGGTGCAAAATACAGTTGGTGACTGGGGGATTTTTTATATATTTTTTATTTTTTTGGCTCCTGACTTTAAGATCAATGTTTTATACCACCAGTCTGTTTGGGCTATAATAATAGTAAAGGTACTTATTGGCCACATATACAGCATACAGTGAAATTTGATCTCTGCATTTGACCTGTCTCTGAGGAGCAGTTGGGAGCCACAGCGCAGGGGACCGGGGACCAACTCCAAATTCTAAGCCAGTAACTCTGTCGCTGGTACTGACTGGAGATAGACCTATATACATGTTTTAATGGTGGGGGAAACCGGAGCACCCAGATGAAACTCACACAAACACTGAGAGAACATGCATTCCCCACAAAGAAAGGTCTTGCTCCAGCCAGGAATCAAACCCAAGATCTTCTTGCTATGAGGCGACAGTGCTAACCACTAACCATACTGACTTTTTTTCAGTGATGCAATTGTACATTTTTATTTATGGAGCTTTTTCCAAAATACTTAAAAACATTACATAGATAAGCGAAGAAAAACAATACAATTATCAGTATAAAATCACAGGTATGATCAAATTTGAGCAGAATATAAAATCACTGATAAGTCATAGCAATATGTAATAAAAAGAAATAAACACGTCCATGCAAAGCCAGACTTGGCTTGTTGTGCGCTTGGGAAGGGAGTTCCAGAGGGAGAGGACAGCAACTGAAAAAGCACTGTCACGCCAGTTACAGTGCTTACTGGTGAACAGAGGAGGTTGGCATCAGAGGAGCGGAGGTTGCAGGAAAAAGTGTGTCCTTTGGTCCTGAACCTTTGGATGGCATACCGGAACCTTCTCCATAGGGTGACTTACAGTACCCGATGTGAATCCTTCACTGATGTGAGTCAAGCATGCACAAAAAGATCCACCATCTTGAACAGTTATTTATGGCTACACCACTTGGACAAATCACATTGGGTTAATAAATGAAAAATGTTACCGAATAATTTTACACCATTCCCAACTTTATACTTACGTTAGGATTAAAAGTTGAGTCAGAGGGAAAGGCATGGTTTGTTGTGAACTGGACGCAAACTTTAGTTGAGTAATTTTTTTGCCAGTTAGCTGAAGTAGGTGTTAGCAGGTAACACTATGCTAGCATCTTTGTTTGGTGCTAGCCACAACAAGTTAAAAATATTACACAGGCTGTTGGGCCAGCGCCATGGTCCGTACTGGATGGAGCCCAGCTACGTTTCATTAACTTACTGCTTAACGTTAGCGTGAGCTTCTGCTGACTGCTGTGGGATTTTGGCAGCCAGGCCTTTGTTGTGAAATCTCCCAAGTGAAATGTGTAGCAACATTTGCTGTGATTGTTCGTAATAGTTTGTTTTATTCCAACACTACAGACAGCAGCTGTGTTTGGTGACGATCCTGACTCAACGGTACGCCACTGCATAGCTCTCCTTCTCAGAGACAGTGCCTGTGAAAGGGTGCATTTGATACATTGTGCTGGGACGTTCAATTTCTTCCACATCCAAACCAAAGACTTTAATAATGCCATTTGCACTGGTACAGGACGATTTACAAATGATTCCAACAAAATTCCAAACATCCTTGTGGTTTGCTGACATGCTGTCAAAATGTTTTAAATAGCCTATTAGCTGTTACGGACAAATTTAGGTGTAAATTTTAGAACAAAACAAGTTGAGACATTTTACTCATAATCATTTGTTCTCTCATTTATTTATGTGACACTTGTCTTTGGACTTTCAGATAGCAACTTAAGTGTTATGGTGTTAAATATAATTAAGCTGTTATAATTTAAAGCAAAACAAGTTTTGGGTATTTTGAAAGTTTTGGAAGTTGCACTTAAACCATTAAAACAAATCTTTTGCTATACAGAATGTCAGGTGTTTCTCATTTCTCTCTACTCCATACAGGTATTAAAATATTCAAACTTTTTTCAAGAATGCATTAAGCTGAGGAGAGTTAAACAATATGAAGCAATGAAGGTTGTGGTAGTAGTACCAAAGAATTTTAAACTACTTTCACTTCTGGTGACATCAAACTTAGATCGCGACTTGTGGTCTGTCCAACTGGTCTAGACGCAGCTATCTGTCCAGGATAACAGACCTTTTTGCATATGCACAACTCACATCAATGCAGGACTCACGTCAAGTACTGACAGCAATGGTGAAGAAGTCAAAATGTTTAGAAAGTTGTGATTTATAGGGTGATGATGGCAGACGTGGGAACTAATACCAATCTCTGCAAGTGATGATGGTGGCAAAATTAGATTAACAAGTCTCTACAGGACAGTCTTGATTTACAGTTAATCTGTTATTAGGACAGGGATTCAAAAACCCCTGAAGCAAGGCAACCCACATGAAGGTGTGTGTTTAACCAATGAGATTCTTATTGTCAGTTGATTGTTTCAGTTGATTGTTTTTTTTGTTTTTGTTCCAAGTGTTACACAGCACAACAGGTAAAAAAAATAAATAAAACAACAACTGTTTCCTTGTTGGTTTAATAATTATTTAAATTGTATGTAACTGTATTTGTTGCTGTTTGTCAGATAAATGCAGTCTAGGTTTTTGGTTTGTGAATAAAACTTGAAGGTGGCTTTTCTTTAAAAACAGAGAAGAAAATCCCGACAGGAAAGGGGGATTTTCTCAAGAATTGTTCTGCTGCCATCTGTAGGTTAGAACCTGTGCATGTCTGCATTTTGTCACATTTAACTGGATTAATTAAAGGTTAACATTTTGAGTATTCTTTTTTTTTCTTTTGTAGAGTTGATATTCTGGGTTATCTTGTAGACTGTTGAGGACAGGCAAAAATAAGCCGTATGTTTTCTGCTTCCTCCTCTCTCTCTTGTGTGTTGCTTTGTGTATATATTGTGTATATCCTGTGCTGCAGGATGGATGAGCACACAGAAAGTGATTCAGAGGACAAACAGCAGCTATTTGGATAAAGGTCTGACGTTAAAGGACATGAAAATTTTTGCACATCAAGGCTGTTACACACCAGGAGCATTGCAAATAAATGACACAAAAACGCAAAATACTTTCCAGTGATTATTTTGCAATTAAACTATTCAGGCTGACAGCAAAACGAATTTGCAACAGAAACGCAGGAGTACGAATTTGTGAAAGAGTTCTGACAGCTCACTTCAGACCCGGGGCCGGCGGTTGCCCTGCATGAAGCATTTGTAACAACCTACAGACAGACAAGTAGCGTGAGCTAATGTAAGTTTTCCACGAGTAACTGAATAATCACAAAGATGTTGATTTATTGTGTTGTTGTGATATTAGCTATTAGCTATAGCTATTAGTTTTAGTGCTTTTGTCCGGTTATTTTTAATGTGTTGTGTTGAATCCAGGTTGCAAGACTCACAAGTACAACTTAAACTCCTCCTTCAAGTTCATTATCATTCAAAAACAGTTTAATTTCCACTTCTTTCTTGTTCAAAATGCCCGCTCCCCGTACCTGACCTGTTGAGTTTAACTTCACACTCTTACTGATAATAAAAATACTGATCATAAAAAAAAAATTATCATTTGTTTTGTTATTTTTATGCGCTAGAGAAGGCCGGTGGTATTATGTTTTCAGGTTGTCTGTGTCCAGTTCTTGTTAACAGAAGCAAAAGCACAAATGACAATTTGGACTCGAAGATGAACTTATTGGAATTCAAATGTCAAAGTTCAGAGGAAATTCGTTTTAGTTTTTTTTTTGCTGTAACTCAAGAAGTCATTTGCTAATTATAAAAAAAACTTCACACAAATTTCTAAGTGACATGTGAGTGATGAGGACATTGTATGAATAAATTTGCATGAATGCATACAGCTGTGACTCAGTTAGTTTTTTTGTTTTGTTTTAGTTTTTCTCCTCAGTGTTAGGCCCATTGTGCTACACAGATGTAGAGCCTGTGACTAAAGTGTCAGGAAGTTTATGAAATTCTTCATATGGATGCTCCAACTTAGAGTGTGTTTTAATAAGCAGCATACACGGACACAGTGGCTGACCCTGAATGTTTGTTTAGACAGTTTGGAAAACTCAACAATCTCAATTTAATCCTGTTTCAAGGATACCCACCTGTTGTTGTGAGGATCCCCACAGTCCAGCTAATGCTTCTGTTTCACAGTAAGGCCATTTCCTTTTTTTTTCTTTTTTGGGCTGCTCTTTTCTTTTGTACCCTTAAAGACTTGAAAGAAGCCCAAATGCCAGTTCAAAGAACGGCAGGTAGAAAAACAACACTATCACTCCTGGGATGTTAACAGATTTGTTGACTGGCTTCCAAACTAATTTATATCAGTTTTGATCAGAGTGACTGAGAGGCTGAGGTGCCCCCCTGGTGCAAAGCTGGTTTTGAGTTCACTCAGGCAAGCATGCAGAAACTATGACGCATCTTCATATTGAGAAACACTTCATCGGAAGGCATTCAGATACCTTGAGAGTCACTGAAATGATCTATCATTGAAGTTAAAATGGAGTTTCAAGGAAACAGTGAATAAAGTTTGAGTACAGAGAGCGTCACTGACATTTTTTTTTTTTTTTGCGAAACCCTTGTCCCAGTGGCAAAGAAAATATCACAGTAAAAACAGGAGCTTATTGGACACCAGATTAGCAGCAAATGGTGTTATTTTTCAACCACTATTACACTATTTAATCCGGTTACACAATGACCAAAGTAAACCAGAAAAGTTGTCTAGTTTCTTGTTTATTTTTGTCTGATTTCTTGTTTATTTTAAAATGACAATGAAGGCTTTCTATCCTATTATATTCTCCTGTCCACATATCCGAGTCCTCAGATGAGTCACTGTATCCTGCTAGTAGGTAGATGATCATCTGTAACAATATAATGGGGAGCAGCTGAAAGACAGTGAAGAAGTTAAGCGTGAGACCAGGATGGTGGTGCTTGTAAAACTAAAGGCTTTGCGTTTCTCCAGCTTCTACAAATTTTGTCTATTGTTTCAAGTCTGTTCACTAAGAACCAATCACCAAGAAATCAGGGAATGTCACCACTCACCTAACTAACCCATAAAATCTTATCTTATCTTATCACATCGTATCTTATCTGCATTGTGGCATTATGCAATGAGAAAAAAAAAAGCAGAGGGCACATTCAGGGGCCGACCACATTGTTGCTGTATGTCGTCAACCCTTCCAGTCTAAAGACTGTACTCCCCCAATTCCACTAACGTGTCTCCTGCACACCGCTCACACACATACTTCTATTCATACCTACATCACACAGTCACCCATTTTTGAATTTTTTCTTCACCAAATTCATTTGGCTTTTGAAGCTTTTGTGTGTGCATGTTTGTGGACTTTTCACTGATTAAAACTGTTTTGACTGTAATTTTCATATTGTGTGAAGCATCTAGGCCTTCTCCAGTCTTTTCTCACGTTATCTCAGTATGTTGCCTTGGCTTGACAATACATGTTAGTTTTACCCCTGGAATTTTCCATCTGTCATCCTCTAAAGAGCCCCCAGGGTGCAATGAGTAGTAAAGAGACCTTTACAGTTTTATTGGTGTCATATGTATACACAGTCAAATTTTGCACCATTCACACAGAGAAGAAATCTATATATGATTCAAAACATTGAAAACTCAAAACAGGAGTATAATATGAGTAAAAAACATAAAAAACTAGCAGTCAGTCCTTGAAAGTTACTCTGTTCAAGGGCCAGAAGCAGCGTGTGATAACTTGAGATCACATTGTTCTGATTGTAGTGACTGGCGCTGTCACAAAACAGGCTGTACAGCCAAGGGGAGGAGATAATTATGGGAGATGCATAAAACAAAGCCAGTGAGGAAGATTTATGAAGTAAAAGAGGTTGACAGAAAGCTACAAAATTTAACAATTGCACATTTTTCAGTAAGATCAGCAGTGGAGTGCATGTTGTGTTTGATAGTGCAGAAAAACTATCCAAACTACAACCAAAAATCAAAGAAGTGTCTCAGAGCAGAGCGCTGAGCAACTGAACAATCAGCGTTCCCATTCACATACAGACATGGCACAGCAACCAAAGACAATTTCTTAAAACGGGGGAAGACACAGTAAGTAAAAGAAAGACAAGCAGAACAGAGTAGTTTTTTTATTCAGTTACTTTCATGCTGAATGTTACCTGCCTAACCATCTTCTCACTGGAGACAGAAACCATTTCACAGCAACCTTATGTGCAGGTGCAATAAGCACACTGCAAAGGAGTCAGTAAGAAAATTAACAACCCTTTTAGCTGTATGTGCTGGGTGAGTTGCTTTTATTGAAGTAAATGGCCACCACAGTGTTTGTTTTTCACAGCCAGTAACAGCTGACACACCATGAGTTTGATACAGACATCCATGGGATGAATTTTGAAAAATCTGCTAGTATTTAAAACTTCAGGGGCCTCATTTATAAAACCAAGACTCCATCCTGATACTTTGATTATTCCCAAACATCAGAACCTACCTATGCAAGAAAATATTCAGATTTATACAATCATGTGGCGCACACCTGTACGCAGTCTTCTCTTACAAAATCTTCAACCGCTATCATTTTATAATTATTCACATATAGTCAATGCTAAATAAATAAATAACTTATAAATAGGGTGACTCTCTTACGGAGCACTTGTTTGACGGTCAGTGAGAAAAGTAAATTGCAAATACAGATGTAATAATTTACCAAGTTTAGAACATGTTTTTATCTATCACAGTATTCTCCTTCACTCCATATTTGTTGGCATCAACCTTTAAGAAAACATCATTTTCACTGTGATAAAACATGCTTGTTCTTCCTCAAGCCACACACAAAATAAAGAACGCACCAACCAACCATTCAACTCATCCATCTATATAGTATCATTCAATTTAAATATGTACCAAAATAAACTAGGTCAGTAGTTAAATAATTCAACCCACATTATAAGTGCATGCCAAAAATAACTAGGAATAAATTAAATATGTCTGGCCAACTATTTAGATTTTTTTTATTATGGCAAACAAAACATACAACAAATCTGCATGTGCTATGTATTTCAAAGTTCATCTGTGTTCTTATCTCAGGACTGAGCTTTATTTCCTGGTTTCACCATTTGGCGTCACTGATTCCCTTGTCTGACAACCTTGGCTTGAGCTCCAGGCACAGGTGTTCACACACTGTTCTGCATATAATTTTTCTATAAACACCAATGTTTGCAATGAACAGTGTTGGGGAGTAACTAGATACATGTAATGGTGTTACGTGATTTTTAATTACAAAATAAATTTAACTGTAATCCATTAGAGTTAATGCTATTTTGATGCTTTTGATTGGTTCTCGTTTGTTAACACTGCCTTGTTTAACAATTTAAAAACGATAAACGGTTAAAAAAAATGATTATAAATTTAGAAAAGTAATTAAAGTAATTGATGTAATCAAGTGTAATAAGGTACATTACTGTTATAAAGCTATTGAAATAATTACATCACTTACAATTTAAATCGGTAATCTTTAATATTATATTTCTAACGTTCATGCAGGAATGCTAACACTGTGTGCTCATCATTGGCTCTGACGCTTCAGTCTGACTGTCAGTTCTTCTGAGCTTCTCATTGTCATTGTCTTCTTTGGCGCCACCTGTTGGTGTCAGTGTTTGTGGTGACTGCTGGGCTTTCACTTTGAACACATCCCACTTCTCAGGAAGCAGGCCTTTGTTGAACAGCACAGAAAACAGGAAGGAGAACAACAAGATGGA
>JAPZDX010095438.1:0-12815 GCA_029783625.1 Naso annulatus | reverse complement strand
AGAAATGTCCATCAGAGGGATTTTGTTTGTTTTTTTTAACTTTTATGGCCTACTTTGAGCACATATTGGACCTGTACTTGATTACTTTTGCTTGAGTAAATAAGTTGAGTCAGCACTTCTACTTTCACCAGTCTTTTTTACACAAGTATCTGCACTTCTACTTAAGTAAAGAATGTATGTACTTCTGTCACCTCTGTAGTCCTTCTGCAAACCAAAAGAAAATACAACTAGCATCACACTTAAAAGCACATCTTCATTAGTGCAAAGCTGTTTATTTATTCATACCATCGTCATGGCTAAGTCTGTACCAGATCAAGGGTGAAACCTAATCCGCCTTAGCCTCTGAGACTGGCCAGCATAACTAAATTAATAACAAGTCCACAGCTGTCCTCTCTGCTCCTGTTTTTAGGAACAGTGGCGCTTTGAGCTAAATGCTAATGTCAGCATGCTAACACAAAGTTTACTGTGTTCATTGTCTTAGTTTATCATGTAAGCATACAAAACGTGCTAAATAGAGCAAAGTGCAACATCAGCAGAGGCTTATAAGAATGTTATTAGTTTTGCTAGTATTCGGTCATACACCACCGCTTTTAATAAAAATGTCCTGATGACTACTCTAGATGAAATGTCAGAGGATCACCAAAGTTATAACAACTGATTGACAACTGACCCAAAACTTACCGAGATTATGTTACTAAAGACCAAAATAGCTGACCTTATATCATTTGAATTCATTCCATAGGAACCACGAATAGTTGTACAGATTGTCAGAGATAGTTTTGGTCTGAACCAGTGTGATAGATAATCTTACACTTTCATATCAGGAGCCAAGCTGCTTCATTATTTTATTTCTTTAACACATTCTCTGTTTTTCACCTCATTTCTACGTCGTCATTCTCTTACTTAACAACTGTGAATAAAGGCATCAGTGCAGCACCATGTTGCCATTCAGTAGCATCAGCGTAGTACTAGTGAACACAGTTAAAAGCCCTCGCAAGCCCGTTTCCAGTCCCTGCGCTCCATCAGTGGCCCTGGGTTCTGCTTTTTTCTTCAGGTACTTTTCAGAGTAAACCATGTACAGCTCAACACATCTCCTGACTTTCAGCTGTTTGATCAGTGCTGGGTAGCCAATCTCTACAATGCTGACTGTATCATCATCATCATCAATGCCATTAGGGGCAGTTTTACTGAGAACCTCTCCAGCTGAAGGCACAGGATTAACTTTAGACTGGTTTAGAGGGTGGGGAGTCGAAGGTACAGCTGTCGAGGAGTTATCTGCTGCAGTGTCATTAGTCAGTGTTGTGTTGCTTCTGGTCACTGTTGTGTTGTTGCCAATGCCAGTGTCAGGGGCGGCAGTAGTTGTGTTAGTCATGGAAATAGTTGTGTTGGTGGTAACTGCAGTTGTTACAGTGGCAGATGGCTTCTTATCTGGCTTTTGATTCTCCACAGGCAGAAGGTCTCTTCTCTTCATGCAAGAGTCCATAAAGTTATCATAGCTTTGAGGAGGTTGGCTGTACTTGTAATCTCTACTGTAGTCATCGGTGTCTGTAGACTTGATCCCATATTTTCTGTACATGTAGTTGTTGTAGTAATACTCTTCTTGGGGGCTGTGGAAGTGAAAGTGAGGACGAGGGAACCTGCCTAACCCATAACCTAGTGCCATTCCTGCCATAGCCCCTCCAGCTGCTGCCATTACAGCACTACGCCCAAACCCTCTGGACTTATCATTGGGTTGCACACCCATTGCTTGTACTGAGTGGGAGAAGGGAGAGCCACCACTTACACCATGGCCGCCATATCCAAAGCTGCCACCATAGTGAGGGCTTGGGATTTTGTTATTTGGGTTGTAATTCATGTATCCACCTGGATAACCACCATAACCTCCATAACCTCCTCCATACGGGTAGCCCTGTGCTGGGTAACCTCCAGGTGAATGGCCCCCAGCTGGGTATCCTGGTTGCTGGGGGTAACTTCCGTGATAAGGATATCCTCCTTGGATAGGGTAACCTCCCTGGTTTGGATAAGCTCCTTGATTGGGGTAACTTCCTTGATTAGGGTAGCCCCCTGGTCTTCCTGGCTGCTGGGGGTAACCTCCTTGACTGGGGTAACCTCCTTGGTTAGGATAATTTCCTTGGTTGGGGTAACTTCCTTGGTTAGGGTAGCCCCCTGGTCTTCCTGGCTGCTGGGGGTAACCTCCTTGACTAGGGTAACCTCCTTGATTAGGGTAACTTCCTTGGTTAGGGTAACCTCCTTGGTTGGACTGTTTGGGTGGTTTAGGCTGTTTGTTTGTTATTTTAGGCGTCTTCTTAAAGAGATTTAATTTTCCACTAAGTCCTCCTCGTTTCTTGGCCAATGAACAATGAACATGAACCGAAAGAAGGGACAGACACAACACAGCTGTGATACTCAGCCTCATCTTTGCACTGCTGGGCCAGGGGAAGAAATATGAAGAGAACAAGGGGTAGAGAAAAAATACATTATTTTATTATTTTAAAATTAAAAAGTTTATCTCTGTGTTAAAGCTGTCTATCAGGCAACTCACTGAAAAATTTCTACTAAACTGCTTAACAGACACATAGCACGCATACCTTATTAAAATTAAAATGGAATAATACAAACTAGAAGTATCTTATAATTCCAAGACAGTGGTGTGTATGCCTGTGTGTGTGAATACGGGGGACACTACAACTACACCGCAATACGTTTTACTAATATTAAAAGCCTTGACATGCACCCACGCCCTCTAATTTAAGCTTATGGATTTATCATGAAGCTGTGGGTCCAACCTGACTGCCTGCCAGGCTTAAAATAGTAACAACCTTTCAGGCTTTAATCTTAGTTGCAGGCGACCACGTTATTCTTTACATTTTCTTTGTAAGTACTGTTGTTTTCAGGGCTCTCTAATTTTTCTTAAGGCTCTGATAGCACTCAAAGTAAATACAATTAATAGGCTATACGGTACTGGTAGCCCATGTCATCCACTTCCTATTAACTAATAGTAAATTCCCAGTAAATTCCCATACCAAGTCGTCCAATCTTGTATGCAAATATTATCCTGTTTGTTCCTAGAGAAAATCTATTAAACATTCAATAGCTTACAGGGTCAGTGGTGCATTAAGGTCTTCTTTCAGAGAGCAAAAAGGAAAACTGCCAAACAAATCTTATTAATGTATCCTTCCTACAAAGGAATAATCTATTCAATCTAACAAGATACAAAGAGCTGACCTTGTTTCTTGAACGTCCACAACACCGCCGTTCCTTTCTTTAGACCATGTGACACCCTAAACTTTTTCTATCTGCCCTCCTCCCTCCCCCTCTGTGGGTCAGATATCTTTAACAACCCCCCACCTTCGCATAGGGGAGACCAGGGACAGCTGTAACACTTTCTGTAAATTTCCTTGTAACCCAAAGACAGTTTACACTGGAGGAGCCAGTTTTCTGCATTATAAACTTCACGTGACATCTACTGTAGCAATGTATTTAATTGGCTTTCTGAAATATGTACAGCTTGGAAAATTGATTTTAATTCAGTTTCTCTGCTGTTACAACTGTCCCAGCGAACAGGGATGGATGTAACACATGCCAGGGATGGTTGTAAGGCGTCTAAAATATACATAATCAATCAAATACTCAAAATGAACAAGATATTATTATTACCATTCATTCATTTTTAACAAATAAATATTACCTTTTATTCATGCTACATGACAGAAAATAGGAAGCCATAAAATTATAACACAAGAAAATATTTAATAAGGGTAACACACTGTTAAAATATCAAATCAAAATAGACAAAACAAATAAACTGTTGTGAATTAATAGAAAAAATAAACCTACTTGCAGTTTTGCCTATTCTAGCTTTACAGTTTTTTCTCATTCGCTTTACCTCAATTCTCAAATGACAAAAGTATTTTTCAAAACATTAAGCAAATGTCTGAACAGTAAGTTGATGTTCACAGCAGATTGGAATTTCTCATTCATTCAAGCAAATGGCACTGTTTTGGTACGCATGTGTGAGAGATAAGGTTCAATTTTCTACATATCTGCACAAAAATCAAAACTGATTGATTCTCAGTGAAATTATATAACTCTTCACAACTTTTAAATATCCTTTCATTGTTTGAGCATCGCATGCCAAAATGATCCATTTAGTTATGAAAATCTGTTTTTGTTTTTTTTTTCTAATTATTTTAGGAAAACTGCTGTATAAAGAACACACCAATATCCATAAAAGCTCATTTTAACTAAGCAGTTTTTGTGCAACAGCCGTCAGGGGATTATATAAAAAAACAAAAACAAAATAAAGTCACTAAATATCTGTACTGTTCTTAAGAATTCATACGATATTGCAAAACATATTATTTCAATAGATATTGATATGTTTTTATATTTTTTCCTACACAGCTAGTGCTATGTAGTCTACTGCCAAAAAATACAGAAATACTGTGAAGGGTTTTTTTTGTTTGTGGCTTTTTAACTGCCGCAGGTATTTTCATTGTTATGGGATGTTTTTTGTTATTTAATGTAATTTCTTTTTTTCATAAGGATGCAATTTTGTTACTAACATGGGGAAAAGTGTCAATCCATTTTGACCCGTATGGCTCAAACGCTAACAAAACAACTTTTCATTTTGATGGCACTGGCCAATTAATTGACACAAAAACTAGGTTTTGAAATGTAAATGTTTTGAGTGACTACCTTCTGCAAACATGCAATACAGTTTTGATGTACCATTAAATTGTCACGTCACATGTAGTTTAGAGAATGTTTCGAAAAATGAGCCAAAATGATTGAGAAAAACTTTGAGAAAACAGAAATATTTACTTTATTTAACGATGACTTATTCAATAGCACATGGTACCAGCAGGTACCATGGACATTTAAGAAATTGCAGATGTTTAAAACAAAATCATCAATTAGTACTTTATTTCTTTCATTGCATTCTGACAGATGATAAATGTTCAGACACAGCAAGCAGAAAGAGTCAGGGCATCACTTTAATCTTATTCTTTTATTGCATATGTATAAAAAAAACAATAAGCAACACAAAACATTTAATACTTTCAAAACATTTCAAGTGTTGCAAGCATCTCCTTTTCACCTGTATGCATTCTCATGTGGACCATCAAGTAAGTAGGACACGTGAAAGCTCTCCCACATGTTTTGCAAGTATACAGCTTCTCACCTGTGTGGCTGCTCATATGACGTTTAAAAGCTGAAGACTGGCTGAATCTTTTTCCACAAAATACACAACCGTATGGCTTCTCATCTGCATGGGTTCTCTTATGAACTTTCAACTCATATGTTCGACTGAATGTTTTCCCACAGGTGTCGCAAGAATACTGCTTCCCTCCTGTGTGGATTTTCACATGCTCTCTCAAGTGTGACAGCTTCTTGCAGCATTTCCCACAGGTCTTGCAAATGTGTGACTCTTCACTTGTGTGCCTCTTCAGGTGTATATTCAGTTTAGACTTCTGTTTGAAGTCCTTTCCACACACGTCACAACTGAACTTTATTCTTGTGTTGCAGTGGATCTCCGAGAAAGTAGGCCTGATGTTGTTATGGTTACGTTTGCTTTTCTTGTGTCTTTTCTTTGGTTTTGGCTCTACAGCTCCAGTGGATCCATGTTCACTTTCTTTCTGATCTTGGCTCTCAGCTACATTAGAGTTGTTGAAAAGGACCTGCTGGTCACTTTTTAGTTTAGTGGGCGTCACCACAAAGGTACCAGGCCCTGACAGTACAAGCAGCTCTCCTTCCTGACTGGTATATAGTTCCTCCTCTTCCTCTTTAATCTGTAGAGGCTCTGGCTCCTCTTTGCTCAGACTGGAGCTCCTCTCCTGGTCAAAACGGGGCTGGTCAGCAAAAACATCCTCCTCTTTACAAACATTTTGTTGTGGGAGCTCTGGAGGAACAGAGACAAAAGAGAATAGTATAACGTTCCTAACGTTAACAATACTAAAAATGTGATAGAAATACGCAGACATGCGAGCGATTCTGCTGGCATAACGTTACCCGAGTGTTCAACTCACTTAAAATAGGATTTTATCATAAATCGGACCATATGTGTAACTGAAATCATTCGGTTTTACAAACCTATTCTGTTTAACCTTATCTCGGGTTTCCAGACAATATCGAGCAGTCTCCGCTGACGGTCGATCTCCTCTTCATACTTCACAATAGCTTGTTTAAAAACTCCAAATATTTCTTCGGCGGCAGCTGTTAGTCTCTCGTTGACAAACTCCCTCAAACACTCAACGGAAGACATTGTTGTTTAATTACAAACTGAATATTTATCTTCACTCGAAATATCACATCCCTTCATTTGTAAATACAACAGCTCTAACCCAATACTGCTCGCTGCGCTTGTTCACTTCCGCTGGTTGTGACGCTGCTAAGTTCCGACAGTGGATGTGCTGCAGCAACTGGTTCCGGTTTCAGCTTGGACAGGCGACATGGGCAGCTGCACAGGGCGGCATCTATCTCCACTTTTAAAAGTAGAAGCAGGCATTTTAAAAATATCGGATATAGGTAACAAATCGGAATTCGGCATCAAGCCAAAGCAATGTACAGCCATGATAACTGGTCCTCAGTGACTAGGCTTATCCGTCACTCCTCACTCTGCTTTTTTACATTTGACATGGGACAGTGGTGGGGCTAAAGGTTAGAGATGCAAGCTTGTGACCAGACGTTTTGATTCCCCAGACCGGCAGGATTGATCTGGTTGGGGAGAGTGAAAGGCACTGCCAGCTCCACCCTCATCGCCTCCACTGAGGGCCCTTTGCTCCAACAGCTCCAGTGGAGCTGCTCAGTGGCTGCAGATCAGGCTGTTGTTCTACTGCGCAGCTTTCAGGTGTGAATGTGTAACTGTGTAATGTGATCGGGGACTTCATAGTGAGAGAGTTTGTCAGTGAGAGACTAACTGCTGCTCCTTAAGAAATATTTCGAGTTGTTTTTTTTTAAAAAACCTTCTCTAGTGCAAAGAAGAGATCATTCGTCGCTTGGACACATGAAAATGTTCAGAAATGGTGGAATTTGATTAATGTAGTGTCCTCCTAAAAGTATACTGTACATACAGGGACAAATGGCTTGCATGTCTGCATGCTTTCCTTACCTCAGTAGTATCCTGTTCTTTTTAGTCTGTGTTTCTCCAGAGCTCCCACAGCAACATGTCTGTCGAAATGAAGAGGTTCTCACTGACAAGCAGCTCTGTAACCAGGAGAGGAACTGCAGTCTGGACCAAGAGGAGCCAGGGCCAAATCAAGTCTGATTTACAGAATCTTTCCCCCCACAAATGTAGCACGAATATGCATCTCATCTGTGTACGCTTCCAGCCGTACCTTCAATTTTGACATTTCAGGAAGTCATTTTCTACAAGATCACAGCTTTTCACCTGATTCCTCCATGGCTCTACAACGCTGATCTCTGGTGGAGTCATTACACAAAGTTGCTGCAAATCTACAGCTCCACTCTGTGGCCTCTCAGGTGTACTGTATCTAAACTTTGGGCTTGTAATAATTCTTTAGATCTTTCCCTTAAGTGTGACCACTGAAATACATTTTACCTATGACATGGTTGGGTTATATGTACTGTTACTGTTGGTTTCCTGATGGTAACTAACTTGGAAAAAAAAAAGACAAAAGACAACTTCAAACGTTTATTTCCTATTGAGGATACAGGCAAAAAACAGAACATTACATTTAAAAAAACAACAACACACATTTAAAAAAGAACAGATTGTCATAACTGTACAAGTGCTGAGGTTGGTCGTGTGTAATACCAAACTTTGATTAATTTTCAGTCATTAAGCCAGCAGATAAATTATTATATGAGATAAGTGTTAGAGAAATACTGAATCCTGCAGCCACAACAATTTCACTTTGCATCACATCAATATCAGCTAACTTAAGGGGTCAATAAATTAGTGCGTTGCTTGCAGTATTCTTGGGGCATGTTTGACAAATTCAGCCTTATTCTTTCAGCTGCAACCCAGGAGGTGAGAATACTGAGAACAGTCTTCATTTCACTTTAAACTGATAACATTTTGTTCAAAGTCCTTTTTAAAATCAGTAGCAGGGACACCTCACTTTGAAAAATCAAATAAGTGGTGGTGGAAGAGGTACTCAGATTATTACAAATGAAACCCAAGTGTTATTCACAATGTAGTCAAATTGTTGAAGTGAAAATATGACTATTATAGCCAGAAATATGTTCAGAGAAAGTGACATTAAATTCAGGAATTAAATAAGGGGCTACAGATGTAAACTAGCCTTTTGGCTAACTCTGGCTTATTTACAAAAACTTTCATTAATATGCATGGTCCCTGTGAAAACATCAAGAATGATAAAATAAATTAATAAATTAAAATAATTATGATGCAGGATTATGTCAGCGCCAATTTGTTTTTTTAACAAAATTGTGACATCTTAAATGTGGCTTTGACTTAAAACAGAACTTTGAGAAAAGAACTAAACTTGAAAATAAGGGCGTATAAATGAAAGGCCATTTAACAACTCTGAACACAAAACAGAATCATCTCCCACATTTCTGCACGTGCAAGGCTACTTGCCTTTATGAGATTTTAGGCAAACTGCCAAATTAGATATGCTACATCAAGGCATCTTTGGCTGCAGTCATGCAGTAAACTTTTACACAAATATACTTTAAACACTACACAAAGTTAACCATTATTATGATACATGGACATCAATTTAGTACAACAGTCTGCTGTAAATAACTAATTAAATTTCAAAAATAGGAATACTTTATTGGCATTGTAAACAGACAGTTTTCTTAAATGGCTTAGCTGTTAACTTCATGGAATCCATGTGGATTTATATCTTTATTAACTGCATACCAATAATTTACAGTAACCCAAACCCAGTTACAGCACTAGGAAAAAAAAAGTAAAACCTAAAGTTGACTAAGAGTTTCCTCTAAAACACAACTTTTATACATTTCCATAAATGATGATACACCAGAATGGCTTCTTGTACTCTTTGAACACAACTGTAATTGTACATTCGATGAAATACAATACAATTTAAAATCCATTGTGAAAGTTGTACAGATACTCTCAAGAACTCTCCATATTTTTGGCCATTTTAACAGTTTTCATCTCATCTGTTTACTGAGATATTGACTTAAATGCAAAATTTATCTCAATGTGACCATGTTACATGCATTATTTATAAGACATTCTGGAATTTTTTGGATAGGGCCTTATTTTCAACTTCTCCAGTCCTATTTCTATTGACAGAGACCATTTTCAGCTCTTTTGATGCAGTACAGAGTTTGGACGGCTCATTGGTTTGCCATGAATGCTAATGCTGATATGAGTAACAAGCCAACTGTAGCCAATACCAAACATAGATCAAACATTTCACAGTGCACCCAAAGCAAATCAAATATGACGACAGTCTTGAGGCCAGTTTGAGTGTTTGTTGAGTAATTTGTCAGTAAGTAATTTAATTCAGTGAGTAATTTGTTTCTTTAATTTGTGTCTTAGTACCAACAGGAAGTACAAAGTTTGGCAGCCTTCTGTCATTGTTGATGCTAACCAAAGCCACAAATAAAAGAAATTCAGCCATAGTTTGACTTCTAAAATTATTCTACACTCAAATTTGCCTCAAGAGACTGTTGTCATATTTAACTAGCTTTTGGTGTACTGTGGAGTATTGAATTGGAGTCAAGTAGTGGCTACTGTTGATTTGTCAATGGGTCCATTGACTTGCACTAGCATTAGCCTAGCATTATCCAAAGTCTGTACTGCATCACATGGGCTGAACAAGGTCTCTATCATTAGGAATAGGACCGCGGAGGCTGAAAATGAGACCTTACGTCGAAATTCCCGTAACTAAAATTAAAAAAATGTAATAAATACAATGAATACTGAACAATATTTACATATCTCTGATTATATGTGAATAACAAGATCCATGCTACACAGGCAGATTAATGACAAATGCAAGGGTCCTCTGAGGCCTCTGTGGTATCCGTGGATTTGTCTGAGTCACAAGTTTACGATGGGATTCGGGTCTTCATGTCAGTACTTTGTTACAGCTGACAGATGGTGACAAAAGAGCTCCCATCCGATGGATTCAGTCTGTCTGAATTACAATGGCTAATGAATCTCAGACAGTAACTACAAGCAGTCATTTCTAGCAAAAACAGCATAAGGGACATAGATTATGTCTGTGTGACTGTAAAAAAATGTAGTTTGACAACATACTTTCTATGGAAACCATAAAAAAAAGATTTTCATTCCCTTATTCTAATTATTATTTTGTGGGCAAAGCTTGTTGAGTGCTTGAGTGTCTGACCAAGAACCACTAAAAGGACCATTTACGAAAAGACTAATTGCAAGTTTATGGCTGAAGCTCCTTGACTGTATGAGATTTTTGATGTCTTGTCAAATGAGACAAAAAAAAGTAACTTTTCCCACACATCTTGCAAGGATATGGCTTCTCATCGGTGTGGGCTCTTCTAAGGTGGACATTTAAGGGACCACGGCCTCTAAACTTTTGCCCACAGAATTCGCAAGTAAGCTTCACAACAGTGTGCCTTTTTATGTGATGTATCATAGTAAGACATGAGAAATGTTTCCCACAGGTGTTGCAAGTGTATGGTTTGTCTCTTACGTGGACTTTCTCTTTGTGAGTATTTTTGTGCTTTCTCAAATCTATCGACTGGTCGAATCTTTTCCCACATACATTGCAACTGAACGACCTTGACTGCTTTCTGTTTGTGTGGGTGATCATATGCTGTTTTAAGGCACTGCTTTGTCTGAAAGAGCGCCCACATATTTTGCAACTATACGGCCTTTCACCTGTGTGGATTCTTTTATGAGATGACAAAGACGATCCGTGAGTGAATCTTTGCCCACAGGTGTCACAACAATAAGGCTTCTCACCTGTGTGTGTTATCATGTGAATATTCAGCTGGGACCTGAACTTGAAAGATTTTCCACATATGTCACATTTGCTGAATTTTTCACATACGAGAGGCAGAGCAGTATTCGGAGACTCTATCAAGAGATAATTACATGCATTGTCACTGTCATGCGGTGGTATTGGCTCTTCATTCTTAATCGATACTAAATCTCCTTGGTTGCATCCATCCTGATCTTGGCTCTCAGCTACATGAGGGTTGTTAAAGAAGATCTGCTGGTCGATTTTTAGTTCAGGTTCACTGTGGTCACTTTCCTCATGAGTAGGAGTCAATATAAAGGCATCAGTCTCTGACTTCAGTACGCTCTGCTCTTCCTCCTGACTGGTGCCAACTTCCTCCTCCTCCTCTTTAATCTGTAGAGGCTCTGGCTCCTCTTCGCTCAGACTGGAGTTCCTCTCCTGGTCACAGAGCTGCTGGTCGGCGGGAACCTCCTCCTTTTGACAGTCATATTGCTCTGGAAGCTCTGGAGGGGCAGTGACCGACAAACACAACAGTGGACGGGAAAGGAGGAAAAAAAATCAGACATGTGAGCAACAGCAACACTGTGCCTGTAACGTTATACTTTCAATGGAATCGTATTTCACCGTTTTTGAAATAATAAAGTTTTCCATACCAATCCTCTGTAACCTTAATCCCGGTTTACAAACGATATCCCTTATTTCCGGTTTACAAACGATATCGAGCAGTTTGCGCTGATGATCGATCTCTTCTTCGTACTTCATAACAGTTTGTTTAAAAACTTCGAATATTTCTTCAGCAGCAGCCGTTAGTCTTTCGTTTACAAACTCTCTAAAACTCACAACGGAAGACATTGTTGTTTAGTTACAAATTGAATATTCACACAAATCACAGCTACTGTGTTGACTTCAGTCGTAATTCAAGCTAGCGCTACGCAGGCACAAAGCTTGTGCTTTGTACTTCCAGTGGGTGTAACGCCAATATGTTCCGACTGTGGAAGCGCGGCAGCTTTTTGTTCCGCTTTGAATCGAACGGGCGAGAAGCGATATTCCTGTTACACCTGTGCAAAAGATTTACTGATTTGTCACAAAGTAAACCTCTTATGTGAATCCACACAGGTGTAAAGCCATATTCCTGCAAAAATATGCAGGAAAACGTATTCACAAAGTGCTCAATTAGTCCACACATGAGAGCAGAACAGGTGAGAGGCCACATTCTTGTGAAATATGCGAACAATCATTCATATGCAGTGAGTCACATGAGCACGCACACAGGTGTAAAGTGAAAAAAAACCCTGACACCTATGGAAAAATATTCAGCCGCCCATCAAATTTTAAATGTCATATGAGAATCCGCACAGACACCGGCGGACTTAAGGTGTTTGAGGGGCGGGGCAAAGATTGTAAAAGGGGCACTGGTGGGGCACTTCACTACGTTTTGTCCACTGGAGGAGCCCCCAGAGGCCAATAATCACGTTTTATCTACCATAGGGGCATCCAAGAGGGCACTTTTCGTACCATTTTTTTGAACATTAGGTCGTCAGGGCGTAATTGCCTCCTTTGGTTTTTGTTTTATCTTTCATGATAAAAAAAATTACAGGAAAGTGACACTTATTTTTCTGCCTGCTGTGTGGGAACACTGTTCCGAAATACATTATTTTTTTTCTTTTTTTAGGATGATGGAAACATGCCACTTACTTGCTGTATCAATATCAGCAAAAGTAAGTATGCTGTTTAAGGTTTGAGCGTCTCAGCTCTTCCTCAGTTATATAATCTTGAATTGTTGCTTACCTTTACTTGGCAAATTAATAAATTAAAATCAAGCCAGCCCAGCAAATGAGCCACTTATTGATGTATTTTTGGTTTAGTTTCTTTAGTTACGTGTGCATACATTATGCCAATACAAGATGA
>JAPZDX010095404.1:0-12822 GCA_029783625.1 Naso annulatus | reverse complement strand
GTCCTGTAGTTTACGCCTTTTGGGAAGATGTATTTCACGTGATTTCAGTTTAAATATGTACAGACCTTTCACCCTGTTCAGTTGTTGGTGTACCTGACACAGAACTGCATACTGTTACTAAGGTCAAAATGAGATTTTTTTAAAAAAAACAAACAAACAAACAAAAAAGTTGGCCTTACCTTTTTGGCAGCAAAAACAACTGTTCTGTTACACTGGAAGACTTGCAAACAAAGTTGTTTTTCAATAGAAACAGAGTTATTTGAATTTTATGAAACATTTAGCAGAACTGATCAGTGACTATGACCATAGTCCAGAAATGAATTGGAAACAAGTAGGAAATGTGTTTTTAGAACAGTTTAATACTGAACCTGTCATCAGATCATATGAGTATATGGCTTTCATTTTCTATTTGTCCTGATATTGACATGATATTGTGAAGAGGACATGAATTGTTGCCCAGCCTGTCCTGTACCAACCCAGCCTCGAATAATAACATATTAATGTGTGTCTGCTGGTGTCGTTACATTGTGTGCTGTTTTCTTCTGTTTTAGTTGGTATTGTGTGGTCTTGTTTGGGTTATGCTACATGTCCAGCTTTAAAATATATATTTTTTTTTTTTTAAAAAAAGAGAAAAGAAAAAGACGACACTTACTGGCATAGAATACATTTTTGACTATTTCACCTCCTCCCTTTGGACACATGCTGCTGTGAGGCCCTTCATGAGCTGTGTGTGTCTGTGTGTGTGTCTGTGTGTTATATGTGCTCTCTTTTGACATGGCGTCTTTTCAAAGCCAGAGGAAGGAAGTCAGGTGTTTGGGCTGGCTGGTCAGAGCAGCAGATCAAAGTGTGTCCCGTCCAGTGGCCGCAGGCAGGAGGGGACGATGGACACTTGTGTCCTGCCCGTTACTCCCACCAGGAGAGCTCAGCAGGACGACCGGCTCAGAGGAAGCTGCATTCTCACTGCCACGCAGCTGGTCAGCGCTGTGGGCGGTCTTTGTGTTTACCATCACTGGGTCGAACATTCAGCCTGTTGCTGTGTTACAATGTGAGCAAAACATGTCAAACTATAAACAGTGTCCTAATGTGTGGGGAGAGTTTGTGGCAGGCAGTTCACAGGAAGTGACTGTCCTTGAGTTTACTGGTCTTTCACTGAGCTTTTCATGAATACCTCACTCATAAATAAAACGATTGGCCAAATCTTGGCTTTTGAAACCTTCTGTCATTTGTTTGTCATATGACAACAATCTCAAAGTTTAGTTTGAGAGTTTAAATTCAACATAAAAAAAACTTTTTCATGAATCTGAGTGATCATGCGATCTCCCTCACTGCAGCCTGCCTCTGTCTCCTTCCTCAGTGCATAATGAGGAAAGAGCTGCAAGATTTGGCAAAAAAGCCCCTAGTGACATAATAACCATATACAAGGTTTTATTTTAAAAAGTCAACAACCAATGAGGAACAACTAATGAATGTCTGACTTATCCTGAAACCTGTCGCTAACACACCTGCTAACGGACAAACGTGTTTGTAGGGCTGGCCTGCATCTTCACCAAAAATAGCTTTATTGACTTTAAATATGAAAACACTGTCACAGTGTGTCCACCAACAGGCTGCATGTCAGAACAGACCGAAGAAATGTCTGTGAGCGTCCGCAAAGCCAATTTCTTTCTTTCTCCCTTAAACCCAAACAAATGGACAGAAACACGCTGACTTACAGACGTACATGCACACATACGATTACAAACTATACACACACACACACACACTCACTCACACTCCTTACAGCTTCAATTTGCTCTTATTTGTGCGTGAAGAGCGATACGGATGGATGGACGGCTGCCTGGTCAGAGAGCGAAAGAAAGAATGAAGGGAAGGAAGAAACAGGTCGACGGTAAAGTGTTTATATTATTCATGCGGGAATAAATGCTTCATTCGTAACCGCAGTGACATCACCATCCATCAACCCCGCCTTCCCTCCTTCTTCTACTCCAGGTAGGCACCGTAAAGCTATGCATCTGTGTGTGTGTGTGTGTGTGTGTGTGTGTGTGTGTGTGTGTGTGTGAGAGCATTTAATTTCTGGACCTTTCTTCTGTTATCTTTAGTCTGTCTTTTTCATTTTTCTGTTTTTAGTAAAGTCACTGTTTCTTTCTTCACTTTCATATCTGCTTTTATCTCATTTTATTCAGTCACACCTTAAGCCGGTTTCACGTATCCTGATGTGCACTCTTGCTGCGGAATGATACACTGTTTAATTGTTCAGCTAGTGTGGTTCACTTCCATTTTTACTTTGGTCCAAATTCAGCGTGACAAGCCATGTGAAAGCACTCAGTGCAGTCACTGGTCAATCATGTTTCCACACTTGCTGGGTCAGAACTTTGGGGAAGTGTGCCAAAGAACAGCAGAGAAAGACAGAAAGCGTTATAAAGCTGCAGAAAGAGAGAACAAGGATGGAGAAAGAATAACTATGCGGAATCATATCATGAAGCAGGTTGTAGATATTCACCTCCTCCATTCCTCTGACTTTAGAGGAATCTGTACCACTTTTGAGGATTTTTTGCAGTTTTGTTTTTTCTTTTGATCGCCTTAACTGTTTTCACTCTTCTTAATGGCAGTCCAGCATCATTCCAAATATTGACCAAATCGACTCTTCCCCCACATAGTTTACTGTTCCCATCATCTGTTCTTCCGCTTAGCTGTCCTGATTTGATTCTGATTAAAGCTACTCAATCTTGTAACACATAATTTTGTTTTCTAGTCACACAGTTTCCTATCTTCTGCACAGCTCTTTCTCCATCTATCGTTCCTCCAACTTTTCTGGCATCAATCTATCCATCACTCTTCCTCATCTATACAAATCTGATCATCTGTAGGCTTCAGGGTAAATCTACTTCATCACTGAGAATTGATCTTACAGCGATCTCTTTTCGCTCTCTCCATCTCTTCATACTTACGTGTTGCCTCCCACACTTACACTCACACTTCCCATTTTGCTGTGTATAGGATGAATTGCCACAGCCGCGACCCAGCGTCCTCTCACTGTCGCTGTGAAAGGACCGGCCTGTAATGAATGTTTCATGGCCGTGGCATCGTCCAGCTCTACTTTATGGGCCTATTTTTTTCTCCTCAGGCTATTTCACAGTGTAATGTTGCCCCGCCATAGTACTGGCAGTGATACTCTCTCTGTATAGATCTTGCAGCCGGTGGTGCAGTATGTTTGAAGCATTGATTTTCCTTCCCGAACATTCCTACACCTCTCTTTGTAGAGGATGTAATGCTGCCTCAGGTTGCGTGGTTGGCAAGGTATCAGCTTTAAAAGGCACCTGGCTCTATTTCTCTAAATATCTGTTCTCCTGGCGGATTATCCTGGAATGATGTGGTGCTAAAATAAATGTGCCTCAAACTGTTAGCAGTCAAACACTGATTGCAGGATAACTCCTGCTGCAGGTTTTAACTTCCTTTGTATTTCATGTTCATGCATCCCTACTTGTTTTACTCCTACTAAACCCTTACTGCTTTACTGTAGCTATTAGACATTTCAGATGCAAGGATGAAACAGTAGAACGACTAAAAGGACCAGCTTAAAGTCAGAGCTCTTGCAGAAACTGAACCTTCATGGAAGATCCTTGGATGCGGTCTCAGTAGTTCAGGACATAAAGAATAATAAGGCTATGCAGTTAAAAAGCCGCCTAATGAGCTCAGCCTGTTCATTTCAGTCTGTTTAAAAAGCCGGTTGTTAGTTCACAGCCAATCTTACAGTCCTAAAGCAGGTACACATTAGATGATGTGATAAAAGATTTGGCCGCCATAAGAAGTTTTGGAGCTTGACAGCTTTTTATTGAATGCAATTTTTTTTTTATCAGATCTGCATATTAAATCGAAATCCTTTTTAAACCCCCTTTGAATAAAGAACAAACGCAACAAACAACAAAAGCTATGGTATCAGATATTTTTACTTGATTTGATATGAGATCTCAAGTTCTCTGTAAGGATGAGAAAACAGAAGAACCAATATTAGAGATAGGTAAAAACACTTAAAGGCCTCTCTGCTTGGTTCACTCGGCACTTGCCGTGCTTCCTCTCCCCCAGGCTGCAGACCTCATTAAGAGCTTAATCTGCAGCATGAGAGACACCTGGACCTGCTGCTCCTCATGCATATGAGCCAGGACAGCAGCCCGCCCTGCGTCTCTGTTGAGCTTATTGAGATTGTTTAAGTAAAGCCTAGCATACATGGTACGATCTCATTTTGAAGTCGGGCCGACTTCCAGCGTCATCACGCGTCATTTATCCTGCAGTGTACGGGGAGGGAGCGAGGGCCGATATGCTGCTCCCGACACACAATCTGATAATCTGTTGGATTTCTGACGTCAGAAATTTTGGTCAGCTGTCACCAGACTCTCGCACAGTTGAGGCAGAGCCTTTTGTTCTCACTGGACCTGCCCGAAGGGGCAGACGGAGCATCTGAAAGCCATGGCGACAACAAGAAAAAAAAAATCAAATAAAGGAGGGCTACAGTAATTAGAGCATAGCTAATGTTAGCTATCAAGTTAACAGTAAAAGTAGCTTACTTACCTCCAATTCCCTCTGCAAAATGGACAATCCATTCCTTCCACGTCCCCCCAGCCATCTCCATGTCCATATGCACCGAAGCCTCTTTTTTTTTTTATGTTTCGGCTCACAGGATGGCACAAATTATTAATGCAGCATGTTTCTGCTTTGTTTGTAGGATAGCTAGCAAACAAACTCTTCCAGTACTTCTTCTTCTTCTGCTTCTTCTTTTGTCCCTGCATGCCTTTAAATGAAACTTTATTGACAATTGTCCGTAGCCAGAACAGCCCACTGAGGCCGACTACACGTCCAGTGTGAGCACTAAGATCGTAGCTGATAACCGGACTGTACAGTGTGAGGACCTCAATCGTGACCTTTGGTGTCACATCGCAGACTACTGACTCATACAGCATGAGCTGGAGTTACGACAACATTTCAGAAACACATATACAGTGTATTCCAAGCTTAAGCAGGTTCTAAGGATCCCATTCATAATTTATTTATCTGTGATCTATGAATCTCAAATCAACTCAAACTGATAACATCTTGTGCCTCCTTGACATGTTTTTTTTTGGTGTGTAATCTCAGCACAAATGAGGGGTTTAGTCTGAAATAGCCAAGGACAAAAAGAGAAAATAAACTTTGTGGAAGATGAGATCCAACAGAGGCAGAAAATCGAAGCCAGACAACACGTATTATTTGCTGGATTAAATTGTGGGTTGACAAACAAAAGCAAACACACAGGTGGGGAGTGTGTCACCACTGCAGTGAACAGAGTGGGGAGGAAAGACAGAAATATGGCTGATATTAAAAAGAAATGTTCTAAATTTTACACTACAAGCAGTCTGCTGCTAATTTCTCATGACCTGAATTAATGATTCCTATCACAAAGCTCATCGGAGTTCAGCACAGACTGTGGAGTGTATGAACAGCATATCACACCCTCATCTACATCTGGTGGCAGGTAAGAGTTTGCAGATGACCCGGCAGGTTTCACACGCGAGGTTTGTTCTGACTTTGCTTTTTCTTTTCCAATTACTGCAACAAGTACAATGACACATAAATAACTGAACCGATAAACTGTACTCTTCCTCTCACATTAGAATTATTTCATAGAGCTGAATCATTTGCTGATGATAAAGTCATCATAGGATGCAGAAGTGTTTCTTCCTCTCAGGCTCCATCAGATTCATGATTCCAATATGATTATCAGCTCTGACTCTTTAAACGGCTGTCCAAACCCATCCTGTCGTTTCAGAGCCCTGCTTTTTCTCAGATCCCGACCAGGTTTCCACTATCCCTCGTTACCTGATCAGTCACCCGTCTGCACACTTGCTCCTCATCAGCCATCAGCACCAGTTTATACATAAACCCCAAACAGCATTCACCCATTTGCTTGATTGTTGCTTCAGCTCTGCAGTCCTGTTTTACGTTCAGCCTGCAAGTGTCTAATCTCCTGCTTCTTCTTTGACCACCAGCATATCATTGTTTTCCAGCCCTCACACTTATTCTGTGCCTTCCATGGAGGACTGAAGAGACATTAGTAGAAAGGAAATGGGACTGAACAATATATTTGTTTCAGTATCATCATAGCCATGTGCGCATGCCCAACAGTCATATCACTGAACCTGCAATATTCTTTTTTTAAAATGAAATTATTATTAGAATTAAAATATATTTCATTAAAAAGTTATGAAAACTTGAAAACCTCGCAGTAAGCATTAATAAGTCCACTGACAGCGCTGCGTGTTCCTGATACGCCACACGGACATTAGGCCGGTTAATGAACAGATTATTTAATTTATTTTATGTTGTGTTTCACAACAGAGCCATCTCTACAACACACTGCAAACACGCACTAACACAGGCACTGTTCTCATTATGAATATCCACGCTGTGTCCAAGAAATTATGTTTACTAATGTTACGTTATGCTGAGCGGCTGGATCGTGCCTGAATTATTCAGAGATGCGAGCTAATGTCAGAAGTAGTGACATAAACTGTATATGATCTTTTTGTCAACTGTATTTGATATATTTGTTGTATTTTCAACAAATTACATTTGATTCAAGGTTTACATTGTTGGTTATCGTGTCATTTAACATTTTTCTTCTGCTTTATGTGTAACGCAAATGTAATTTTTTTCACTATTGTGCAGCCCTGAAAGGAAGGGAACAGAAACCTCCTCCACCTCCATAACATGGTCCATACCTGCACTGAGCTCTCTGTGTCCTCCAACAGGCTGACCTCCGTCCTAAAGTAGATTCTTGTCTCTCAGCTCTTATGAGCCAAAATGACCTTTCTGTGCAGGAAAACTCAAAGCGACACCTCATCTTCCATCAGAGAGTGAAAACTAATCTGCTGAAGCAGAACCTTCACCCTGCTCAACCGGAACACATCTCCCCTTTACCGCTGTAATTGCTCTCTTTGGAAGAATCACTTCAATTTTCCTTTTTCCCTCTTCCACTTTTTTCTTATAATCACTCTATAATCACGGGAACATTATTAAGCTATTGTGGCTGTGACATTTTAACGTATGTCTTACAATATGCTCTGACTTACAAAGCCTATACGCATCCAGAATTTAAACCCACTCACCCATTGTGTACTTGTCCATGGACAAGCACATTACGATGAATGTGCTGCACGTAATGTAATTTTCAGACACAATAAATGTAAAGCACAGATGTGTTCTCACTGAAAATCTCCCATCATGCGTTTGTCCTACATGTGCAACACAATGAGCTTTTCTGTCACATGTATTTTCAGATTTAATTTTCATCTCAGCCACAGTGGCAGGAAAGGATGCTGAGTGATCACATTTCAGGTTTTCTGTTTGTGCTGCTTTGAACATAACTGCCACATGTGAAAGAACTCCGTTAAAAAATGGAGATAGCACTCAGAGAAAACACACATTCTGCTGGACACAAAGGCATCACGTTCATCATGACATGCAGTGTGGTAACGTTTGTAGCATTTAGCTCATGTCCCATTTACAGACTGTAAAGACAACTACACATGAAGCATGACTTCATTAAAAACATTAAATTTTTGTGGTTGTTGTTGTTTTTGACCACAACAGTGCTCACAAGCTTGGTTAGATTTAGTTAATTTCCACATGATAAACAAAATTGGCATTAACCATCCGCCTTTACAGTTAAAATCTGATCAAATTCAAACGTACATCAACATGCTGAGGAAAGTTTTGTGACTTCCACAAAACAGAATTACCTGAAGCATGACCACCTAATGTAAAATAACATTATATTACTTTTAATTGATCTTCTTTAGTAAAGTACAGTACTGCATTTCAATCATTACATGATATTCAATTTAAAGTGACACCATGTAACTTTGGCCACAACCTGCAGCTTCAAAAACAAAAACTCAACAATGCCCGTTAATACATCACACAAATCTTCAATTTTAGTAAAACATAAAATGTCCTCTGGTTTTTCCTCTGATGGATGCTCGGGTAGCGAGTCGCGGCAAAAGTTACATAATGTTGCTTTAATAGCGTCAGACCTGCAATATCCTTCTCATCAACGAGGAAACAATTTTTGGTATTAAAGTAATATTTTACCACAAAATTCTGTTTTGCATATCAGTGTTACAGCTTGCTCCTCTCTGTGTGATTTCTAACCTGTCCTCTGCATGTAAAGCAGCCATGTGGTCCCCGGTCTGCAAATGGTAATCTTGGCTTCCATGATCCTGCTCCCAGCGGCGCATCACCCGCTAGAACTGACTGTCGAGCAGCGATCAGGGCCGCGAGACTAGGAGACCCTTGCCAGGTCATCAGACTGAGTGGCGGACACTTTCACTCAGCTCGCCGGCGTGCCTCTCGTACAAGCATCTGAGTTTTGCTTTGGTTGTTAATTGTGTTTCTGTGGCACTTTGAAATTTGGACTAGGCCAGGTTTAGCTGATGAAAAAAAAAAACTGATAACTGCTGGTGACATACATGACAGGATCACTTCCTCTGTTCAGACATACTGTGCTGGTTTTTTGTTTTTTGTGTTGTATTTTGCTCCACTGAATAGTGTAGATAGTGAGGCTTTATTTTCAAGTTTGTTTCAGTTTTAAATTAGCCAGACTTGAGTTTTTTTTAAGTTCCTTTCTGTCATATTTGTTTTATGATCTAAGAGCACCCGTTGGCTCTTTCCGTTGTAGTTTTGCCTCACCTTCTTTTGCTGATTATTGCTAAATTCTGTTAACAGTAACTAACTTTGCTTTGACCTATTTCAATCTGAGTTTATGTTGCTTCTCTTTTTCTTGCTGAGCCGGGATGTAACATCAGTTACTCACCCTTCGATGTCTTGAATTGAATTTTTTTTTCCTTTCAGTGCTCCTCCACAGTAAACAGGTGATTTTAAAAATGTGCGCTCCCTTTTGCTGGCAGCCTTTTAGAGGTTCACTCTTGAAAGCATCAAAACTATCCAAAAATCAAAAACTCTCAACAGCATCATGTGGTATAATCCAAGTCTTCAATATCACATCATAGGCTCAATACTTCCAAAATGCTTTTATTTCAGCTAGAAAGCTCCTAAGTCCCACAGATCCAGTGTTTTGTGTCGTGGGTCACAGTTTCTTGAATAAGTGCGGTGCTCCCAAAACCTGCAGAAACTCCTCTCTCTCTCTTTGCACCAGACATTTTTTTACTCCCTTATCCTCACATTCTTTTCTTCAGAAATACCAAAAACAGATGGACGGAACCATATTTATTTGAGCCAGAGTACACTGAAATATAACTTTAAGAGAACCATCTGTAGAGTTTCTGCCATGGTCTATGACAAATATTCATGCTGAATCCAATTTGTCATAAATTTGTTTATCTGGTTATTGCCAGTCCCAAACCAGCACATGACTCATTTCCACCAACATCTGCACTCGTGTCAACAGGAAACTGTAGTGAAGTGTTGAATACAAATGGCTGAGTGCTGCTCCGACGCAGCTTTAGTTCAAGTGCACATCAGAAGCAGCTTTGTGTTGTGTGGGGGGGTTGGTGCTGCAACAGACCCGAGTCAGCTCAAAGTTCCACACATTTCTGAATCAGAACTAATATTTAAATTAGAATTAATTTGGAGAAAATCCAACATAATTTCCAAAGGCATAATTCAGGAAAACTTTAAAAGTCTGACCGAAATAAAATTCAATATAGAAAGTTAGTTTGATTGCCTTAAAAAAAAAAAAAAACACATGCGCAGAGGTCAGCCATCTTGGATGGCTAACTACTGCTACACCACTTGTACAAATCACATGTGGTTATTAAATGCTAATGTTAAATGTTTAAATATCCACTATATCCAACTTTATATTTAGGTTAGGATTACAAATTGAATTAGCGACAAAGGCATAGTTTGTTGTGAACTGGATGTTAACTGTTGATGAGTAATTTATTTTCGAGTTACGTTAGCTGAAGTACTGTTAGCAGCTGACGTTACGCTAACGTCTTTGCTCGGGGCGAGCCAACAAAAGTTGAAATTATAAAACAAGCCTTCGCTAGCTCCACAGCTGGCTAGTGCTAGCCACACTGCAATTATGATTTAATTTTAAAATATCAAATGTGATTTGGACCGTCAAACTGAAATTGAAAACGGGACATGAAACTCAGATTGGGATGTTTTTGTACAAATGGTGTAGCCGTAGCAAGCTGTTCAAGATGGCCGACATTGTCTCGCACACACGTCTCTAATCGACACAGGACTCACATTGGGTACTGACAAGGTTTAATATTTTTCCATCATACAGCAAACAGGCATTAGCTAGAAACTAATATCATTCAGGTGACACAGACATAGAGGTGAAGAGGACATTAAAATGATCTCTAAGGAGCTGTCATGTGACTGTCATTCATTCATTTACAGGAGACCTTACGGTCAAGCTGCAGCTCAGGTGTGTGTATACATGTGTGCGTGTGTGTGTGTATGGTTGTTGGGTGGTGGTCGGGGGGAAGGGCAGTCCTGTGGGACTCTTCTTGCTGTTCAGTTTAACAAGGTGGCACTGGAGCTGAAAAATCTCATGCATCCTAAAAAGCATTTTCCCCACAGACGACCATTAGAGAGAGCGAGACCTGTGAAAGCGTTCACCCGGTGCCTGCACCATCAGACCGGACCAGGAACACCTTTTGTTTATTTCTTCGTTTGAGTCCCTGGATTATCTGGATGAAATTTACCTTGGATGCAATTTCCACTTTAAATTCCAGTATACTAGAGTACACAGCATTGGTTTGTGAGGTTCTGTGACTTGCTTCTTCCACAGTTGTGCCCCCACATAATATAACAAAGTACCATCATTTACAAGACATGAAATCACATCACATGATCTCACATAACTAACAGTCAAAGTTAACATTAAATAACAAATTTCACTTCATATTAAAAATGACACATTTTCTTTGAAGGAGTCCAGAACCCTGTAAAACATGAGTCAAAGTAAAAAAGTCAAAGTACACTTAACTTGTAGAATCCCAAATTAAACCTACATGCTAAGTGAACTTATATTTGCTTTGATCGTATATTTGTTGCATCACTGTGTCAAACTGTTATAAACAGCAGTAATAGAGGACATAAAATATTCAATAGTTTCACTGATAAGATCGAGCAGATTCAGTTGAAGGTCTGAACAACCATAATGTTTGATTCGTAAAACCAACTAATATGAAATCCTGAAGAATGTCCACAGTGGAAACATTCCATTAAACATTGATAATGACTTGTGTTCCATTTTTAATGTCCGCCATAAATTTAATTCATGATTTTTAAAACTCCAGTTATTACATTACTTTTATGGCACTTTTCATTATTTAAATAACAGACTGGACGGAGGGGAAGAGAGCTGATGAATGTGAGGAGAATTATGACCAGAGGCAAAAGAGATGAGAGAGAATTCAAACCAGTGACGATGGCAAATAAAGAGAGAAAAGATGAAGGCAGATTGGAAAAAGGGAAGATACATGAAATGATTGTGGATGGAAAAGAGAGAAAGGGATGGAGGAGGGCTGACAACAATAGGTGGGAGAGAGGAGAGAGGCACAGATGGAGAGAAGGAGAAAAGAGGGAGGAGCAGAGAGCCGCAGTGATCAAAGTAGGCTGTGATGGAGAAGAAGAAAGAAGAGGGAGGCTGCTCTCTCATGCATTACATCTTTTTTTCATTAGTTTCAAAAAGGTGTAGGTTGAGAGGAGAGTGTGTGTGTGTGTGTGTGTGTGTGTTGTTTTGAGCGTGATGGTATTGCAAGCTGAAGTATGGTGGAATAAGAGCCAATGAAGTGTGTGACAGTGTGTGTTTGCATTGTATTGAGAAACATGAGAGGATGTGGGGTGTAAGAGGAGGTGTGTGAAGTGAGTGTGTGTTTGTGTGTGTGTGTGTGTGTGTGTGTGTGTTTTGAGCTTATGAGAGAAAGATAAACACAAGGATAAAAGTGAGAGAGTGTGATCTCTTTTTTTTTTACAGTGGTGGACACACTTGGGTTTTGATGGAAGGAGTGTGTTACCATATGTAAGAAAATGTGACCCCACCATTATGTGTGTGTGTGTGTGTGTGTGTGTGTGTGTGTGGAGTGATTGGATGAGAGCAGGCAGTTAGAAGTTAGTTTAGCAGCTAAGCAGTTGTTTCATTGAACTTTGCTGGCTTCAGTTGTTGGTAAATTAAGACCGCAGCTTCTCAAGATGAAGGTGGAGTCTCCCATGTCGTGTTTGACTTCTGCTGGTGAAGTGAAGCAGAAACTTTCCCAACCAAAGTCCAAATCCACCACAGGAATCAGCTAACGTTAACACTATGTTGCTATGCAAGCAGTTCCAGCTGTAGAATTGAATGTACTTTTTTTTTTTTTTTACCGGAACACATAAAATCATTTTTAAATTAATAAAATAATATTTAAATCAATATTTTGTGTCATATTGTTGATTTGTTTAGTAGGCTGAATAGTCATGTAATCAGCGGGATAACGTTGAGTGAGCTGGTCATTGTTGTGAGAAGACGCCTGATGACCAGCTCACTCGACCTTACCCCTTAAGGCCGGCACACACTACAGGATTCTTCAAACCTTCACAGATTTGGAGACCACAAACTTGATGATAAAAAAGACAGATCGCACAAGATCTCTCTCTTCTGATCTTATAGTGTGTGATGTGCACTCGGAGCACACCACACACTAACCGATTCTTCAGCCGATTATCAGGTTCTTCAAGCTCAATATTCCAAATCTCGCGTGGTCAAACGTGACTTCAGTGTAAACAAACATGACGGACGAACCGGCAGATGCAAAGGTGGTTGTTTTCAGTCTA
>JAPZDX010095238.1:0-12862 GCA_029783625.1 Naso annulatus | reverse complement strand
GTTGCTCAGTGTAATCCTTGCAAAGTAAGCAGCTCCGTGCTTACTTGGTTGTCCTCTGCTTTGGAGTTAGCTAGCAGTAATGAATTCAACAATTGCATAGAACAGAGAAAATGGGGCAAGAGGTATGAGGCAATTAATGCTTGAGGCACTATTGCTCTGAATACTACTTGGTTCTGAATACTTTTGAATTGCTTTTGTGGCAAGGTGGAATGGATGTTCAAGTATGAAAGCACCTGTTGGCGAGCAGCGGCCCTAGATGGGACATTGTTGTGGTGCAAGGGGACAGTATCCCACTGGTAGCGTGGTGTGAGACGCTGCCAACAGACAGAGGAGCATTCTGGCTCTTGGTCAGCCCATGCCGAGGCGATGCCGTGTTTCATGGTAGAGTGTTGGGCGTTTGGAGCAGAGTTGTTTGCCGTGGGCAGACTGGTTACTGGAGTCATGTGTATGTTTGTGCCTTGTAGTGGTAAGTCACTTGGTGTGTGGTAGTGTGATGTATCAAAATCTTGGTAAACGTGACAGACGATAAAGAGCTAAATATGTTTGTGGTTAGGAGTGCCCAGTGTCAGAGCAGCATCTTGCCACTAAGTCGCCGTATTCACACGTGCTGACCGAGCACCTGACCAAGGCATTTATTTAGTTAAGTAACATGGTTTTGGTGGGATTTTATTTTGTTTGTATTCAGTTGTTTGATTTATGTGTTAATGCAGCCTCCAGAAGCATAGTGTTGGTATGTGCAAGGGTAGCTGGTGGAACCTGAGCAAGGATCAACTGTGTACCTGGTGGGTCTGAATGTATTTTTTGTTTAATACCATTGTATGGAACTAATGTGTTGATATTATTGGAATGGGATTAATTGTTTTCTTTTGATTTGGTTTATAGTTACTTTGGGCCAAGTGCCTTGGAGTTTTGTTATGTTTGTTTAGTTTCGTTTTATTTACATGCCGCACCCAACTTTAGGCCTGTGGTGTTGGTCTGTCTCTCAGGCAGCCTATTTGTGACTTGCGTATATTGTAAGCAATACAGCCAACTCGGCATGTATCACGAACTATGAGAACTGTAATATCAACCTTCCTATGCACTTTTTAATTTTAAACCTAAATGAATATTTTTTTAAACTATTAAAGATTTCTATTTTTAATATTAAACTCTGTCTGTTGGATATATCGCCTTAAGGGCATTTGAACCTGATATACTGCAGTGAGCAGGTGCTACATATTGGCGCTGTGAGCAGGATCCTAGTAAAAAGACAGAATGGGGAAAAAAAACAGAGTGACTGGTTGGTTGACTGTGGTGCTGGTAGAGTGTGACTTAGGGGCGGCAGCAGGTATGTTTAACACCAAGGCCGTGGGTCTAACGAAGATCGGACAGCTGGACTGTTGCAATGGAAGAGCTGAAAGCGAAGGTGGAGGCCCTGAAGAAGAGGGCCCTGGAAGATAAGGCGGCTATAGCAGCCTTGAAGGACACAAATGATGCCCTCGCTGTGCAGCTGCAACAGAAAGGCCCATCTTAGCTTTCTGGCTTAACACAGCAAGAGAGCACATCGCAGGGAGAAAGTGGTAGGACTGTTCCTATGTCTAGAGATGTTTTTCTGTGCCATAAGAGAAAAAGGCACTTGTGCTGAGTTTTACGACTGGTAGGATGAAGTAAACACAGTGATGGGCTATGGCCACTTTGATGATACTGAGAAAGCCATGTACATTTATGACCATTTAGGTGGGGAGGCCAAGTACGACATAAAATACCAGTCTCAGGCAGAGAAGAAAGATTTCTGGTGCATTCTGGAAATTCTGCAGAAAATTTATTGAAGGCCTCAGTCGCTTACCAGATTGCATAAACAATTCTTTGATAGGAAGCAGCAAGAAGAGGAAACTATTTGTGAGTATTCTCATGCGCTGATGGCAATTATTGACAACAACAACCATTGCAATGTGACTTCACATTATGTGACCAATTCGCGGAAAATGTTCGTGACCTAGCGTTGTGTCGGGAGCTAAAGCAAATTATTCGGCGGAATTCTAAAATTTCTTTTTTTGACCTACGAAAAGAGGCCCTGTTAGGGGAGGATGGTGAGATTGGGGGTGGTCAGAATCAGCGGGTGGCAAGCGTATGTGAAGAGTGGCTGAAGCTGTTGAATCAAATGTGGCTGCGCTTCCCAAACCCGACCCAGTTTTGGCAGACATTCTGCAAACCTTAAAGCAACAAGAAGCACATGTGTAGAGCACACTGAAGCAACAGCAGGCCCAAATTGCTGACTTGTCAAAGAAAATCTCAGAGTTGGCTAGTATGGGGGCCAGCTGCATTTGCGTTCGGGGGGAACAGCCAAGGTTCGATGCAGTTGGTCTACCCATTTGTTTTCAATGTCGGGGTGCTGGCCATGTCCGAGATCCCATGGATGCAGCTATACCACTCCATAAAAGAGCTGTCCCTTGCATACTTGGTGTGAACATGGTAAGGCGATTCTGGGAGCTGGAGAAGTCTTGGGGTTTAGCATTCGCAGGTTACCAGCAGGAGCAGGTGGCATCCATCGCAGGATTTGCCTATTCAACTGTCCCTTTCAATGTTACGGTGGGATCTATGTGCTTTGTACTGGCCATTGCACCAGCTGGTCCCATTCCTGCAGGGGCAGCAATGGTTGTTGAACCACTGGGTGCAGGGGAGGGCAGCCTCCCAGGTGAGTTACTTGTGACTGGTTTATTGGTGCCAGTTGAGAATGAACAATTAGCCATACAGTACTGAATGTGGGTGTTGTAAATGTGCACATTACAGCCCAGACCCGGCTTGGTTCAGTGCATACAGTAGATGTAATTACTGATGATATGACCTCTGTCACATTTGAACAGGTGTCGCCACAGGAAGAACAGGAGGCGGTGTGTGAACAGGTGGCTGAGGTTGCGGAGCCATGGCATCTAACCCTGGAGGGTCTTCCAGGGGGGTTTCCAGGGCTCACTGCTGAGTCCAGAAGGTCCAGAAGGTGAGGCAGCTGTTGGCAAAGCACGCTGGGATCTTTTCGAAGTCGGAAACTGATCTGGGTTGTACAAATGTAATAGAGCACGAGATCCCTCTCCTTAAATAGGCGCCTGTCAGCCAGCTACCACCCAGTCAGTATGAAGAAGTCCAGTAGCATATAGCATGGTTATTGCAGCAGGGGATAATCAGGGAATGCAGCAGCCCATATTCATCTCCGTTGTTTACGGTGCGGAAGAAGGATGGTTCCATCAGGCTCAGCGTCGACTACCGGCTGCTTAAGCAAGAACATGGAAGGATACATTTCTGCTTCCTTGTATCAAGAAATCATTGGATTCCTTGAGTGGGGCCAGGTGGTTTTCGACCCTTGACCCGGCGAGTGGGTAAAATCAGGTGGAGGTGGCGGAGAAGGATCATCAGCTCTGCGAGCTCCTACCGGAGGTTCCTGAATAACTTTGCAAAGTTGGTGGCACCCCTGCATGCACTGTTGGTGCAGCTGGCAGCAAGGGAGGGAAGGTAGCCTCCCCCCGGGGAGATGTTTGAGAAGCTGTGGAATGGTGTCTGCGAGGACACCTTTGGGGCATTGAAGCAGAGGCTGGTTTCTGCCCCAGTGTTGGGGTCATCAGTAACTTGGGGTTTCAGTAAACTCTTCTTGGAGATCGATGCTAGTCACCAAGGGTTGGGGGCCCTGTTGTTGCAGGAGAGTAAGGGGGAAGCGGCGGCCAGTAGCCTATGCGAGTCGTGGACTTTGGGGGTTGGAGTGCAATATGGAGAATTATAGCACTAGGAAGCTAGAGCTGTTGGGGTTAAAGTGGGCAGTTCTGGAAAATTGTAAGGATTATTTGGTTGGTAACAAGTTTACTTCGTTTACTGATAATAACCCCTTGAGCCACTTGAACACTGCAAAGCTTGGCACTATAGAGCAGAAGTGGGTGTCAGTGGGACAGGATAGCTGAGTTGGATGGTGAGCTGTATAGAGAGTTATGGGACCAGAGGGAAGGGGTGGTTAAGCAACTCGTGTTGCCAGCTGTATTGCATTGAGAGGTCCTTATCCGAATGCACACAGATAATGGCCACCAGGGCATTGATAGGACGTTTAAGTTTATTCAGGGACGCTCTTATTGGCCTGGAATGTTCTGGGATGTGGAGGCCTTTGGTAAGGCATGTGAACCTTGTATTGTGTCTAAGACGCCACAGCTGAGGGTAGTTGCGGCGCTCGGGAGTGTCCTGGCTTTCAGGCCACTTGAAGTGGTTGCAGTGGACTTCACTATCTTGGAACCACTGTCAGATGGCAGTGAGAACGTCTTGGTTTTTACTGATGTGTTCTCGAAGTTCACATTTGCAGTGCCGACCTGGGACCAGCGGACAGTAACTGTTGCCAAAGCTCTGGTCAAATACTGGATTCAGCCCTGTGGGGTCCCTGCAAGGTTACACTCTGATCAGGGTAAATGTTTTGAGGCTGATGTTGTGAAGTGCTTGTGAGGGTTGTATGGAATGAAAAAGAGTCGAATGACCCCCTATCACGCCCAGGGCAACGAGCAGTACAAGCTTTGCAGCGAGCAGGTGCTACGTTATGCCTATAGGATTTATGTGGAATGTGGGAAAGGAGGGACTGTGATAAGGCCCTTATTATGTAGCCTTTCCCAAGCTAACAGTTTATCGACTATGTCTCATTCTTTAAAGCAGATTGAAAGTTTTTACAGATGTGTGACACTAGTTGAAGAAAAGTTAGGCCAGCAAGAAATCCTTATACCAAACCAGTAGTTGGATAGTTAAAAAAAAATAATTTGGATGCCATTTCAGAGCTCTGCCAAGTTCTGAGATGTTGACAGGTGTGGTTGGTTTAGTCACTTCTTTTTCACAAGGCGAGTGCAGTGGGGACACAGACCAGAGGTGGCTGTCTTCGCAATAGCTGTAAGCATGCATAAATTTACAGTTAGAGAATCTACATTGCTTTCATTTAAGGTTATGCAAGGGGCAGTCTAAAGATTTGCAGTCTCATTCTCCATCTAGTGCTCTGCTCCCCAGGGTTAGGGTTCGACAGCATTGGAGTAGAAGTTTTTGGACAGAGACTAACTGTATGTGAAAAGGAGCCACACACCACACAGAAGATGGCCTGATGCCCCACAATGTGCCTATTGGTGAGTGCCAAATCGACAATGGACTAGACCAACATTTGGCTAAACTTTTGAATGTACAGCGCTTCTTTAGCCAAAAAAGATATATAGTACTCTTAAAACAGAGTATCTCCATATGACATAGCCATATCAGAAATAACAGTTGAGTAAATGTCTGGATCAAATCTATAGTCTGGATAAACTTCACAAATAATTTCCCTGTAGACCCCAAATAATTAACCGGGTCCTGTGTTGTGTGACTTCAAAGGGGAGCACGCAGAACGCCAAGAAAGCCAGAAATGGGGAAGCAGTGTTGACAGCAGGAGCAACATAGGCGAATTAAGGTCAAAGGCAAGCCATTGTCACTATTTTTCAAGACCTGGAGGTGGATGTCCATCTTGCTGAGGGAGGACTGAATATTCGACAAAGTAGCAGTGACCAGGTCGTCATCTTATAGATCAGCGTCTGGTTGGAGCCTGGCCAGGATGCTGATTTTAGCAGCAGAGGAGGCACCAGCAGCGTTCTTCTTCTTTGAGGAAGTCTTGTTTGGGATGGAGGGAGAACGACAGGAGGAATAGCGGCCAGGTCAACATCGTGGATATTACTGACAAAAAACTGGATAAGCTCCTTGTGGTTAGTGCCCAAAAGAGTTGAGATATTAGGGCTATACAGAGCCTCCGGGTCACTGGCCAGTCCGTTATCCATTATTCTTGCCAGGCAAGAAGAATGATGGACAGGGATGCCCTCAATGTCGCGTGCTACTGAAGCACCCTCATTGTCTTGTGTTTCAAAGATGCAGTCGTCCCTCAAGAGCAACTGGTCCTCGTCAAAGCTCAAAGTGGGATATCAGTTGTACCAAGCTTGCCCGCACCAGTATGTGTAGCTTTGACAGCAGACACATGTGTGAGGAGGGAGACATTTATAAATGGCCCGCTCTGTGCAGATCATGGCTGTGATTGGTGTGTGACTAATAGGTACCTGTGATGTGACTGGCAGGCTGTTAGATGACTACAACTGGGAGTTTGACTTTTTTGTCTTAGTGTGTCTAAGCATTCAAATGTGGTATTGCACTGTACAAGTATTAGATGATAAATATGAGTCAACATGTTTTGTAAACCAACTACAGGCTCTGTAAATGTAAACAAATCCACTCCCCTGACACTGCAAAGTGAAGACTTTCATGACTAAACCTCCATTAATAAAGCTTGCATTAATATTTACTTTGCTTTAAGTCAAGGTAACACTCACAGTATTCAAGTATTGAAACAAACTACACTATAAACATTGTGAAACTAAAAGCTGTGCAGCTGAACATTATGGACAGGCTACATTAAGTCATTGGTAAAGCTTGAGACATCTCAGCCATCACAAATTTTGTACCAGAAAAACCAGACAGTCCACAGCATCCGGTCTGAGTGCTGCCATGTGGCACATGACAATGTTCCCACCAGTGCTGAAAGTAGTCTGCAGGTTCTAGGCTCCATTTTGATACTTTTCTTGTCTGAGAGAGTGGCTCTGCTGAGGCCAGTACTGTTGCTGCTCTGCTTTTTGAAAGAGCTGGACAAAGTCTTTTTTCTTCAGGAGGAGAAGCAGGTCCTGCTGCTGCAGCTCTGATAAAATGCCTGTGGTGTCTCCCTGTTGATCTGTCAGCAGTGTTTTGATTTCTTACACTGCACTAGATACTGTATGATGTCTTCCACCTTTTCGTTCTTCAGTGATGCTACTTTGAAGCTGGGATCGAGAAATCTGTGCCATGGTCACTTTTTATTCAAGTAGGCTAGAATGTTTCTCTCTACATTCTTGGTTAGTTTAGTATCATTTCATTCCTCAGTGATGATTAAGAGATGGAGTACTGGCTTGAGTTATACAAGGGCGGATATCTCACTTCACTATTGGACGGGACAGTAAACAGAAGATTTTTCAAGAGCAATTTCTGAGGGAGACCCCAGAGTTCCCACCAAAAGTAGCCTACTGTTCAGAAAGAAAAGTGCAATAAACTGGCATTGAATGTATATACAGAAATTCCTACTTTCAAACTGCACTGAATAATTAAAAGGTAAATAACTTAACAGTGAGAAATGCTCATCTATTTTTAGTGCCTTGTTCAGGCTGCCAGCCCAAATCGGATTTTTGGCATATCCAGATTGTATCCAGATGGGTTTCAGGAAGTCTGAACAGCAAAAAACCACATGAAATCCAATTTTTGCAAATCAGATATGAACTAGTTGGTTTGAAATGCAATTTAAACCCGATTTGTACAGATGGATCTTCAGAAGCTCTGTTTGTTCAAATCAGATATCAGTGTCTTTTGTCTTTTTAACCGAGGGTCTTGACGACAGGGTTAATTTTGTCAGACGAGACTAGACGAAATATATTCGTTAACGATGGGTTTTTTCATGACGAAAACGAGGCGAAGACGAGACGAAATCAATTCCCTTAAACACTGACTGTGACGAAATTAACATGACTAGGCTACGCTATCACTTTAACACAAGCACAATAGTGATGAAAATGTATGTAGCAATTATATACACTTAGATATGGTTATGAAATACAGATTTGTCTTGTCTTTTCCCAGGGAGGTGGAATATGTTACACTCAGCTGAGCCCAGCAGTGCCTATTCTGTGGCTTTATAGTAACCCAGAGGCTTGCCTGAGGTGAGATTTTAGGCTCACCCAGCAGGCTGTGGTATTTTTGCAGAGGTTTGATTCCAAATCCAAGGGACCACGGGTGTGGCCAGGAGTTGGAATTCCTCATCTTCCTCTACAGCCTAACACATGGCCTCTCCCTCTCCGTGGTGCTGTGCATTTGGGGTCCATAAATCCTCTGTGCACCGGATCATCCATAGAGTAGCTGGTGAGATTAAGGAAAAGCTGCACACCATGATTTCCTGACCAAATCCAGATGAACTGTCTAACATCTGTCAAGGTTTCTACCAGCGTGCACAAAGTCCAGTCGTCAGCAGTGCAGCTGGTGCACTTGAAGGATGCCACATTCACATCAAACCACCAGGTAATCTGCATCAAGATGACTACATAAACTACAAATTTCCTCCTTCCACCAAATGAAAGCCATCTGTGATGCAACAGCCAGATTCCTCAACATTTTTTGTGGGAAACCCAGAGCCCGTGCATGCTGCAAGCATTTCTAAAGAATAGCCCAATCTACAACCAGGCACTCCATCTACCGTATGACTTCTTCCTTCCGGCGGACAGTAGATATCCACGTCTGGAAAAACCCCATCAGTGTCATCGAACCCTACAAGTCGCCTCTACAAAGATGGGTCCAGGAGCAGTTTAATCGTCACCATTTCAAGGGCTTGTTCAGTAGTGGAACATATGTTTGGCATGATGAAGGCAAGATGGAGGGCAACACTCTTCAACGAACTGGAGGTCAGCCCAGTCTTTGCCACAGATATTTTTGCTTGTTATGCATTCTTCAAGACCAATTATCAGCAACCCTGATGGAGATCTCCAGGTTCCTCCGTGATGCACCAGACGGACAGCAAACAACTGGGAATCACATCAGAGACAGGATGGCAGCTTTTGCTGTCTGCCGCTGCCCTCCTTCCACAGCACCTGCAGGAGCATGACTACCTTTGAACACTTAAATATTTGCTCATGTAGCTGATTTCCATTAGTTGCAGCCCTACCTTTGTCTTTGTAGTGATTTTTTGTTGTTTGCATTGTCCTGCAAGGGATGATAAAATTGTCCTTGAATTGATAACACATGCTTCTTTTCCATTATATTCTTCATTGAATGTCTCATTTATTTTGAACAACTTAGGTTTGATGGACAAGAAAAATAATGTACAATCCTCAACTGAAAATGCAAATCAGACAGAGAAAAACAAAATTACCAGCATAATCCTTATTAAATTACAGAAAAATCCCCCACACACATTTTAACAATCATCCTATCAAAAGCTCTCAAAAATCTCTTATTCTGTTAAGTCAGTGCATTATAGTGTTCGTCCTTTTTTCTGACCCTCATTTTAGAAAGTCCAATCTTGTCTGTTGTGTCTGTGTGAAGCTGGACAGAGCCGGAGTTTCCACTCACCCCACCACTGTTCCACTCTGCCAGTCAGCCACTCTCTCCACATCAGCTCATCTCTCCTACCTGGACTCTCAGCTGTGACCCATCAGTAGTCAAGCCACCTTCACTCTTCTCTGGATGTAAGCCTGGTTCTGTTCTCCACTGGTGCCTGATCGTCCAGTAATATCCACTTTTACTGCAAGCTAGTTTTGTGGTGATTCTGACTCTTGTGTTTTCTCTGTGATCTCCAGTTCCCCGTTTCCTTGTTGTGACTCCTCTGCATCCCGAACACCTCTCCCCCCAGCTGTGGTATTCACCAGCCTCTCTCCAGTTTGCCACCGATCCTCCAGATCCCAGAACCTGACACTTGCCTAGGAGTTAGATCACTCAGACCTAAGCCCAGCCTCGTACTGCCCCTGCCAAAACCCAGAAATCCCTGCCCCGCTCCATCTAAGCAAGTCAGAACTGCTTAAGTACATTCTTGGTTTTTCTCTAAAAATAAACTGATTATTGTTCACACTTTGTGATCTGCCTTTGGAGCCATTTGTCCGCAGACTGTGGGTCCAGTAAATTACACTCTTTATGACACCCTCAGGTGCTCTCCTTCTCCTTCTTCTGGTGGCTGGGAAGAAAGAGATGAGTTAGGGATGTGGATGATGTGGATGGTCCAGATGTAGATGGTCCACTTGGACTGGAAGGGCTGATAGGGAACATAGAATTACAGGAGCTAATGGGGCATGTTGGTGGGGTCTGGTAAACAGAAAAATAGGAGGCTATTAAAACAGCGGGACATATAGATAGCCTTAAGCCCAACGCCTCATGCATTTGCGTGTTGTAGGGCCAGGATAGTCTCGCGATACCAGACAATTGGTGATCTCCACCTACCCATCGTCTGGGGACGTCAAAATGCAAGGCAGTTGCTGGGACGGTGGTGGGAATTGCCACTGACAAAGCAACGCCCCTTACATTTTTGAAAAGGAGATGCATTCCTGGAAATAGTGCACTTGCCCTCTTTTCCCTCCTTAGGGAAACAGACTACAGATATAGAGAAGAACTTTGGAACTTTTTAACATTGTGAGGCCAAGGAGTAGTAACTGAGCAGCGAGAGGGTCCTCAGTTAACCATGTGTTTGATAATCTTAAAGTGGGATTGGTAAGGTCATGATACTAGGTTGGTTAGGAGTTTAAGAAACAAAATTGATGAAATATCTATTAACAATGAAAAAAATCAATGTACTTGCTGTTTCAGAAACACTTTTAGACCATTCAGTCACTGATATGGGGGTTGGAATATCAGGGTATAATATTTTTAGAAATGACAGAAATATCTTTGGTGGTGGTGTTGCAATATACATACAGAACCATATTCCTGCCAAGGTTAGAGTGGACCTGATGGTTCCTGGTATTGAGGCACTTTGGGTAGAAGTCCATCTTGCACACTGTAAACAGTTTATTGTTGGTTGTGTCTACAGGCCTCCAAGCTCCAATGTGCAGTATGTTGATGAATTGTGTTCTGTGCTGTTGATGGTAACTGATGCAGCAAAAGAGGTATTTGTTCTGGGTGACTTTAATATAGACTGGTTGTCTAATTCGTGTCCATTAAAAAAATTGAATAGCACTGCACTTATTTGCAATCTAAGTCAAATGGTGAGTGAGCCAACTAGAGTATTTTGCAATGTTGTAGGACAAACGTCTGCTACGTGCATTGACCACAAATTTACCAATAATAGTGAACTATGTTCCAAAGCAGTATCTGCTCCCATAGGGTTTAGCGATCATAACATTGTTGCAATTGTAAGAAAAACATCAATTCCCAAAGCAGGGCCTAAAATACTGTATAAGAGGTCATATAGAAGGTTTTGTGAAAATGACTTTATTAGAGACATAGGGAATATAGACTGGAACCAGGTGCTTACACTAAATGAGGCTGAAAAAGCTATCCAATTATTCAATGAACTATTCCTCTCTGTAGCAGATCGCCATGCACCTTTAAGAAAATTTTCAGTGGGAGCTATTAAAGCACCATGGATTGATAGTGAACTAAGAGAGAGTATGCATAAAAGGGACGAATTGAAAAAAGCTGCTGTTGAGGTTAAAGGAACTGAAAAATGGCACGAGTATTGTGTAATGAGAAACAAAGTCACAAAGCTAAACAGGAAAAAGAAAAAAGTGTATTATCAAAACAAAATTCAGGAGAGGAAGAATGATGGTAATAGACTGTGGAAAACCCTGAATGAAATCATGGGTAGAGCTAATAATGCAACGCCGTCTTTCATTGAAGTGGATGGGGTTTTTTTTAACAAAAGCAAAGGACATTGCAAATACTTTTCACGATCATTTTTTAGATAAAGTCAATAAATTAAGGAAAGACACTAGCTCCCCAAGTGGGCTTAGTATGTCATCTCAAATAATAGCTAATTCTATTGTGAGACACAAACAATGTGTGTTTGAGTTTCAACCCATAGAAATTGGAACGGTGATGAAGCTACTTGATAGGCTAAATAATGATAAACCAGCTGGTCTGGATAATCTTGATGGACGTTTGCTTAAAGTTGCTTGTCATGTAATTTCATTGCCAATATGCCATATATTTAACTTGAGTCTAAAGTTGGGGTTATTCCCCCAGATGTGGAAATCTGCCAAGATCATGCCTATTCTGAAAAACAAACGGGAGAATTTATCAGCTGCCAACAGCAGACCTATTAGCATTCTGCCAGTGCTGAGTAAGTTAATGGAGAAGGTAGTTTTTAATCATATTCTGACGTATTTTTCATCTAATCAATTACATTCTGATTTTCAACATGCCTATAAGGCAGACCATTCGACCTGCACAGCATTGACAGAAATGGTAGATACATGGTTATCTTGGATTGATAAAAAAAATGATGGTTGGAACTGTATTTCTTGATTTTAGTGCTGCATTTGATGTTGTAGACCACAGCTTATTACTGTCAAAATTAATTGCATATGGGTTTAGTCCAACGGCCATAAAGTGGTTGAACAGCTACTTATCCAATAGGATGCAGTGTGTGTTTTTTAATGGTTGCTGTTCTGCCCTTAAAGGCGTACAGTGTGGGGTGCCCCAGGGAAGTTGCCTTGGACCATTACTTTTCTCAATATTTACAAATGACTTGCCTTATGTTTTTGATAAATGCAGTGCTACTTTATTTGCTGATGACACAACTGTACATTTTGCATCAGAAAATATCACTGAGTTAACCAACACACTCCAATCAGAATTGCATTTATTGCTTGATTGGATTGATGAGAACAGGTTAATGCTGAATGTACCTAAAACTAAAAGTATGATGTTTATGAACAAACATACTACAAATGACAATCAGTTGTGCCTATCACTCAGAGGTTCTGACATTGAACAGGTCCATGAAGCAAAATTGCTTGGTGTCACTCTAGATGGGCATTTATCATAGGATAAGCATACTGAAAATATTGTTAAGAAAATGGGTGTTGGTATCTCATGCATCAGAGGATGTTCCCCATTTCTTACACCTGCCTCTAGAGTACTAGTTACACAGGCATTAGTCTTATCACATCTTAACTACTGCTCTGCTGTCTGGTCAGGTGCAGCAAAAAAACATCTGTCCAAGCTTCGGATAGCTCAGAATAAAGCCGCAAGACTAGCACTGCATTGTCCAATGGGTGTAGGGCAGAGTACAGAGAGACTTCATGCCAGTCTCTCATGGCTCAGAGTCGAAGAAAGGTTGGCATGTAATTTATTGTGT
>JAPZDX010095214.1:0-12870 GCA_029783625.1 Naso annulatus | reverse complement strand
GATAAAAGTCAGAGGTGACTCTGTTTACCAGTAAAAAAACAAAATAAAACAAGCAAAGTCATCCGTAAGGCTGACAATCGAATGTGGATAAAAGTGATCAAATCTAAATTTTCCTGAAACATTTAGCCTAATGAAAAATTTCCAGTGTTCAAAAGACACCTTAATTACATTTTGGGTTATTAAATAATGGTTCCAAAATTAGGACATTTGGGTTATTAAATAATGATTCCAAAATTAGGACATCAATTAAAACAGACAATACTAGTAAATCAAAAATACAAGTTTCTTTTCATTTGAAATTATTTGTGTACCTCTACTTGACACAGTGCACAGTTTAAATACAGCACACAGCTATTTATTCAGTGCACATGTTTATTGATCAGGTAACATTACAAAGAGAAATTCTGTGTGCCTAGTACTACAGCACTAATGTGTGCAGACACAAACAGCTGTTGAGCTTACTGACAGCAGGTCCATATCTAATCAGCTGTCATCTTTGGCGCACATATAACTTTGGAAAAAAAAAAAATCAAACTTTAGACTCTCAAATGCAACTTTACAAAAAAAGACAAAAAGTCTCAGGCCAACCATATAAACTGTTAAAAATAAAATAACAGTGCACTTTATGTAATGTATGTTACTATCAGCAAATAAAATATGACAGAGAAAGAGAGAAAAAAGTTTGTGTGTGAGCAGGAGGGAGTTTTATGTCTTTACTCTAATATTTACTTTCAACATTAAATGAAGTGATGGTGTGACGTTTGTGCTTTCTGCAAACATGCACATGTACAATCAGCCTTGCTGCCAGCATTCTGGCTGAGTGAGGATATTTTATGAACTGCTCTTTGAAGTAGCAGATGAAACAATCAGCAGCGCTGGTTAACGAGCAGCACTCCAGCTTAGCAACAAGCTGCACTGACTGCACAACGCCAAATAAAGGATAAATTCTTCTAAATTCTACGCAGCTGTTAATCCCTTTGGACTGGACAGAGAGGCTGCCTGTGACAGCAGGTTGACTGTGTTTGTGTCTGGTGGAGCAGAGCTACAGCATGTCGAGGAGGAGGCGGAGCTCTGAGTATTTGGCACAGAGTGATGTGTAGGTAGTTGATTATTTCTTGTCATCATGCCCACGGATATCGACACATTTTATTCACCCAATGCTGTGCTCATAAAAAGTCCATTATCCATAGCAGATACTCGTTTCACCAGAGTACTTGGCTCATCCCTACTTTAATGTCTAGGACTTCCAAGGCTTGGATGCCCATGCATATATTTAGTTTAGGCTTGACTGTAGGCAAAGGAACAATAAGAGTGGGCCTTACCGTTGCTAAGGCCTTTCTCTGCCATTGACCTGAATCATTTCGGCTTGGGACTTTTGGCCAACTTTGCCAGGGGTCGGATTTCATTTATCTCCTGGACTCCATCCTCAGTTAATTTAACATTAACACCCAGAGGACACTCAGAACCTTAATGACTTAACATTGGCATCTCCTAGCTGATCTCCCTGTTCAACAACTTGGCCCCTCCTTATAAAATTTGAACTGGCATTGACTAGGTAAGCCCACCACCTAGCCGGACAGCCATACAGGACAGCCAATCGAGGGACAGTGAGGACAGACAATCAAGAGACAGAGCCGTGATAAAATGAATATAACAAATTTTTTTTTAGGTGAACACATCTCATATAGGAACTTTTTAAGTAATCATATATTGAATTATTTACATATAAATACAATTTGGATGTTTTGACCTGTGTGAATTCTTCATTGTACATTTGAAAACAAACTGAAATAAACAAATATATTTTCATTTTTACTCGAACAAATGACTTTTGTACCTGTGACAAGTGAAAGATGAAGCAACACCTGTGAGCTAGTTCAGGCAGACAACTCGAGCTGCACCTCGAGTTGCAGCATGGAGCATGTCACACTGTAGAAGTAACAGCGTGATATTCTCCACATCTACCAATTAAGCCCTCTCAGTGTTTGCATGTTCTTTTGGCTATTCTGTAATTGTTGCTCATGCGACTGTCATCTTACCCTCTTGCTCTGTCTGTTACGATGTCTTTCTCTGAGTCAGAGAGTGCGTTGTGGTCTTCTGGGGAGGAGGCTGGCTTTATTCACAAAACCCAGACTCGGTCCGCTTAGGTTTGCTCCAGGAACGAATTGTCCTTGCTAGAGCTCCCAAATGACCTACGAATGGGTTGCCGGATGGCCCTTGCTCTGCATCCTAAAAGAGCTGTATGCCCACAACATCACGGCCCTGGCCTGTCTTAGCCACAAAGAGCTCTTCAGTTATCTCCTTATCCGGGAGAACTCCACTGATGCCCTGGAGCCAGTGATGTGAACCATATTCCTTACAGGAGGAAAAAATATAGCTCCAGCAAAGAAGCATGCTGCCCCTCACCCTGCCTCTCCGTGACCAGAGCTTGCTGTTCCCTCCAAGAGGCTGAAGTAGCCGGATCTCAGCTCCTCCACTTTTGCGTCCATATTGTGTTGGCTTTGACCACCATCAATGGCGGGTTGAATTCCTTAGAGAACAACACTATCTCCTCTGCCTATTATGTTAACAACGCGGGCACAGGACCATGGAAACTGCAATCCTAGCTCCTGCCATATGTTCTCCATTTCTGCCCTCCTCTGCTGCAATTCCTGAACTCTAAGGAACCAAATTCTAACAGGCTATTTTTATTTCCTGGCTCCTTTAATGGATATCTGCCTGCGTAAATGATTGAGTATACTGTATGAGTCTGCCATGGGGTCTGTTTGTTTTAAATGGGATGCAGGTCTTTGCTTTTTAGAGACATTCTCTCCTGCTCGTGACAGCTGTTATTTGTGTGTGTGTCTGTTGGGGGGTGTTACATGAGAGTTTGTGCATGGATACAATGTATTTGTGATATATACATTAAATTTTGCTCTCATTTTGACAGGCCATGACATTAATCTGGGGGAGATTCTGTTGTGCTATTCTGAATCTGCTGATGAAAGATTTGTGAAGTGTGGGAACTTTTCTGTAGTTCTGAAGGATAGTGATCGCAGACTGTCAAAAAGTCTAACTCTGGGAGACTACAATGTGGCCTTTGGTGTTTTAAAGGCACCATTTGCAAAGTGTATACGCATTGCAGAGACTAGCATGACACATGCTTAGTAGGGATGAAACAGTTCATGAAAAAAATCTGTTTGCTTGTCACGGTCGTGGCATGTGTTTAATGTTTGGTTGAGGACATGCACAAAATAAGCCTTGTACTAGTAACCTGTTAAATTTTCTTTTTTTTTAAATGGAGTGTCAACTGTAAATGTAACATAGGCCTAAAATCTTAAGTTACGTTACGTCATTATAATCAAATCACCGAGCACAAATGTACATCAGCTGTCTAAAGCTGCAGAATAAAGCTGAATTGCCAGCCAACAAGTGAGCTGGCTATCAGACACTGAAAGTGCAAAGCGATCCAACGATGACAAGGAACAAAATGCTATTAATGTTAGAAATCAATTTTCTGTAAGGGAAACACAACCTTCATTCTCAACATTGTGCAAAATGCAGTAATGTTACCTTTGACCGTCTTCAAGTTAAAAAACAAATAGAAAACCCCCCTCTGCTATACTCTGTCTCCTTCTGCTGCTGCTGCTGCTGCTGCTACGCGACAGTCATCCTCCTCCACTCAAAGCAGAGGTGATAAGAGCACCAAAACTTTGTCGTACGCACATTAGTTAAAAAGTGTCATCCAGTGTTGAAACTCGTGTTGAAACCGGCAGGATAAGAGCTAGTTAGCAAGCTAACCAAGGTGCCATAAGGTTACATTATGATGTGTTAAAGGTCCTGTCAGTAAAATGACTATTTGGCAAAGTTAAATTAAACATGATCATGATGTGTTCAAATGTAACATCAAGAAAAATAAAATTTTGCTTTTGATGAGAAACTTGAATAGACATAGTTGTTTGAATGAGAAGTAGTTTTGGATTTTATATGTCATTCCAAGCATGAAGCACATTGCTACTGCAACAATATGAGAATTCGATCCACTTGCATTTCGGATCCTTAATGTTTTTTTTAAATAGCCTGTATTATTATCAAATTGTAGTCTGACCAGAAGTGGGAATAAGAGGTATCCCCACCGGGGATAAAAACTGAATGATATCAAAAGCAGAGGAGGGGGAATCCCCCCCCCAACAATTTGCACCCAGACTAAGACTGACAGATCTCGCCAAGGCACTCATATTATCCTTGCTAAAACAAACATCACTTTTCATCCTTTCTCTTCCGTGATAAAACTGCATCATCATTCTCCTACTTGTCAATCGACCGCCCTGTTCATCATTGATGGTTGCAAACCCATGACTTGATCCTGGTGCTCTTTGAAGCTGCGGCCCTCCACCCTCTCACTGCCCGAGAACCAGTCCAGCTACATGTGCAGCCCTCCATCTGTCTTCCTCTATACTCAAATCCCTTGGCTGCTGGTCCTCCTCTGCATGTCAATGCTTTGTCAGACTCCACAAAAAAGAGAGCCTATCTGTGCAAAAGCTCATGAGTTCCTGCATCTAATGCTTAATGAATTTTGTAACTGATCTAGTGCTTCATCTTTCATTGCATATCAGGTGGTTTTGCTGGGTTTATAGTATTTATCCATTGCAGCATATCTGACTTTGCATATAGGACTGCACTCAGGTCATTTTTTTTTACATAGCACTCAATCACAGCAAAGTTGTCTCAAGACACTAATTAAATCATATTAAATGTATATCACTAGTTATAATTTCCCTTGCAGCTGAGACTCATGGGGAATGGTCACGTGGTGGCTGGTACCAAGGCCTACACATTGCAGATCAACACATCAGCAACACCAGGCTCTGAATCTGTTAAGTTTTTGGGTGGTCCAGCATGTTTTGCTCATCACACCCCAATATCTTTAGGTAAACTTACCTGTGGGGAGTGATAAGGTGGGAGCCTGGATGCCAAAAACATAACATGTATTTGCTGCCTCCGTAAAGATTCCACGAGTTATCTGACTGAAGTAAATTTATTTATCAAAAAGAAAGTGCCTCAAGAAGTTAATGTTAAGGCCTGAATGGGCACATACTGTACAGATGTCATAAACATCTGGATGAAATCAAATCACAATACAACCCCACATTCTAAATGCCACTCAAATGCAAAATGTGTGTGCTTATAATATGGTAAACGTGTTTTCCAAAGCTTTAGCAGCCCATCTTGAGATATCCTTCCAAGGAGGCAGTCAATCGGGAATGGATCTTTTTGCTGTACTTCATAAATTTGGATTTGGGAAAAGATTCATATGCTGGATTTGACTTCTTTACTGCTCCCCTCAGGCCAGGTGTTGGAGCTGACATTATTAAAAGGACTGGAACACCCAGCCTTCGGATACGTTTGACCGTCATACACAGCTCTCAGGAGCGAGCCAAAGTCATTTACTGATTATCTGCAGCACCTGTGTATAACGCCCCCGACTCTAGACGATGTCAGCATAAGAGCACATTCAAGATCATCAACAGTGCAACAGTTTAACACCCCCTCTTGTTCTTATACTGACAATGTACAGTGTTCTTGACATACATTTACACAAAATATATTTTCTTTTGTCACACAATTTCTGGTTCACAGTTCCCTTTAAATACCTCAACAGATGTTTTGCTGCTACCCAATGTTGTTCTTTTGGTTGGGCAAGTGTTGTGACAACTAAGTGACAGTAAAGCTTAGATCTGGTTTAGTACGTGTCATTACATGGATTAAGCTGCCAACCACTTCACGATACCTCTTTGGATCAGCAGGTTCACCTTCATTGTCAAATTTCAGTTTGTTTTCAGATGGGGTTGACCTTGATTTGCAGTGAGTCATGCCAAACCTCTCCAAAATCTTTGTAATCTACCTCCTCTGGTTCATTTTTATTTCACCTTCTCTCTGTGTGAAATCAGTGCCTAGGAAGTATTCAACTTTATCATGATCTTTCATTTTAAATTTAGCTCCTAACATTTCCTTCACTCTTTTGAGTGTTGGACTGTCACTTGCTGCAATAATAAGATCATCAACCCAGATTATCAATATTATCCTCTCATTTTGAGTTTGTTTACTGTAAACACAATGATCAGTTGGATTTTGAACAAAACCATTTTCACTTAGAAAATCATGGAGCATTTTATTCCAATTCCGTCCTGACTGTTTCAGACCATACAGTGATTTGTTAGGCTTGCAAAGTAGTTTCTCACCTGTCTTTCACTTAACCTCAAATCCTTCAGGTTGTTCCATATATACTTCACAATCAATAGTAGCGTGTAGATATGCTGTTTTAACATCCATCTGATGCATTTCTAAACCATGTTGAGCTGCGAGCTGCATTAGGCTACATACGGATGACATATCAGCAGTTGGAGAAAAGGTTTCGTTATAATCAATCCCAGCAACTTGACTATTACCTTTGGCTACATACCTGGCTTTGTATGCTGTCTCAACATGATTTTCTTTGACAATATTAAGCCCATCTGCCCCCCACTGCATGTTTACCTTCTGGTAATGTTGTTAGGGTAAAGGTGTCATTTTCCTCCAGAGAGTTCATTTCCTCCTTCATAGCCTTAGCCCAAAGCTCTGATTTTGATGAGCTCATAGCCTCTTTCAGTGTTTGGGGTACATCACATATAACTCTATAACAAAAGTCAATACTTGTTTGTACCTGGTCATCATCACATTTTATCTCAACTAATATTTCTTTAGATACTGAGGAGGTCTCCTTTCTCTCCTTGGATAACGTGTGCTGTGACTACTTTCACCTTCACCTATGTTGGTGTTTGGGTCACACATCTCTGCTTTTGCTTCCTGTGGAATTGATTTTGTCATGTCAGTTTTTGGTAGGTGGGTTTCAACTCTCTCCCTACGCAAATTATACTCATTCATTTCCTCATCTGTCTGAGCGTGACACTCGTTGACACTCTTTGTGATAAACTTTACCAACCTGTTTTTGAGTACTTTTCCTGTGTCTGGATGGAAGACAAGATATGCAGGGCTATTTTTGTCATAACCGACAAAGATCCCTTTTCACATTGCGAGTCTAACTTTTTCTTGTTATGTTTGTATGCGTAGCACACTGACCCAAATGTTTTCATTCTTGAAAGATCAGGCTTCTTTCCTGTCAACATGTAATATGGAGTCTGTCCTGCAAGTCTGTTGTAACGTCTGTTGTAACACCTGTTGCAGATAACTGCAGCAGTCTGATCCGCACATGTCCACAACTCTTTTGGTAGGTTACTCTCAATTAACATGCATCTTGCCATTTCAAACAGAGTTCTCCAATTTCTCTAAGCTGTCCCATTTTGGTGGGACGTATAAGGAGCTGATGTTTCATGTCTAATGGCAATTTTGTTGAGCAGTGACTGAAATTCACTAGATGTAAACTCTGTGCCATTATCAGATCTCATGCATTTGATTTTCCATTAGATGCAACATCAGCATTGAACTTCTCTGTAACTTTAACTGTCACTTTTGGCTTTCAAGAAATACGTCAAAACTGCTCCTGAATAGTCATCAGTGAATGCTAAGGTATACCTGAATCCATCTTTTGCTGTTGGCTCTATAGGTCCAGTCAAATCTGTATGTACAAGTTCAAGTGCAGCCTTTGCTTTTTCATCTGCCCCTCTGTTCCTGCTCTCAGCAAATTTACCTTTTGTGCACACTTCACATTTCAGCTTAGACTTTTCAGTTTTACCTTTAATTTTCATCCCATCTGTGACAATTTCCAACTTTAACACATCCCCATTGACCTAGAATTTCGTGCCATGTTTGAATATCATAACACCCATGACATTCATCGACCTCATCATCTGTAACAGTGTTTAAATAGAACAGTCTATCATACACCTGAATGACAAATGTCGTACTGTTCTTGTGGATGAGCTTGTTCTTCTTCTTCTTTGAAGATGACCGTTGCTCCTTGGGTGCTTGCTGCCTTGATCGAAAAGATGTCTTGTGGAAATGATGGGACTTATAATGCCTCCATCAGCATCATGTCCACCACTCGACCTTTGTTGTCTCTCAGACAACTTTGGTAGCACCCTTCTTCAGTGTGATGCCGCTGGCTCTCTCTCCATCAGCCAACTCCAGGACATGCCTCTGTGGCTAAGAAACTCCTTGAATTTTCGCAATGCCTGTGACGATGCGCAACTTGGCTCTCGAGTGGGCCATGAGGCCTCTCTCCTTCACTCCACTGACCGGGGCATCATCCACCTTACCCACCATGAATGTGTGGGCCTCTTCATCCACCGCTTGCTTCACCTTGTCCCGCTTTCTCCGCCTGCAGTTTGCATCTTTGTACGTGGAACTCTTACAGAAACTAAGCCATTATCTTGTGTTCCCTGTGCTCACCAGTAGCAGAAGTGCACTCCAGGGCTTTGTGACACTTCTGGCCACAGTTATAACAAGTCAGTTTCATGTTCTACCCGTCTCTTCCTTTCACTTTTATCATGCTGTCGTCACCTGAACTAGCAGCACTGAACTTTTCTGTGCTTTCATAGCTCCTTAGCTTTGTTTTAAACTTGGTGAAGGATAACTTCTCTTCTTTGTGTAATGTGAATGGAAAATGGTTTAAATGAGTCTGGCAGGTCCTTCAAAATCATCGCAGTCAACAAGCCATGACTTAAAGTCTCTCCTGCATTCCTCAGCGCTGTGATAGCAGTCTCTGCACAAATGATATTGTCTGTGACGCTCTCATTAACAGCTTTCTGAAGAGATATTAGCTGTGTGTACATGTGGATTCCCCTTACCAGCGTAATGGTCTCTGGTCTCTAATCTGTAGCGCCTTTCTGCCATCAACCACCACGTCTCTCATCACAAGGGACATTCAACAGTTCAATCACTTTTGCATATACCTCTTTATTTCTCCTGGCATCGTCTTCCACATCCTCGTCATCCTCGCCGGGCAGGTTGCTCACTATGGTGCTTTTCAAGTCAAGCAGACACAGGTGTCCCAGAAACTTAGTTTCCCATAACTCATAGTTCTTTTCATCTCCGTCAAAACATAAACGGTTCCATCGGCTTCCAAGCTCCTTCCTGGGCCCATAACCTGATGGAGCTGACATTATGAAAAGGACTGGAACACCAACTGAAATGTTTCACATAATGGAGGAACAAACAAACACACAGCCTTCGGTTATATTTGACCGGCGCACACAACTCTCAGGAAGCAAGCCAAAGCTATTTATTGATTATCTGCAGCACCTGTGTATAACGCCCCCCTCTCTAGACGATGACGTCAGTGTAAGAGCACATTCAAGATCATCAGCAATGCAACAGTTTAACACCAGGGTTCACACTTGTGACACCTGATCAAGTTATTTTACATTGTTGTGGGGTCCTAGGCAGAGTTGCCCTCTGTCCCCTTTTACTTTACATGCAACCATTGAACCTTTAACAATTGCACTAAAATCTCTTTTTTTTTTTAAATGTCTTTTCCACAAACTTGATTCAGTACCAAACTTGGTATTGAATATGTTGATTTATACTGATGATCATCCTCCTTAGATCCTGTGAATAGCATTTCTTCAGTGTTGTCCATGTTTAAGCGATGTGGCTCCTTCTCAAAATGAATCTCCTTATGAGCGAATGGTTTCCCATAAATTCATCTGCTTTGTTACTTAATATGATATCCCCTTAAAATTTAGCTAGTAGGGGTTTCAATATGTAAGGATCAGTCTGGTTTGCACTTTAACCTCTCTCCCCTCAGCTAATTTTTCCCCTTTGGTGTCCCAGGTAAGGAATACTTCCAAAGGTGGAACTCTTCACCTTTATCACTGATAGGCAGAATTAATGTGATAAAAATAAATGCCTTGCCTAGATTTCCTTTTCTATTTCAAGGTCTCCCTTTGTTTTTGCATAAACATTTTTTCAAATCAATGGACCAAATTATTACAACCTTTCAATGGGGTGGGAAGGCACCCAGAATGAGAAAATACTATTGCAAAAATTCGGATTTATTCACAACTTTCTGCTCTACTATTGACAATCACATATTCGCAAAATGACTTAGTGTAGTTTACTTTAGTTTCTCAGACTGTTTTTTTAGATTTTAATTTGCCTCCATCCCGTTTGTTTTGCTACTTTAAAATTTGACACCATGCTTCTTCCCTTTTTTTAATGCAACCCCTCCCTCTTAGCTAACCAGCAATAACTCAGCAGTGTGAAATATCAGCCTTTATCACTCTTTTGGCGGAGTACCATATTTTACTTTTGTGGAAATCTCAAGATGTGCCATCTATCCCTGGCTTATGGATGTCATGTTTTTTCTTTAAAAATACAAATCAGAGGAGATAAGATTTTCAGTGAAAGGAAGCTCTGCTAAAAAACTAATAAATCGAAATCTTTCATTACTTACTTTTACTCCATATGAACCTTGTTTACTGACTGACCCTCCAACCTAAACCCCATCCCTTTTTGTTTTGTTTTCTAGTACTATTTTTCTTTTACTTCTTTCAGTCATTTTTCTGTATTCTTAATGCTGTTTAACTCTTTATAACTCATTGTTACTACTTACAGCTTTTTTTTTTTTTTTAAACAGAGACAGTGTTTCCATATTCTTTTTGTTGGATTCATCTTGAGGCCCCTGGGGGTATTTAAAAAAATATACAACACTTAGGCTATAATCAGACCAAATCCAGTGATCAGTCAGAAACTGAGCTCTTTCCATTCATCTTAATGAGGTTCGTTTGTTTTGGCTGCAGCGGTTCAAGCAAAAAAGTTAGAGACCGGTTCAACTTTTGGAGGAACGCAGCGTTCCTCGTCACGTTCTGCTATCCAATCCGTGTAAAAGGGCCATTTGCCAGTGGCTGACGGGAAAAGACGTAGAGGAAATATAAAGGACTTGTTTACCATGGAGCAGCAGCTTTTAGCATTGGTGAGATGGAGGAAAGACTCATCATGGCAGTTATGACCTATCCTGAGGTGTACAATCCCTCCTGCAGAGATTACAAGGATACCAACAAACATGGAGTCGCCTGGCATTGTGTTGTCGTTCAAGTCGGCATTTCAGGCTGGTAACATTAGCTGTTGTTGTTCAAGTACCTTAGTGGCTAGTAGGTAATGCTAACAGTAAAGTCACCTAACCCTAACTTGACATTAAAGAATGGGGCCGGTTATGTTACTTATGTGACACTTCCACTGCCGGACAAACCTGCTGGACAGCGGATCGCTGTATTTGGTCTGTATACAGCCTTAATGGGAAATACTTGTAACTACGCTCGTCTGTACTCACTCTTGTATTCCCAATAAAAGGATTTATTTAAAAAAGCATGTTTTCCCTTATTCAGAGAAGATATTGAGATAAAACTAAAACATCCCTCTTCCACCTCCGTAATACTGCACGTCAGTGTCCCAAGCTCTCTTCCTCAGCTGCAGAAACACTCATTCATACATTCATAACCTCCAGGCTGGACCATTCTCTTTTGGTAGGTTGCAAAACAGTCAATATTCTTTTAAGCATTCTTTATGACCTCCCCTGCACCGACCTACAAAAACTTCAATATGTTCAGAACTCAGCTGCCTTATTGATCTCCCACACCCGCTCCTGAGAACACATCACACTTCAACAACTTCACTGTCTCCCAATACAGTACTGAATTCATTTCAAGATCCCGCTCATTGCCTACAAAGCCCTCAATAACCATAACCATTGCCCCCCATACCTTACAGACCCCTTCCAACTTGATTTCTCAGATTATCCCTTCACAGAACTTGTTAAAGGCAGAAATATTGCACTATTCATCTTCTTTACTACGACAAAATGTTTCCCTGCCATTAAGCCAGTAGCAAAAGAAGCAACAGAGTGCAATGATGTCTGTCAGTATGTTTACATGCACAGTTAAGTCAAACTACGGTTAAAGCTCAATTGGGTCATTTAGCACACATGAATGCACGTCCATGTCCCAGTATGCAAGGGCCGAGGGAGAATCAATTTATGTCTAAATCCACTACAGTAGGTGGCGATATGCCCAGTTCAGCTGGTTGCTATGGGACCTTCTTCCGGTTAGCCAAACAACCTGCAAGTAAGTCCATATCGAAAGCTGAAAACATGGATAACTTTACAGTGCTGTACCCTTCATATCTGTGTTTTAGTTTTGGCACAAATTTAATGCACACTCCCCCTCGTACTTACGGCATTCCTGTTTTCTTCCCCACTTTTTTCTATAAATTTATGTTGTTTGAGTTCCGGAGCAAAGATGCCGCAGGGACTATCACGATCATGCGCAGATTGTTTAGGCCAGTCCTGGTCCGGTTGGGGCGTAAACACGCAGGAGTAATTCGACTCCCAATTGCAACATCAGGGTGTGTTAGCTCGACTTTGAGAAATTCAATTTAGTACAATTGCGGTCGGACTAACATGTTTACATGCATTTTAAAAGTTTGGTTTTAACCGAACTAACAATGAATCAATTTTCTCTGACGTCATGTAATTGTACTGAGTGTTTAAAGTGTGAACTTGTGAGCTGGTGGAACACAACAATGGTATAAGGCCTTGATAATGTGTAACTTGTGCACCCTACGTCAGGGGGATTTAAAAAGCAGCTAGCAGCTAACTCAAAGAAGAAAAGAAAACAAAAATGTCTGCCAATTGAGCACAAGGTTTGATAGCTTTCCGTCCAAGCAGAGGATGAGATCAGCCGACAATAAACAGGTAAATGATTGTTACTGCACTGTAAATAATTACAAGGATTTCGCAATATTCAACTGTACTATTTCACACTAAATTGCTGTATTATCATTTTACAGGATTTAACTTTAATGTTCACAATATAAGACCGTAATTTCGAAATTTACTATAAAAACAGTGCCACCACAGTAAACTGCTGTGATATTTGCCTTTTCAATTATTACCAG
>JAPZDX010095196.1:0-12873 GCA_029783625.1 Naso annulatus | reverse complement strand
ACTTTCTAGCTTGTGTGACTGTGAACTGAGAACACCCCCTGACATAATAAAAAGAATGTCTTGAGTGTTTTCTTGGTCTTAAGGACAAGCAGGTGTCTATCCGACAATGTGAGTGTCCAGAGAGCTTTGTGCTGTGATAATGCAGTGAGCCCAGTGGAGCAGGCCGTCCTGAGCGACTGGGGGGACTCTTGATTGCCTAGCAGCGGTAGCTGAGCAAAGCACTTAGAGACCTGCAGGGTCTCTGGAGAGGTTAACACTCTACACCGATGGCTGCCATGGGTGATCCCACCTCCAGCAGCACATAACACACACACACACACACACACGACTAATGCTGTCAGCTGTCGCCCACACAGCTAGTTGCATTAGGCTTTTCAGCTGAAGAGAGAAGCATCCATTTTCAAAACAGAAATGAAGAGCTTTTGTTTATTTGAGCGCAAATGAACAAGATAATTATGTGAACTTGCACTTTGGTACATGGTGTAAGAGGACAGAGCACAGGGGAGGTGGGAAGGACAAAGAGACACAGAGAGAGAGAGAGAAAGGGTTAAGGTTTAGACCAGTAGATGATCTGCAATAGGCATGGGACGATATGAAAATGTCAAGATTATCCTTTTCAAAATAATTGTGATTATCGATATTATTCCTATAATTATCAAATTATTCCTAAAACCTTAAAATAAAAACTTTAATTGCACTTATACACACTGAAATATTTTGTTGTTGTGATATATTTTTACTACAGCACAGTTAAGACACACATCGTCTTAAATAATCTTAAAGAAGTTATCGTAAATATTAAGGTCTTCCTGTACAAATAAAGGATAAATAAGTAGTGGTAATCTCTTCACCCTTTTTTTAGCTTGGAATGTTACATAGAAGTAGCACAGTAATATTTGTACACACTTGGTTTAACTTGTTTTTTGAGGGATACAACGTGCAAATGAAGCCTTCGGCCACGGTGACAGGTTCATACAGGGAACTGATATAGGACTGTACATCAGTGAGATTATTCTCAACTGTCTGGATCCTTGATTATCTCTATATTGAAAATTCACCAAGATAAAATTATTGTGAATGTTTTTTATCCCATTACACCATAACATTGATTATTGCCCCCAACACATCTGGTATGACCATGTAATATTAAACTTTCCCTTCGATTTAGTGGGACTGGGAAGTGTGCGTTAAGTTACACGACTGATTGAGTCACAAAGCACCGAACTGAGTAGCATCAAGATCAAATTCGACTTTGCGGTGTAACTCTCGGCTGAGCTTGCAGTGCGAGTATGTATCTATGTAAGTGTTTTCATTTCCCTCATTTTTTATGATGACACCCAAATAATGAATCATGACAAGCCGAAGTGTGATAGTGCTGCATTGTGTGTGCGCCTCATTAGTCACCAAATGTGCTGTACCAGGCTGCTCACACACAAATACAAACACGCGTACACAGCAAAGGGCCAAAGGCTCAGCAGAACCATTGCACCATCCAAATCCACGCAGGCATCTACAATAATACATGCTTTAGGTAATGTGAAATAATGATGTGTGTTTTGCAAGTGTGTGTGTTTCTCAGGATGAAATAGCAGCTAATATCCATGCTAAATACTCAGCAGTGACCCGATCCAGTTGAAGTGGAGGAACTAAATTTAATTCAATTTAAGCAGTCAATTTAATCTTGCTGTGGGAAGTGGCTTATTTAAATAAACTGGTAATCGTGTTATGAGGGAAATTGGCAGATAAAAATCTTCCTCCGTTTGAAGTCCCAGGTTCTGAATTCAGTGATGTCCTGTTTGCAGGTCTGAACCTTTTTTGTTTTACACACAGTAATTGTGTGGATTATTACTTGAACCCAGACCTACCCCAGGTCCTTTCATGATATATGTGAACTCTGTGGAGTGAATTGGTTTTGGTGTGCCATATGTACCAGTCGCTCATCACAGCAATGACTTTCCTGTCATAAAAACCAGAGTCGTGATGTGAGATATCCGGCCAAGCTCAGCTGATTTGGTGAAACGTCAAGTTCTGACACATGTTTAGAGAATCACAGCATGTTTCACTCTGTGCTTGTTGCAGACTGTTTGAGTGTGCCTGGGGGGTGGGGTGGGGTGTATAACATCATTTTTTTGTGTTCTTTGACTTATACGGCACTTACTTGCACAGATGAGGTGGATTCTGGGTTCACTTTACATATAAAGAAGACTGTGCTACACTCCACACCACCGATACAGTTGTAATCTCCTCTTATTTCTAACATATGCTCATCTTTCTTTCTTACAGCCACATAAAAATGCTGTAGCTATATAAAAATATACGATATATATGATTATTATGTGTGAATACAGTATATTTGTGTATCTCTCATCCAGAATAACTTGGATTACAATTACATTTTTTATTCAGGACTAGAATTACTAATATTTTGACACGCAGCTCGAACAGAAACACACACAGACAAACCCGAAAAAGCCTCAAGGTTACCTTTTTTTTTGGCATTAGGGGGTTGTAATTACAGGTTGGATGCTGGGAAGCTTTTACACTTTAATGAACAAGGCCTGAATAAACTTGAAAGGTGTCTCTGTGTGTGTCTTTGTAAGCTCAATATAAATGTATTTTCTAAGAATGGTTATTTAGAAATATGTGAACAGTTTTAGTCCATCACTCAGAGGCAGCAGACTTCCTCGCCTCCCTTTTGCTCTGAGTTATGCCATCAGACTCGCTCTCTCTGTGGGTTTTTACGCAACCTTTCATCAGCATGCAAATGACCATTGACATTCCTGCTTTGAATTTGCAAACTGTATTGAAATGTAGCAAACTGTAAAAAGTCACTTTGAATTGTTTTCTGTCTTTGCACCAGGTCAGAGCTCACTAAAAACAAAACAAATTTCTGCTGTACGGTAGCTGACATATTTTTATAGGAAACCTGTTTAAGTCTGACATGCATAATTCTCTTCAGTCACAATGTCTGGTGAAAGTTGCTCCCTCCGAGTCCATCGCTGTGTACCTTCTTTGTTGATTTTTATCAATTTGTTTGGATAAATTAATAGTCTGCCAGTGAAGAACAAGGAGAAATGCTCTTTAGGGACAGTCAAGCTGTAAAACAGCAGCAGCTGCAGAGGAGGCAGCCTGTAGAAGCAGCGAGCAGGGTCAAACATCCACTTAATCCAACTTTTCATTCCTCAAAGTTTAAAAAACAAATTTTGAACTCTCAGCCCAACTATGAAGGTAAATTTGGTGCATAACAGGTGAGCACCTGTGACAGTGGGATTTGTAGTACACGTGCATCACTAAATTTGACGTCACAGAGAAAAATGCTTTAGGAGTTGCAAACTTGTAGATTTTTCCCCTCTCCCACAAACACAAAACTACAGTTACACCTTTTCAAATACTTACTCACAGGTGCATGAAGTAAAGTATTTTAACACTCATATCAAATAATGTGAAGTTATTCTGATATTCTTACCCTGCACCAATCTAACCAAACAATGGAAGAGTACTAGCCAGTGAGAGTCAGAGTCAGAGTAGGGTGGGTCATGACTTCTCCCTCCTAAGGGGAAAAAATACTGTGTACTTCGCCATCCTACACAAACTTTATAAATGTTTAAGCCTGGCAGGGGGTCTTTAATATTGTAGGGAAAACACTGTAATCCAACATTATTTTACTGAATTCAGGTTTAGGAAACAAAAATAAAAAATGTCCCTACAGGGTTCAGAAGATTAACTGTAGTTTTTCACCATGCCGAAGCAGTAACTAGTGCTGTAGGAGTGTTTATCACTGCGGATACTCAGCCATACTCAGTCAAGCGATAATAATATATACAATAAAAATTTCCAGCATATGCTCAAAGTAACCCTGCTACAGTGTTCCCTGAAAATGTATTTTAGTCTATCTGTTGTGCCTGCCCTGTACAACACAAGCTGCAAGAACATACCATCATAGGACATGCCGCCCATACTGCTCAAAATGCTAAAACTAGTATCAGTGAGTACACGAGCAAATGCAACAATATGAAACCACATTCTTCATGTATAACAATCCTTGCTTGCAGCAGTATCATATGCATCTATATGCAACTGAAGGGAGATTTAACTGCACAAGTGGCCAATATCCATAAAGGTTCTTGTGCAACTTCAAGCACATCTGTGACATAACATCCAGGAGAAGTCTTACATAGAGCATTAATGACATTTATGATATTTCTTTTTGTTGTTTTTTCTTATTGAATGTATATCAGTGTTTAAGTGCTTAAACTGTTGCAGCAACATTAAGAATTATAACCAAAAAGCCATTGTTCATTATTTTCAAAATGAAAGACTAAATGTGTTTTCATGCATTTTCTATTTTTTCTGCTGTACTGGACAACATACGGAATCATGATCCCAAATCTGACGTACAGACTGCACCATAAGTTTTGTCTACCATTGAAACCCAAAACATGTTCTGCTCTCATTGTCATTTCACTTCATGTGTAGTGCAATGTGTCTACTTTTCTCTCTTCCTGCCTTTTTCTTTTATTTCTCTTTTTTCTCACTAACCTCTTTCTCGTCATTCTGTCTGAGTTTTGTCTAGATATTCCCAAGTATCGGCACAGAGTCAAAACAACTCTTGCATTTTTATTGTTCTGAGAATCTGTTTCTTGCCCACTAGGCTAATCTCAATATGCTTGTATACATTATGCAAATGTGTCACTCTGTCTCTATCCTTTCTCTGTGTGTGCGTGATTGTAAAACAGAGAGAGAAACAAAGGGAGAGGGTGACATTTGGGAAAAACTCCTCTGTCCATGTCAGTTCCACGTAGTAATCTTTTATCTCACATGCACACAAACTAGATGTATGAGCTTTGAAAAGTTCTGCATGGAAAAAAAATTGCTTTTCTCAAGTTTCAGACAAGAGCGTTGTGTTTGAAAATTGGAGTTTAAAACGTTTTCTCTGAAATGCAACCACAGGGACCTTGTTTAGAGGTTTACCAATACAGCCAACAGTGGCTCGAAATCAATTTTTAATATCTCAAGCTGACACTTTTATTTCAGGAGGAATACTTTTAGATCTTATTAGGTATGTATTGATTGTGTGGAATCAGCCAGGCTGTTTGAATGAAAAAGACGAGCAGAACTTCAGTTTAAATAAAATAAAATAAAAAGAAGAAGAGGAAGAAGAAGAAAAATTTGTAAACTTCTGGGACTGTACAAAATAATTCAAGGCTTGACATTTGAACTCTGGGGACATAAGTATTGTGTGGGGGTGGGGTTGGATGCTATGAAGGGAAGGAAGAGACGCCAGACAGCTGCTGATTGCACCTATGAGGTAGTCGGAGGTTGACCTTTTGCAGGAATAAATACCTGGAGTCTCAGTTGAATTATAGGGCAGATGCATCAGGGATGATTGATGGAATCCATCATGGGTAAAAACAGGCTTTGACAGTTTTTAGATCAGTAGAGTCTGTGTGATGACTGGTTGGTAGGAGAGCACACTCAGCATCCTGCCTTTTGTTTCCTGCTTTAAGCTTTGCTTTGGAAACTGTTTGACGAAGTCTGAGGAGACGAACCTGCCGTGGTGCCAGCTGGGCTCACCTAACATCGAACTCATCTTAAGAAGAGAGATAGACGTGGCTGTGCTGGAGACAGTTATAGGCTGAATAGGTAGAGCGGGTCCATTCATGTAGCTTTATTACTTAATTTGCCTGCATGGCACCAGTCCATCAGGGCCTGTCAGTCAACCCTCTCTGTGGATTGTGAGCTCTAATATCCATCATGTTTCATTCACCTCCATGGAGCAAAAGCTCAAATGGCCTTTCTATGTTTCTTTGTCTTTTATGCTGCTGAATGCATAAATGAAATCACATTGAGGCAGAATAAGAATAGCAAATCGACTCGTGTTATATTAACAAAACAGGCAATTTAAAAGGGTATATATAAATTAGATGGTATGTGTTGTGCTAAGAATTAAGAATTGAGTGTGTGTCCCTCTGTGTGTTATTTTGTGCATGTGCAGATAGACCTGCCTGCACTTGTGTAAGTGTTTATGAGCATATGAAGCTATATGAAAAGCACTGTGTTTAATTTTCAGGCCTGGAGGTTTGCTGCTTGTAATGGGCTTGACCTGATTTAAGCTAATACACAAGAGCCTTAAACTTCAGCTCCACTGGCCACTCGAGCTTGGCTCCAAAAGCAAGTCAGACCTCATAGACTCCAATGTTCAAACGCCCAACTTTACAACACAGATGAATATGTTTATAATCTCTTTACAAAAATGGGTTTGATCTGTAGAGCTAATTATTCATTCCTGACAACTGTAAAGGGCAAATTAAAATTCAACTCACTTGTGCTTGAGATTACTGCTAGGCATCACACAGTCAGTGGCAGCATTGTGAATTCTCCCTAGCTTCATCTTCCATTTTTACATCTGGCTGCAAGAAACTCAAACTGGCTGTGGCTGTAATGCCAAACTCAAGGTTTCACGGTGGTCTACAAACCAATGGGGGACATTCTGGTAGCTCTGCCCTCTATTTCTTACACAGTCATGGGTCTATGGTCCCTCAACAGTCCTTCACTGAACTGAGGCATGCAGAGATGTTTCACTGACTGAGACAATGTCTGCTTGAGAACCTGATTAGTTATCTGTCTAAACAAATGTTGATATTACCCCTAAAAGAGTGTTTGTGAGCGGCGACTGGCTAACGTGTGGGACACATTAGAGGCATGAGCAGTGTGTGCGCGTGGCGCTACAGCTTGCTTTTCATTTCAGCGTCCATAAAAACAAGTTAGAGCAGCCGCTCTGTTAGCATTAGCTGGGCGTATGACGCGCAGGTCAAGCACGACTGCTGCGCTGCATCATCTAGAGATTTGGAGTCTTGCCGGTCTCACCGTGACACATGTGCGGTTTGGCAAGAATAGGCCTGGACACGACCTGTAGACAGTCACATCAACTTAATTACCTGCTTGTCTCTACATTGTCAGTGTTGGTATGTTTGTTTGCAATCAAGGTTATTTAAAGAAATGTTAAAGTTGAATATTTTTACAAAGACAGCAGATAATATTGTCTGTTCTCCATGATCAACTTTCTGTTTTAGGAAACATTTTCAAATTAAATAAATACAAGGATGTAAACTTGCCCATAGTTTATGCCAAAAAAGCTAAAGGAAAAAAATCGTGTCAAGACGAACACACAGCACCTCTAATTCAGCAGGAAAATAGCTGATTTGGTGCATTTGCAAGTTAAGGTACAGCACTATAATGTAAATTAGATTGTTTCCGTAAGCCCATCCCTCTAAAACCTATGGAACAGGATCCTGAAACCCCACTGATAACACATTTCAACTGAGCTACACAGAGTGAAGAAGGATGTTTTGCATGTCTTTGTGTAAACTATTGATAATTGCTGTCAAAAACTAAATATAAATTACATTCATAGTGAAATACTATTAAAACATGTTTATTCTTAAAGGGAAACACAAACTCTATGTGTAAACAGACGTGTGCGAGACGCAGCAGCTCAGCAAGGTAACGGTATGCGCTGCTCACGCGTCCTGTGTGTCCCAGGCGTGATGTAATGCAGAAGCCCGAATCACCGAGTATCCCTCTGTTAATTTATCTGTATCTCTGCTGTTTTGTGAAGGAGATGTATATGTTTGTCCATGTGTATGAAGACCTGCTTTGATCGTTCCATTCTGTGTTGCATCCCTGGAAAACCGTCAAAAGATCAAAGCAACACTAGCTGCGCTTGTGTTTTGATTCATGCACTTGCAGAAAATATATTTAGCCCCAAATAGGCTGAGTGACCTTTCACTGCAAGGACTGCATGCTGAATGTGTCAGCTTGGCACTTTATGAGGCTGTTAAAGGAGGCTGATGGAGCTTGATTGTCAACAAAGAATTTTGGTGGTGCTTTTATTTTGGGTCTCTTTTGTGCCTTTTGTACCAAAAAAGAGCTTCTCATGAAACAAAAAGCACTTTCCTCAGCCTTTATTCTGCAGCTCCCATCCAATCATCTTAGAGGCATTGTTGGCCTTGCCATACAGTCAGATACAGGCAGACGTCTAGATACCTTTAGTCTAACCCCCTCCCAAAAAAGAGCTCTTAAAATAGTTGAAAATATATTAAAATGTGGAACATATACATATATTATGTTTTTTTTTAAATTGAATAATCGTTCTATGTTCAAGCTTTAGGTATTCATAATTGTTAAGCAGATGCTGAACTGTGATATTCTTTATTCTTCCTCCGTTAGAGGTACATTTCGAGCAAAGGGAGGAGATTTTGCCTCTTAAAAAGTGTCAAACACCACAGTCTGCAAGAGATGCACAGCAGTGTGGGGGTTTGACTAACCAGCCTGTCTCCAGGGCTTTTACTCTGACAGTAAAATCAAAGGCACTCATCAAAATAGCATTTATCTGCACCACCCCTACGTGTCGCTCAACATTATTTGGTATAGCTGATGCTAATGCCTCAAGCATCCAGTCTGTTGTTTCACTTTCGGAGAGCACTGACGTTGTTAGTGTCTGCTTACAGTACATTAGGATTGTGGGCCTGGCTTAATTGCTGGTATATTAGTTTGATTTCAACTGGAATTACCACAGACCCTGGTCCCCAAGTGGCACAACAGAAGGAAACATTAGCCGTCCACCGTAACTCATTCCTGCTGTTTTTTTTTTCCACTCACTCACTCACTCACTATTGTTTCTATTGGCTTGCTCAGTCATGCATTTGTGCATTTCATTATTTTAGATAGCAGCACACAAGGCAGAAAGTGGGTGGCCTGTTCTTCAGATATGCTGAGCTGCTGAGAGCTGCGGGAAACATTTCCTGGTCCTAAAATGTTTTTTAATAGAAATAAAAATAATAATACTCTTTTGGACAGGATCTGTTTGTGTGTGGTGTCAAATTGTTTTTAATTACCGTCTTTGAGGCAAAAACTCGCAAAAACTTTTAGAACTTGCAGGTGTGATGATTTGCAGGGCATGTGGCTGCAGTACCTGTGCGTTTTACCTCAGCAGCTATGGAAAGCATCTCAGAGGTGGCACTTTGACAAGATGTGACAGTATGTGGTTGCTGTCTTTTGAATGGTAAAATGGCAAATGGACTGTATTTAAGAGCCAACCTGCTCTACAGGAACTCACACACACACACACCAATGGCACAATCATCGGTGTTCAGTTGGAGTTCAGTTTCTTGCCCGAGGACACTTTGGCATGTAGACCCGACGAGCTGGGAATCAAACCACCAACCTGTTGATTGGACCGAACCGCTCCAGCAACTGAGCCACAGCCGCTCCAACTGAGTCGTGGAAAGGTTTCAGTAATGGTCACCTCCGTTTTGAAATTCCTAAAAAAAAAAAACATCTAGGTTGTCACTATTAAAATGGCAGAGAATAGACAAAAAATTACACGAGTTTTGCTGCTGGCTTTTGGATTTTTGAAGACTAAACTCAATGCTGCATTTGAAAATTCTTTTTTGTATTATGTCTTGAATAACTCTTGGAGGTAGATGGCAGCAGTTTGTTTGTTTTTGTTTTTCACACACTGCAATTCTTTCCGTATAACGGAATGGGGTTTTGACTTTCCTGACTTACATACAGTAGTTAACTTTTCTTAGTTATCAACGATATGAACCTCTTTCTAGTATTTAGTATTCATTACTTTAATAAAGGGAGCAATCATTTACCTTTGAAAAATAAATAAAGTGGGACAGGAATAACATGTCTTAAAACTGTTTATACAGTATACTCACATTTGAGATACATGACGTCTACACGAACCAACTTTATCATTTCAACACATGAATTTTACTGTTTGTGTCTTTCAAACAACACAGTTATTTTTGTTTGGCTAACTAAAATATCGTTACCTGCAGCTTAGAATTCCCCAGTTGTATTTATTTGTTGAACAACAATCTGATTTACTTGTCAAAACCACGTAAACTGATGTGTGACTATTTATTGTGTATGAAGGTGCTCAAAACATGCATTATACATAAATAAATAAACAGGTTCCACACTCCTTAAGTAATCATGTTTACATTTGCAGTTTAATTTTTTTTCCCTCTCCAACCTTCAAATAACTGTAATTTTTAAGCACCAGTCAGAAGTCAATATTTTTGATAATTAAGTAAAGTTAACCAACTGTAAGTCAGGACAACTTTTAGAATTTACAGTGAATAAAACATTTGATAAAAAAAAGGGAGTTGTTTCTGTTCAAAAGGGCCTTTGAACATTCAGGTTTGGGGAGTTCAAAGCTGTTGCTGACCATTGGGCACCAGCTCTGTTCCCATTGAAGTTCTGAGGACATGTTCACAGTTCAGACCTGCTCCTTTATCGGCTGATTTACATTTATCAGTGAACACCAAAATTCTTTTAATTACAAAAAACAAAAAGTCCTCTTTCTCAAAAAGAAGATTTTTTAAATTTTATTGTATCATGGATCTTTGATATTCACTAATCTTGGAATGGCAAATTTTGTAAGCACAGAGTGGCCAAGAGGTTAAAATGATACTGATGATCCACTTTCCACTTTTCTTATCAGACGCAGAGGCTATTAGAAAGAGTTTTAGAGATTAAATCAAGGTGTAAATGCATTTACAAGACTGTAAGATTCAAGTATTTCCTAAAAAATCTCTGCTGTGTTTTTTTCATGGTCTGTTCTTTCTGTTAATGTATCTGCAGCGTCGCTCCAATGGCAATTATTTCTACTTTACCAGTATCACTTTATTTTCTCCTAAGATCATTAGATGAATTAAGATAAGGCAGTTTTTATATTCATGATCAACCTAAACGTTAGAACCCAAGAGCATCAAGATTTATGGTTAATGCATCCGGGTTGGCTCCTGGTTTATTTAACATTATGTATAACACCCAAGACGAACTGAGATGACCCAGTCATTATCAGACAGTGCTTAAGATAATTTGAAGTGCCGTGTCTGTGTTTAAATTGAAATGTGCAACATAAGGGAGGACAGAGTTTTGGCTGAGAAATAAGATTTTTTTAAAAAGTTATTCCGATACTGATGCACAGTGAGCGATTTGCTGGGGGGGATACAAGACACCCACTTTGTTAACATGCCCAACCAACACACACACACACACACACACACACACACACACACATACACTTTTTGAGGTTATTAATCGACTGACTGTGGTTAGGTCACTGTCAACTCCTTTATAATCACAGTTAGAAAACCACAGACTGCCCATTCCTAGTTTTGGAGCTTACAGGTTAATTAAATATTGAGTAAAAGTTCCAAGGAGGTGATGATTAATTTAGCAAAACAAACTGATAGTCAATATATCAATCAATCAAATCATCAGATCTATTTTTGTATAACCCAAAATCACAAATTACAATTAGTCTCAAAGGGCTTCACAAACTGCACAGGTGTGACATCCTCTGTCCTTAGACCCTCTCACCGGGTGAGGAAAAACTTAAAAAACCCAGAGTTGATGGAAAGAGTCAGGGGAGAAATAAGAAACCTCTGAGAGAACCGCGGAGGAGGTACTCACATTCTCTGTATGTATGTGCATGTTTTACAAAGGGTTTAACCTGATCCAGGTCATACAACAATGATGATTATTATATCACATCAGTGCAGGGCTAGTAGTATACAGCTGTAGAAAATAAAAATGTTTTCTGTTTTTTATGTGCTGGTATCTGATCAGTTCTCTGATCAGTAATGGGGAAGGAAAAAATGGTATCGGAACATCTCTAGAAAAAACTGCAAGAGCCTCAACAAGAAAGCTTCGTCTTAGCAGTTTGTGTTTGTTATTTCTGTCCTTGTTTGTTTGTTTGTTTGTTTGTGTTCATTTAGTTTAGGCTTAGGCTGAGGGCTCGGGATGGTTTACCAATTTCATCGGTGTTATGTAAAAATGAAAGGGTCCTACATGGGGCTACCTTAAGCTGTTGGCTGGTGTTGTTCCAAACCCCACTGAGAGCCAGACTCGCATGTTTACAGAGTTGATTAATAGTGTTGACATATTATTGTGAAAGTCTGTTAGGGGGTTGTTTAATAACCCAGCACAGCTAATGATGTTGAACATGTACGGCATTATTGTGCCTCAGCAACCTCAGTCTTGTATGAATTTTTCAGTATTTGTTTATATGTGTGTTTGTTTGTGAAAGAACATGTTTGTTCATGTCCCTGTGTTTTGTTTTGTTTTTTCCTGTGTTGTGTGTGGAAGACACAGAGTGTACATATTTCTATGCATGGGTGTTTACAGGATGTTGTTGGTGTGGCTGTGTTTGTGTGTTTGTGTGTGTGAAGGGAGTGTTCTTGTGCATTTGTCTGTTTTTGTGTGTATATATGTGACTCTGTTTCACTTTCAGCTGCTGAAATGACCATGTTTGAATGCATAACTTCCAAGAACAATGACAGTATAACTGTTGTAAAACATGGTCAAATATTAAACTAGGAAGCTACTGCCAACAAACAAAACTGTGACCAAAACAACTGTCGAAGATGATGAAATGGAGACTTCTTCCTCCCTTGCATAGTCTTTGAATATCTAGCCAATCACATTTAATGTTGTTGCAGTGATATTTATTTGTGCACTTAAGATGCAGGGGAAGGGTAAATGGCACTTGCATCGACTGAAGTTATTGGGTAGTACGTCTTTTCCAGTGCTATTAGGGACTTAATGTTGTGCTGTTCAGGGGGAGGAGGGTGGAAATGGAAAGAGCAGTTGATGGACACAGTGAGAGAGATGGAAAGGACAAAGGAAGGAAAAGCATGTGCACAGTGAAAAATAGACACAGCTACAGTACTTTTTATTTTGGTTGCAAAGAATTTCTCTAAAATAGAACTTTTCATTTTTTTGTACTGTTGGCCCAAACTAGGAAAACCCTGGAAATACCCTGTCATTAAACTCTTATGCACAGAACTG
>JAPZDX010095157.1:0-12886 GCA_029783625.1 Naso annulatus | reverse complement strand
CAGTCAAAACGTGATCTGCCACACCCACACAGTCAGAAATGGTGTTATCCCCAAAATGAGCTCCTTTTGAACTGAGTTTTCTTATAGTTGGGAACATTTATTTTCACTCAGACGTTTCTGTATACTTAATGAGACTCTCTTGATATAATACATGCATTCTTACTGTTTGAAGTCACGTTTCCAGTGGCTTTATACCTCTACAAAGAAAGCTATTTCTGAACCAGATTGCTGATGTTACATTTAGTCAGTTATCTGTCAAACCCGAACATGAACATCATCTTAAAACCTAAGCTGTTAAATAAAAAAGATATACAATCAGTCATTCATCAATTTTAGACAGGCACTGGGAGACTGAACTGAAAGAATGTGTTTTTAAATGCCAATTTACTGTACACCCTAAAAAACTAACATGGTCCCTGTGTGTATAAAACTCCCAAAGTAATTTATATCACAAGCTTTTATTTGAAATGAAGTACAAAATCAAAAAAACAAACATTTCTAGATGTATGGTTTGAAACATTTCTGCTAGACTACCACAGCAGTCTGTTTTAAAGTGATTGTGTGTAATTTAAGCTGACACAGCAGGTTAAAACACTGAAAACTGTTTGGTTTACTATCTTTAACAGCACTGTAAGAATTTGGGATATAGTAGACTGTGCCACAACAGAAACCCCCATTAGAAAGTAACATTTTTGTATTCATTTAGCAGCTGAATTACTGTAAATTAAAAAAACAAAAAAAAAGTTTGTAACGCCATTACCAATGCTTATACTAACAGGTATCACTGCACCTGCACTGACTGAGAGAGATACTGTCAGAAGAGACACAAACTCAATGTCAAACTGAATAACAATGTAACGAGGAATAGCATTAAGGCATGTGATCAGGTCAGTTATCTATTTATAGCCACAATTTATAACAACTGCACTGTATGTACGATAATAAATATAAAAATCTTACAGTAAAGACAAGCTAAGAGTTCACTGGAATTTAAATAAATCTCCACAATTAATAAATGTGCTTACAGCAGCGTGGCAACAGACAGTTGTGTATTAGCAGTGTGTGTGCGCATCTGATTACAATGTCTGTGTGAATAACAGTGTGGGTTAGAGTTACAGGCACACACACAAACACCCATGTGGGCAACACACTGCCAAACAGGTTGATGAGTGGAAGTGAGAGAGGAGGAGGGCTTATGCTAATGTCACAACACACACACACACACACACACACACACACACAGAGAAGGTAGCATTAAGGCAGACAGGTCAAGTAAAACACAGCCAGGGCAGACTAACAGGTTTAAAGGTTAGCACTGAGGGCAGGCAGTTAGTGTAGACAGATAGAAAGTCAGAAAAGTGCAGGTAGGAAGTCATACAGGTAACGAAGCAGTGTGTTTATGGATGGACAGAGTGTCAGGTAAACAAGCAACTCCCTCTGACTGTTGGAATGTTGAAGCTGAAGAGACACAGGCAGCAGAAGCAGCAGCATCAAAAAGAGGCTGAGAGAAGCTTAGAATGACCTTTATCCCCCGCTACCCCCTTTTTTGAGACATACACACACACACACTCACACACACACACAGGCAAATGCTGGGTTGTTCAACCAACTCGGCTTTGCAAGGTAAAAGTACAGATGTAGTTTTAATTCCAGCTAAAGCTCTTACAGTGAATGTTTCAATGTATGTTAATGTTTTTGACTTTTCTAAATTGAGATAAGTTGCTTTCTTCAATTCATCACTGTCTGTGTATGTATTCTGCTGGTCAAAGGGCCATTGAGTTTAATCAGTTTATGTGGACCTTTGCTAATTTGAGATGAGTAAAAGAAATTCAAATTTCCCTCGTATTTATAGTGAGCAATAGCTTATTCCAAATCCACGGCATGGAAATAAAGTTTCTCACTGTTTAGTTGGCAGTTGCAGTTCAGTTGCAGTGATGGGAGCTGACAGTCGGTAGCCATGTTTACATTATTTGTGAAACAAAATTTAAGCTAATTTTTTGAAATCTCACAAAAAAGAAAATGTGAATAAGCATTAAGAGGTGTTTAAGGCCTATTCATACTTTCCCTATCCGTGGGTGTCAGCATCTGCTGATGTCCAAGAAGCTCGGCAGACGTTTGCACGCACCCCAAAATTTGTGACTGTATAATCAGTTTCTCCACCCTCCAGTCCAGCTGTTACAACAGTAACATTGACTTTTTAAAATCTTTTTTCCTACCCAGATTTACTCGGTGTGATGCCTGTTAGTCTTTGTTGGCAACAGTCCTTTTTGGATCAGGCTTGTGCTCTGTTATGGCCTCTCAAAGCAACTCTTTCACGTGTGAGTAAAGCAATGTGCAATGTGTGCAATGTGTGGAAAACACTGATTAACAACATATGTTATTTCAAGCTGAAAGAATTCTCATTTCATTCAACAATAAAATTATAATTCCTCCTATTCAGGTAAGAATGTGCTCTTCTTCAAGTCTGCAGAACCTTTTTTTGTTTGTTTTTCTGCTGTTGTCTCTGCCATGTTGACATGGATTTAGTTGCAGCTACAACAGTAGTGGTCCAGCTAAAAGAAGATAAAAAAAAGAAGTAAATGAAACCCACTTCCCAGTCCGCACGACTGGATGAGTCCACAGATGCCTGCAAGCACGCAATGCAGAAAGTATGTTCAAGGCTTCTAGGCTGCAAGCATCTGGTAGCACTGTATCCGTCTGTGTGTGTGTGTCTGTGTGTGTGTGCACACGCATACGCAGAGGCATTTGAAAGAAAGAGAGAGAAAGAGAGGGAGATCAAATAAGAAGGGGAAGAGACTGCTTTTTAAATCTAAAACATGACTCATTCATTCAAGCTAAATGAGCGCAAAGCAAGTCAAAAGGAATGAGCACAAAAAGCAATTATTTTTGAATGGTGAGGTTGATGCTCAGTAGTGAATGGTAACTGAGTGCAATTTACTCAAGAACTCTTCTTGATGGTACTTGATGCAATTTTATTCTTGTTTTTCACACTTGCAGACTTTTTAGGTACTGGTAGGATGATGGCTGTCTCGGGTCCAACAGGTGGAACCATTCTCCTGTGACAATGACATTTTGAAAATCTCGGTAATAACATTGACTGACTGATACATGACTGGCACATGTTGCTTTGTTTGTTGTTTTTGTTTTGTTTTGTTATTTGGTTTATTTTTATATCTACTATGACCCCTGACTGTGCCTGTTGCTCTGGAGGTGGATTTGACGTAACACTTGGCTCTTTGTCGAGGAGATCAATATAAAATGAGTCAAGCTCATCTCATGCAAATTGAGCGACTCCTGCTTTTGTAGCCTGTGATATTCTGAATCGCTTGCCACATATCTTGTTGTTAGTGTTCAGGTCTCACTCCTGTCTCTGCCAGTGTCACTGCTTTGCCTCCTGGATGCGAGCTGCCAGTCTTGCTCCAGCTCTGTTTTATTTTTCCTTGTAAGCTAATTAAAAGATGGTTTAAAAGAGGCATGACTGAATGAATATTGCTTAACAGAGGAGGTGGACTATGAGACCACTTATCAGCCACTTCCAATGCAATCCTGAGTTCCCTTCCAAGACAGCTTAACACCCAGTCACACCTGGAACCACCTAACCTTAACGACCCACATTGCCAGGTGAGTCCACGACAATCACAACAGTCGGTTAGGTTTAGAAAAATACATCACTTAAATGTAATGCAGCCACTGTATCATGATATTAATCTCAAAATCTAGGATGATATGTAGTCTCCTGTCACAATATCGATATAATATTGATATATTGCCCGGCCCAACAAGGAGAACCTCGGTTTGAAGTTGAAAGCATCTGTGCCCTTCAGTAGACTTCGATCTGTTTCAGAGGAAGCTACAAAAAAGAGCCAGTGGATACGGCTCAGGGGAACTTAAAAAATGTCAACATATCTGATGGCTTTTTAAAAAAGTTCTTGTAGTCTCTTCATAAAACCTTTGTTCATTTTGTAGATTCTGTTTGCTTAATGTGTTCTATGAGTGTCTCTTGTTCTAAGGCGCTTTTGCAAAAGAAATATTGATCTGAAGAGACTGTCTGATAAAATAAGGATTGAATGGTTTTAAAAAATAAAATTATAACAAAATAAATCACGAGATCAGGTGCTGTGGCTTTTCCTGGGGCGCCAAAACCCACTGTATGGTGATGTAGTGGGGATGTAGTGAGCTAATGAATGACACATTAAGGAAGGGGGGTAGCGTCTTGAGAGACACAACGCCTGCTGACCAGCTGCCAATCTTCTGTATGATTTAAACAACTCTTGTTGCAAGGGATTATTCACCATCCCATCCTGTATTTTTATGATCACTTACGATGGTCTTTACAGTGAGCACTGCTAAAGGACAGCTGACAACATGGGAAAGTCCGTGTGACAGCTTAGAGAGACAGTCAACGGGTGGAGGGAATAGCAGCAATGGGGCTGTCTCACTACCTACCCATAGCAGCAGTTCCAATTGCTTCTGCAATATGTTGCTATGGAGTGTCAAAGAAGGAGGTAAATACAGACAACAAAAAAACAAACAAACAAACAAGCAAAAAAGGTTCAAGGCACTCCCTTCCAAAACACAGTGTGACTGTTTTCTTTGACTTTGTCCAAAGTATATAAATCCCTGTTAGAATGCTTGTCTGCCAGTAAAGAGGCTACTAAATGCAGATGGGAGAGAGACTCAGCAACTGACATCAGCAAAGAGGAATGTTTTTTTTCTTGTGCTCTGAAATTCATACATTTTTTTGTAAAATGAGGCACAGACTTTTTCTTTTGAAATGCTGCATAGAACTTATTACACACATGAAAAAAAAATCATAAAACGAATAAATAAATGTCATTTCTCTGCTGGCTTTGTAAATAACTTAGAGGAAATTTCTATCATATGTTTTGATCTTTGGATTTCTCATCAAGGTTGTGGGAATGTGACTGACATTATAGCACTCTGTCTGGAAATTAATACCAATATCACCACAGCTGATTTGGATCCTTAGAATGAATTTCAGAAAAAAATATATAATAAATAAAAATAGTGACCTTGCGTTACTTGTTGCAAAGAAGAAGTGCATTACAATTTACTGGAAATCTGACTATCCTCCCATAGTATCACACTGGCTAAAAAGAAATATCAAGTTATGTATTTTGCTTTTTCTGTGAAAATATGTACGCTAAATGGTGCCCTCTGTGTCTGTATGAGATGAGATGCCAAGGGTTGGACTAAGCGTTGACATTTAACGTGCTGGGAATGAGAACGGGATCTTTCAAATATGTGATCTGACAGGGGCTGTTGTTAGTTTTTGAATAAAATTAAAGATACATAATATAACCATGTATTACGACATGTTAAAAATGCATCACTGGGAAATTACATCTTCTCTGTTGTTTTTTTTGTTTTTACATTGTTGTTTGTTTATTATTAGTATCGTGTATTGTTCATTAGGCCCAAATAATGTAAATTCCATCATCTGCGTATGTCCGCGAGGGTCCACACAATCGTCTGCGGACCAGAATTTTAGGTTAGACTGAACTTTTGTGGGATATGTCTGTGCTTATAAACCAATGAACTATCACAAACGCCACTATTATAAGGTATCGACATGAATTTATTTAGTCATTTAATATATTGCAAATAAAAAGAAAACAAAAACATAATAGGACAATGTAATGCCTCAAGCACAAAACGGTTGTGTTCCTCTACACAACCTCGGGTAGTCTCAAATTAAATGGCTGTCTGATGAAAACGGAAATCGCTAAAAATTTTAAGTCAGGTAAAGGGTCATATATACTTCAGGTGGGTGGTCTTGTTGGTGGCTAAGAGACGAGTTGCTGTTGGTACCATTTATGCTCCTCTTCCATTAGTGCCTCATAATACCTGACATAAAAGATAAGCTACATCTCATTGGGGCAGAGCAGGGAGTACAAACACTGGTCATATTTGAGGTACCTGATGCTTCCTTCTTTACGTTCCTTCTCTAAGTTATGGGAAAGTTTATGGAGCTTATAGATAAAGCCAAGTAAAGACATTTCTGTTGGTGATGTTTTAAATTTAAAATTTTACTTGTCTGTTTAATTCCCCTGTTGCAGTGAAAGAGGACAAACTTGTTACTGTTATTTAAAAAACATATAGTTCCCTGTGTTCCATCTGAAACTAAAGGTTGCGTGTGGGTGTGATGCGTTGAGGAAATTAATTTTAAAAACTGACCTTTTTGACCCTCCTTCGAGTCTCCTCTGGTTGTTCTACAGATATTTGCCTCAACGTGATTATTCTTCATGACTCTTGACCTGTGCTGAAAAACAAACCATGCTTGTTTAATATTTAATATTAATGTTTATCACTTGAATGAACATCATTTTTTATACATTTCATTTATTTTTTCTTCCAATACTTTCTACAAATACTTCATCAATGCACTTTTATTTAATGGTACAATATTTCCAACTTCCTGACATTGTTGTGCCTGCTGCTCTTTGATATTCCCCAGCCTTTTTTTTTTTTTTCTCTTAGCTTTTTCTCCACTTAATATCATCTGACATTCCTTACCCATAAGCAGACGTGGTATCACCTGTCGTCTATTCACTTTTTCCTCAGCGACATGACCTGATGTGTCTCTTGATCAACAAAAGCAACAAGGAAAAGAATGAGTGGGTGGTGGGAGGGAAGAAGGGAAGAGGAGGATGGAGAGAATAGGAGGCTTCTCTGTGGAACGGTATCACAGATAGTGCAGCACTTCCTTTGTTATCTGCTCTCCATGTGAGAGAAAAGCATCCTGTCGTCTTTATATCATCAAGCAATGATAAGGATGGTCATGATGTCAGAGTCCAAAACCTTTTTCTTTTATTTTCTTTCATGATAATAGTGTACAGACTGGTAGATACTGTCATAATAAATCATTAGATTATCATTACCTAATGATTTATTACACCAGTATCATATTTGTCTTCGCATGTTTTATTTTAATAACAGTAATAAGAACAATTTTTACAATATCTTGACAGCTACGGGTGTAACAGTTCACAAAATCCACAATTCACATCATATAACGGTTTTGGGGTCACAGTTTTTGGTTCAGTTCAGTACATGCTGTTGTTGTGTTGTTGTTTTTCTGTACACCATACATCAGCATAAAATATGTAGCTTAATAATCCACCTTTTACAGTATCTAAAAAATAAGTTATTCTCAAGGACATGTCATGTAATCAGTTCTTCACATTACATTTATTTATTTTTTAACTTATTTTATTTCCTTTTATCAAGTGCAGTCATACAGTACAATCAGCTTTTCAGACATTTACAGTAGTACAGGCATAAATGTATAATTGGTAAGGGTCTGTCCATGGATTTTGACCTTCCATCAATGATCATATGTCCGTTATCTTTAGATCCATTGTCCATGTATCCATTGCCCATGTATCCATTATCCATACAATCATTATTTCAAGAGGGAATGAGAGGAAGAGAGAAGAAGAGAAGAAAAAAAAAGATAAAATAAAATAAATAAATAAATAAATAAGATTGTTCACATTTAAATGAGAAGAAAAATGGGATCATCATTCTCCCTTCCACTTGGACCACGCTGGTCAGAGGGAAAGAAAAGAAATAATTGGTGACCATTTAGACAAGAATACCTCTGTTTTTAGCTGTAACCTTGCTGTAATGTTTTCCCTGTAGTAAACATCCTTAATCTTCTCCCTCCATTGTGTCACTGTGGGGGGCTGCTTCCTCAGCCAGGAGACCGTGATCATCTTTTTGACAACTAAAAGAAGAATTCTCAGTAATAATATCTGACTATTGTTTTCTAAATTATCTGGCAATATTCCTATTAGAAAGTAAGATGGTTCTAATGGCACTTCTATATTTAAACATTTTTAAATCTTTTTTTGTATGTCTTGCCAGTATCCTGATAATTTTGGACAGTCTCAGAATATATGTGTATGGTCTCCCACCAGGCCACAGCCCCTCCAGCAATGCCCCGAGGTACCCCCGAATTTTGAAGAAACAAGAGGCGTCCTAAAAAAATCTCATCTTAACTTTCCATTCGAATTCCTTCCAAGTGTGGCTGTTTGTTGCCTTGTGTCCCTCTCTACATGACAGGTCCCACTTTTCATCTGAAATTATTGTGCTCATTTCTAATTCCCACTTTTCCTTATCACCCAAACTATCGTCCATGGGATTGTCTTGTAGTATCTTATATATGTGTGATATAAGCTTCTTTTTAATGGTTCCTTTAATTGTCAACATAAAGAAACGTTCTATATTTGATAGTGGAGTGCATAGTTTGTCCCATTCTTGGTGTGTCTGTAAATAATGTCTCAACTGTAGATACTTTAAAAATATCATGAGTTGAGAGGTTGTGTTTACACTGAAGTTGTTCGAAGGACATTAGAACTCCCCCCTCAAACAGCTGGCCCAACAGAACCAGACCTTTTTCTTGCCATTTTTTGAACCCTGCCTCTAGTTTGGATGGGAGAAAGTCTGTGTTATTTGCAATCTTCATTGCTCTGGATGTTGACATGGGGAGTTTCAACTTCCCTCTCACATTTTACCATATTTTCAGGGTGTGTTTCATCCACTGGGTATTAATTTTATTTGCCCTCCAGATATTTTCGGTCATAAATGGAATTGTGTCCAAAGATATTTTTGGGCAATCATTCTGTTCCATCCCAACCCATATTGTGTCATTATCCTGAGATATCCATGCAACCATTGATCTAAGCTGGGCTACCTCGTAATATTTTTTCAAGTTGGGTAAATTGAGGCCTCCCTTATCTTTTGAGGTTTGCAATCTTTTAAACTTAACTCTAGGTATTTTGTTTTGCCATATAAATTTAGAAAGCCATTTGTTAATTGTTTTAAAAGTAGAGGTAGGGACCTCTACTGGCAAAGATTGAAACATAAACAACAGCCTTGGCAATATGTTCATTCGTATTGTTTCCACTCGTCCTATTAGTGATAGAGGCAGGATTTCCCATCTTGTAAGATCTGTTTTTATTTCACCCATCATTTTCCCATAGTTAGCCTTAAATAGCTGTGAAGTGTCAGGAGTTATAATAATTCCCAAATATCTAAACCCTTGGTTAGACCAGTGGAATTCGAATTTTCCAGCTAGTTGTGTGGGCCAGTGTCCCACCAACATCATTGCCTCAGACTCTGATTGATTAATTTGGTAACCTGACAGTTCTCCATAATCTTCTAGATTTCTAATCAGTGCAGGGACAGAGGATATTGGGTCACTGATATATGTTAATATGTCATCGGCATAGAGGGAGATCTTATGTTCTATTTCACCTCCATCTTTTATTCCCTATTTATAGCAAAGAGCAATGGACTGAGACAGGCTCCCTGTCAGACACCCCTTTCAAGGTAAAAAAAAATCTGAGCAACATCTGTTCACTCTAACGCGTGATTTTGGATTTGAATATATAACCCTCACTAAATCCACAAATGTTGGGTGGAATTCCATAGCAGCTAGTGTTTTATATAGAAATTGCCAGTTCAACGTATCAGACGCTTTCTGTGCATCAAAACTGACTAACATAGAGTTTTGCCTGTTTCTCTTTGCACGTTATAATATTTAAGGTTCTCCTTATATTATTTGCTCCCTGTCTGTCAGGGATGAAGCCTGTTTGGTCTGGGTTCATCAGTTTTGTTATAATCTTTTGCATCCTCCTTGCCAGAATAGCACTTAGCAACTTTTGGTCATTACATAACAGGCTGATGGGTCTATACCCCGCACAAAGTGTAGGGTCTTTCCCGTCTTCATGAATCACTGATATAATTGCCTCTGACCATGTATGGGGAGGATCGCTTTTGGAAAGAGCATAGTTAAAAACTTTGGTGAGTATTGGTACTAGATCATCTATAAAGCATTTGTAAAACTCTCCAGTGAGTCCATCTGTGCCTGGTGACTCATTATTTTTTAGGTTTTTTATGGCTTCTCATATTTCAGTTTCTGTAATCTCTGCTCCCATTTTCTGTGCTTCATCCTCTGACAGTGAGGGCAAATGTAGATTGGTGAGAAATGTTTCAGTACTGTCACTTGTGTTTGATTTAGGCTCTTGTACAAATTTTCGTAGAAGGATGAAAAAGCCTCAGCTATTTTCTTTGGATAAGATACCATTGTTTTAAGTCTGGGGTGTACGATTCTAGGAACCACACGACTGGCCTGAGCTTTACGGAATTGGAAAGCTAACAAGCGACTAGCTCTGATCCTCATCTCATAATATCTCTGTTTAGAGAATCTCAAGGCTCCTTCCACTTTATATGTGAGAAATTTATCTAGGGCCTTCCTAGTTTCTTTTAATTCTAGTAGAGTGGTACGAGTGCCTGTATTTTTGTGTTCAATTGCTAACTGTTTTATTCAGTTTTCTAACTTAATCTGTTCTGCCAGTCTTGTTTTCTTTAATCTTGATGCAATCTCGATCAGTTTCCCCCCTAGTGATTGATTTGGCTCTGTCCCAAAGGATTGCTGGTGTTACCTCCCCATTTTCATTTGTCTCAAAATACTCTTTTAGGCTTTGTTTTAATTCCTGCACTACTGCTGTATTTGTCAGTAATGAGACATTCAGTCTCCAGTATCTGAAGAAATTTTCTTTACCTAAATCTATATTTAATATGACAGGGGCATGATTGCTCAGTGTAATTCATCCAATGTGACAATCTATTACTTTACATAAATATTGTTGAGAGATTCAGAAAAAGTCAACTCTGGAATAACTATTATGGACATTAGAGAATAAACTGAAGTCCTTCCCATTACGGTTTTTTGATCTCCAAGGGTCAACAAGCCTAATTCAGAAATCATATCATTAAGTATCTTGTTTTTTTTTAGTTTGTGGGGTTTTTTTCTGTTGGTGTTTTATCTAATTTACCATCTTTCACAGCATCAAAGTCAAAGTCACTATCATGCCCCTGGCATTATTGGCAATGATATTTGCAATTTCTTTGAAGAAGTTCTGATCATATTCGTTTGGGGCATATAAATTCATAATAGACAGCTCCACATCGCCTATGCTGCCAACTACCAGGACAAACCTCCCCAGTTTATCCTGGATAACTTTTTCTGAAGAAAAGGCTAATATCTTATTTATTAAGATTATTATTAAGATATACCCCCTTTTTTACCAAATGAAGCGTAGTATACATGGCTTACCCATTCCCTTTGTAATTTCTTATGTTCTCCCTCTAACAGGTGTGTTTCTTGTAATAAAGCAATTGAGCATTGCAATTTCTTTAACTGGTTATATACTTTTTTCCTTTTGATAGGATGATTCAACCCATGGACATTATAAGTAGCTATGATCAGATTATTCATATACTTATGGTAGCAATTTTACCACAGTCCCTTACTTTTGCTCTCAGCTTCAATATAATACACCTGCATTTGAGACTCAGCGTAGACTGCACATTTGTTACAAATAGAAAATTAAGCTTTGAACATGTTAGAAGAATAGAACTTACACTCATGAAGAAACAAGAGCTGACTTCCAAACACCCAACTGATAGAACGAGCCTCTTACTAATCAGTTTCTTTACAGACGGAGAGCTGTAACAAAAATCTATCCGGGGGGAATACACGTAGTGCTGTTGCAACTATCAAACAGCAAAGCTGTTGTAAGTGATGCTGCTTATTAACTATAGCAAAACAAAACAGATAAGAAATCCTAAATAAACTAAAACAAAACACAATATTTACGAAACCTCAGCTACATCCTCAGAGGGGGAAACCCCTAAATTCTTTTTTTTTTTTTAATCTCTTTTTAATCTGTTAATCAGCTAAATCTAATTCCTGGCGTGAGAAAAAAATGAATAGTACAAGTCTGGTTCCAACCAGTGCTTTTTAACAGTTACAGAACCTACTTACATCTCACTCGGTTTGTATCTCATTTTTTACCTTGAAAAAAACCCCCGCAAGTCTGTGTTTGTTAAGCCCGCTCTGTTTGGAGACTCTCCCGTGGTAGGTGCATTACGCAGCAGCTCCGTCTGGAGATTTTCCCGTTCATCTGCCTTGACAGGAATCCCCATCTCCTTCAGTGTAGGAGCCGCATCCACGAGCGTCGAGAAGATCTTCATACTGGTTTCCAGGTGAATTTTCAGCTGGGCAGGGAACAGTGATTGTGCTTTCACCTTTTTTCCTTTGAGTTGTTTACTCACTTCCCGGACTTGCTTTCGTTTCTTCTGTATATCCGATGTGTAGTTTTGGTCGAAAAAGATCCTCTGTCCTTGGTAAGTCACCTCTCGCAGCCCGCACATCTTCAAGGGCAGATTCAACCCTGGTTAAAGTAGCCTTCGTGTCTTTAGAGAGAGAGAGAGAGAGAATCATAGTAAATCGAGAAAACTTCTATATTATTGATGCTCTCGTTCCCTAATGTGATGAGTAGAAAATAAACAATCTTGAATTTAGAAATGTCAACTTTCTCTTCACTCTGGTGACATTTGTTTTTAGAATATGTTATTGTAATTGCTTAGCTGAAGTTTGGGCTAGCTTCCTCACTTCTTGTTGTCCCACTTTCTCTTTTTTACAATTTCAAAGCCACAGAAATACTGTTCTTCCTTTATAGATCACACTCACCACCAATGAATTGGTTGGAATGGTTTCTGTAGGTGAAACAACGTTACTCACAGCTGGTTGTTTAGGTTTGGGTCCAACAGTCTTAACCAGAGTCAACAAGAGTCAGTTTTGAAAACAACTGCTCACGACATGAGAACAGAGATGAACTCTTCAGTGCATATCCCAATGCCAAAAAAACTCTGAGGATGTACAATTTAAAGAACTCACGCTGACATAGGTTGTTGTTCCTATGGCTTTAAGATAGTTGTTTTTGTTGTTGTTGTTTGTTTGTTTGGTTTTTTGGGTTTTTTTTGTTTTTTTTTTCTGCAAACGCAATGATTT
>JAPZDX010094982.1:0-12932 GCA_029783625.1 Naso annulatus | reverse complement strand
CATTGCCACGCCCCCTTTTAACCAATTGGCACGAACACAAACACACACCTTTGCACACCTTTGCACACACACCTGACCTCCCTACCAAATTTCAGCCAACTAGGGTGAAAACTGTAACTGCTGGTCGAAAATAAAAAGAATCTTAGTGCCACAACTGACGGCAAACATACCTAAATAAATAATATCCATCAATATCACCTGAGAGAGTAACTACATTTAATTAGATACGTGCACTGGATAAGAACACTGGAAAGAAACAAAGTCCTCCTAAACCCCCTCCTAAGCCACAGGTGTCAACTAAACCATGCAAACCTTCACTACAGCATTTTATATAGATATGCAAATATATATATATATGCAAAATCCAAGTGATTTTGTCAGTTTTGTTTCTGTGTTTTGCAGCCTTATGGCTTGAAGATGGCTGCAGTCCCTAATTGTCCCATTTAAAAAACTCTTTCTGCCTCCTCTCATTGACTTCAGAGCTTCTTCAATTTATTTATCATCATATGTGTTGCTTCTCTTCTCTGAAAGTCAGGATCCTTGGAGAAATCACAGGGGTGGGTTGGGTACACTAAGTCCTGAATTACTGTTGACTCTCGCTGTGATTAGCTGGGTCACGGCACAGCAGTTATCTGCACTTACATCAAGTCCACTCTGACACACTTAAATGTTCCAGTTCTACATCTCTCTCATGCTTCTCATATGAATCATCCCCAAAAATCCATAAAACATACAGATGAGAATGGTGTAATATTTCAAAACAGCAAGCAAAACTACAGATGCATTTTGAAGGTGTACCTGCAACTCAAGAAAATCATGACTGTGTATTAAATTGTAATTTTGTATTGTCAGTAGCTTTAACGCTATCACATTGGAGACTGCAAAGATTCATGTTAGAGGATTGAGATCACTAAAGCTCGTGTTCAACTGACCCCGACAGTAATCCAGAAAATATTAAGATGAAATGATATGCATTATTATGCTTTGATTGTTGCCACTTAGGATTTCTCAGCTTACAAAGAGTAATACTTTCTAATCTTTACAGCATGAAAGTTCAGCATAAAAAAAAAAAAAAAAAGAGTAATAGAGATGTCATCCCCTTCTTCTCGGGCTAAATAGCTTAATATAACACGTCGTAGACACTCTTAACCGGCACTTCAGGGCACTCTTTTCTCCGGAGACGCAGACATCTTCAACACCATGACAGAGCTAATGAATCTAACAGAGTCACATCAGTTATTTTCATCCCTCAATTTACTCGCCTCAAGGCCCGTCTGTCTACATCAGTTCACCTCAGCGGAGGCAGGTACGTGTGTCAGAGGGCAGAACTATCACAGGCAGTTATGTGAATGTAAGTAGTGAGTTGTGGATTCTTGCTCTCAGTAGCGCAATGTGACAGTCATTTGATTGGATGCTGATTGGGTGACATTTGGCGTGAAAAAGAGTGGGCAGACAATTCTCTACACTACAGCACACCTTAGTTCTCCTGCATTGATTTTTCAGCATTTGTTCACATTCATGCAAAATTGTAAGTAAGGCCCGACAGATTTATTGGTTTGCCAATATTATAATTTTTGCAGGAGTGAGGTAATCTAGATAAGATAAGATGATCGGATTAGTTGTACAGCAACAGTATATAACACCCAGAAAACCTGACAGTCAACAGAGAACACTTGTAGAGGTCTTCTCTCCATGCTGTATGATTAAAGGATCTGATTCATCACACTGTGGAGCACACTTGACTTATTCTAAGACGTGGTAACTCTCAATTTCAACAGGTAAAATTTCCCTGACAGGTGGGCATTAAAATTGTTTTTTCAAGGTCAGAAAAAAATGCTTGGGATTGTGATTTAAAGGGGTGTAACTATGTAGTTTGTCCAGCAAAGTGCAGTCTGTTACTTAATAACTAAAAGTGAAGTGTTTACTGTTCAGTGCGCTGATGTTTGGAATACATCAGAATTTTCTAGCTCCCTAATATCGACAATGGCTCCCAGAGCCCCACACTGGTCGGGCCTTAGTTAGTCAGACACTGTTAAAACAGCACACAGATGAACACAATGCACTTGATTGTATTTTAGTGACTCGTAAATCATGTGAAAGTAAAGACTACAGTGCTGTGAATTAAAAGCAGTTAGCTACAATGGCTGACAGTTTACACTTGTTGTTTTGTTAAGTATGATTTCAGGTTTATTTATATTTAATTACTGCACCATTTCCAAATCTTCTTCTTAATTACACAGCCCGCAGCACATGGCAGCTTCCAAAAGCAACAATGCTCTTATTTGTTCATTGTAAAAGATTCATGTAGAGGCGGGCGATGCTTAATTGAAACAGGGATTGTGGCTGCACCCCGAGGCTGGCGAGCTCTCCACCTCTGTCACCGCATCCCAGTTTGTGTGCGACAACACACCTCTACTGCTAAGAGAGCAACCTTTTTGCTCAGTCACACACAGTGTGCTTCTGTATCTCCTCAGGCAACCATCTGTCCCTGAGCTTATGTGTTCTATGATCTGTGTTACTAAGCAAACATCACACAGCCTCGTGGATACAGATTTTAAAAAGCCTAAATCCTAAATTGTTACTCTCTGGGCAATATGTGAATAAACAAATGATAATGTTCTCTTGTAAGGGGAAACAAACAAGACATAGTTACAAGTAAATAAATGAATACAATTTAGCTGCAGCCTTGCTATGTCAATTAAGACACATGAATGTCATCACCACCCAGGGCAGCATGCACAAGGCAGTGCGTTTACTTCGGTGTATGCACACAAGATTAACCCTATTTGTCTGCTGCACAAGTACACAGGGAAATCCAGGCTTTGTTTGTGTGAGATCTGATTTTCCACCAGTGACATGCATTCACCCCCTAATAAATTTTGCACATGGATAACTAGCTAATCAGGATGTGGCTACACAATGTGCCTGGCATAGTATAAAAAGGCAGCAATAAATCTACCTGCCATCCATTTTTAATCACTGAACGAGAGTTTGCCCACTGACCTGCTGCTCTGTGCGGATAAAGTCGCCCTGTAACATGCCACAATACATTCGGTGCTCGAACAAACAAAGTGAGTGCAAGAAGTTGGTGCAAAGGAGACAGAGCTCTTTCCATCCAGTGTGAGAACATGCATTCATTCTTATCAGTCGTCAGTTATGGATGGAAAGGCCTCAGTATATAAACTCACACAGAGACAGAAATGAAAAATTTGTTTTTTTCTTGTTTCAGCAACTCTGCTCAATGGCAGCACCATATTTCTTTGAAAAACTACGCAATATTAAATAAAAGAAATCAAGTGCGATGGATAACAACCTTGGTGAACCAGCAAGTGCTGTTTTTTTGTGATTGCTACACACAGGGCTGTTGCGATAACCATGAATTACCGCAGTATTGACCAGCCAACTGAGCATGGTAGGCCACCTTCATAACCACACGTGACGTCAAATCACCTAACCTTAGGTTCAGCGGGAAAGAATGGCAACTGCTCTGATACCAAACAGGTATGTTAATCTCATAGTTATGTACATGTGTACATAGGATGCATCGATCAAATGTTACTTTGGGAATATTTTGGCTTTCAGACAAACAACATAAGTCAAGATAACATAAGATAATATAAGATAAGATGAGATAAGATAAGATAAGAAACTTTAATGTCCTTTACATTTACATGAAATAGAAATTTGTCTTTGGCTGCTGGCAAATAGAACATAACAAAGACAATATGCACAACTGAAATACATAAAATACATCATAAATGACAAGAAAAACACATGAAAGAATTAAAAAAAGCAACAGTGATCACACCTCCGCTGCTCCCAAGCACATTATGTTTTCAGTCAAATTGCCACGCACGAGTAGGAGGACAACGATGATGGCGGACTACCGAGCTGTGTTTGTGCTGCTGACTCTGCTGAGTTTATTAATGCTCCTCCAACAAAATGTAGGTTTGTTACACTACTAAACTCCAAGAGTCACTCAAAATAAAACTGCTAGCTTATCATCTTCATCATGTGGCGTTTGTGTATAATGTTAGTTCAACGCCATGAAATAACATTAGCTACCTAGCTCTGTTTTAGCAACACTACAGCAACAAGAACAGTTACATAAAGTTCACTCGTCTTGCCTCAACTTAACACCACTCCTTGGCCACAGACTTCAGTTTCTGTCTGGGAATTTTTTTTGCCTCTGATGGTGGTAGAGGGTGTGGAATAATACGGCATACCACGCCACTGAGCCACCCTGAGTCACAGCGGTCTGATTTTCTTTCAACCCAACAGCCCTAGCTACACCTAGGGGAGAATAGGAGCTTAGGAGTTTTTCTACCACTGTGTGTGGTGTCAACCTGGGACTTCGCTATGCTTAGCCGTTCAGTGCATACTAAGCTGAGTCTCACACTACCTCAGACTGATACAACACAACATGTTAAAAAACCTCCATACAAAAGCACTAAAACTGCCAAAAACAGGTAATATCGTAACACAATATAACAACATCTATGTGATTATTTTACAACTTGTGGAAAAGTTCCGTTAGCCTTCCCACTCTTCTGTAGGCCACCGCTGCTGGAGCCACTATCCTCGGGCAGCAAGAGACTGGACCGGCCACTGTCGGCACTTAGCTCAGGCAGGGCTGCTGGAAGTAATTTTGAACAGGGAGCGCTGAAAGGAAGAGGGGACTGTACGTGCAGAAAAAAAAGGCTTTTTTTTTGTTTTTCTTTTTTTTTAACTATGCATTTTACCATAACTTTGAACCATTACAGCTACTTTAAAGTATAGGCTAAACATAACCCTTAAATAATCCTACATGGTGATCTTAGTCTTGTCTTTTTTTAATGGTAGCTTACTTTTTGAACGTATAGTAGTAATAACCATAATGTTATAGTTACAACTTACATCTCTATATTATTCGGAATGCCCAAAGCTGCACGGGAATTGCATTAAGTGGAATGTATGTAAAGTCTCTCCATAGGCCTACAATAATACTAATGTAACCCAGTATGTTTTGGTGTTAGAGACTCAGGTCTCCTGAGGAAATGAAATGGGCTTTTAATAACTGGCCAAAATGGCAAACTGTCTTGTGTATTGTAAAATGAAAAATAAATAAGTATGTCTGTTGTAAGACTGCAGTCTGCCTATATTTCATTTTTTGGTGCTCTTTTCCTTTTATAGGATGTATGTTTCTCAGTAATTTAATTGATTTTTTTTTTTTTTTTTTTTTTTAAGTTCTTAGATGAGGCACAGTGCTTTGGTCATTCTGAGTGCATTTCGGACTGGTTCCCAGTAAACCCAAAAATATCTCATTGGAAACACATCTGAAATGTCAATAAAGCAATCCATATTGCTGACATTAAACAATTCTACGTGGAGTTTTGAAAGAATGGTTCAGTATGGGATCTCCTCTCTCCTCTTGCTGCACTGCTGTCTGTAACGTTGCTGCTAGAGGAGGGGCTGGTTGTTAGCAGCAGAAGCGCTACGCAAGAGTTTGAAAGATTTTGAATTTGTGGAAAGCTAAGCTAAACAGTTAAACAGCATACAGACAGCTTTCTTTTTAGCTTGTTTCTAACAATAAACAGTTAGCTGCTGGGCTCGCATGCTGTGCTTGTAACTGTCGATAAACTGTAGGCAGAGATCGTCTACTCCTGAAAATAAACGGACTGGTCGGTAAAACACAATAACGCTATTTCATGTCCGACAGACACAACGCATCAGGAGGGCTGGGAGTCGTGGACACATGCTGCATTCACAGTCTGCTCTAAAGCTCTGATAGAGCCAATTCAGGGAGAAATACATCAAAACTAGTTACATAAAACTTTATGCAAAACCAAAGTACCGCAATTTCAAAGTGCATATTGAACCGTGGATGGCGTACTGTACTCTGGCCACTAGGGGGTGCTGCAGGACTCCCAGCACCCCTCTTCCCACGGCCCTGAGCTCAGGCCTGTGGCTGCATAAACTCGATGATAATGTGGTTATTCAAGCAAGAAACATTTAATTGTCTCTTTCCATGATGCAAGGCGGCCCGATTCTCAATCACAACACCATATTACAACAATTATGTGATTATTGAACAGTTGACGTTAGCCTTTCCACTCGTCTGTCTGTAACATTAACTGTACCTGGGTTAAATGTAAACATATGCTTGGCTGCTCCTCACTTCCTGCGGCCTTTTAAAAAGGGGGTTGGGGCCAAAGGTACTGAAGTGAGGAGGTTCAACTGAAGTAACATGTATGTGAGGCTGTCCTGGCTACCAAAACAAAAAAACTTAGAAGCTTGATAATATGTGGACAGGGTGTGTAAGGTCACTCTCCATTCTAGACAGTTAGTCAGTTCTTTACATAGCAAAATATGTTTCACCTAAAATCTAATAAGGCTGATTTTATATAGCTCCTTTAACAGGGAGCAATAGAGAGGTTTTTATTTATTTATGCCAATTGCTTGTTCTAAATGCAAGTCTCCATCAAGCATGAATAAATTACCATTGAACAACCAAATGGACATGTTGTAAAAGAGTAAAAGAACTGAGTTAAGACCAATTTGTTTTATTATGTACTTTGACAAGCAATCTGAGCAGTGGCAGGTGCTTCAGTTGTAGTCGGTAGCCGAGAGGTCTGTGTTGTGCAGATGGCTGCACATTCTGTTTACACCTCTCAATAAGAATTGTGCTGCAGCCAGATCTGCCTCCTCTGTCCCAGGCTAATATCTTAAGTTTACCACAGCCTCCTTTACACACACACACCAATACAAATAGCCCTTTAAAGAAAATAATTCAAAAAATCAAGTGAAGAGTTTCAAAAACAAATGTACTATTTTGTTGTTACAAATATCTCTGGACCCTGTGACAATGACTTATTCTTAGTTAACTTTTTTATATATTTTTTTGGGTTAGTTTAATTACACTATACTTAAACATGGCATGTACTGTATATAACATTCCGTCACAGCAATCACATATAATTGACTATCATCAGCATAGCAGTGATGGGGACATTTGGGTACCATTTTATCAGTCCAAGAGGAATCATGTATAAGGAAAACCGACAGGACTAAATACTGAACCTTGGGGCACACCACAAAAAAGATTTTAAGGACAAGGACTTGCAGTTGCCAACATGGTAATTGTTTTGTGGTACTAAATAGGTTTTTTTTTTTTTTTTTTTTTTTAAGATTTCTTTAAAATGCTGGAACATTTCTAAAAAGCTGAAAGTTATTACACAAATTTAACTACGGTCTTTGAATACAGAAAGTATAAGAGTGTAATCATTAATTCTTTAATAATTTATCACAAATGACATTCAGTGGCAATTCCAGACTGTCTGATGGGCCAACAAAATAAAAAGGGGACCAACTCAATGAGGTAAGACACTAACCTGCAGAGGGTCATGAAATATTTAATATTTAGGGCTTTTCTGTTTCTTATTGTTTTTTATTGTGCAGCGTCCTTGAGTGTTGAGAAAGGCACCTATAAATAAATTATTATTATTATTATTATTATTATTATTATTATTATTATTAAAACACTAAAAAAATGATAAGGCCAAACAGGCAAGTGAGTAGCTAGATTTACCAGCCAGACATGGCATTTTACTTGCTGCGGTCAAACAGGCAATCCCTATTGTTGTTAGGAGGAATTCTGCTAATGGGTCAGTAAGACAGGTACCCTTTATTATAGTTATTTCCAATGCTCACTGATTTTTATTATATTTATTAGACATTTTGTAGTTTGGATGTGGAAGTGTAGGAATGAAGGTGCATCAGCAATTTCTCAATTGCTCGAAGGTAACTGCGCAGAAAATGTGATGTTTAGACTTGGTGGAGCTGGAGTTCAAAAATGACAGGGAAAATAAAAGCATTAAATGAATGAAGAGTCCTTTTCATCTGCAATGAGAGTTGATTCTAAGATTATAACTCCTGAAGGGGAGTGGCTGCCAGACACTGCACGGTGAGTCACTGATGGCCGAGCAAGGAGGTCTGCGCCCCTGACAGCTCATTCAGCCACAGCCCACCTGAGAAATCTGAGTTGATGCCTGCCGCCCTCCATGAACCATATTATCTATCATCTCCGGCCTCTGAAAAGAGGAGTGAAAACCAATTTTGGCTTCATGAGATTGGAAAGCCACACATAGTGGTTAGGAACTCCACTACCAGCCCCATCTCTCATGTGTAATCGTGAAGAGGAAAATGTGGCTGTAAGTGTTCTCTTGAGAAAGGTGTAGCCTACTTATAGAATGACAAATTATGGCGTTGTTGCAATTCTGCCTAAAATTCTGAATCGGGTATTGAAAGTCCGCAAGTCAATGCAACATTCTGTTATCATGTAAATTAAAGCACCAGAAACAGGAAACTGCTACTTCCCAGCAGTGTCTGGTATACAGATTTTTTTTACTGCACTAGTATCCAACATCCATTAACGACTTCAAACATATCCATAATGTAACATCCACACAGGATTAACAATTCACAGCTATTAAAAAATTATGATAACAAAAATATGTTTGTTTGTTTGTTTTAACACACTGGTATTGGCTCAATACTCATTACTGGTCTGCACACAACATTCAGAAATTGGAATTGGGATCAGAAAGGAAAAAAATGGTATCGGAAACAAAAATGAATTCATTATGGATAATGGTTACACCTAAATGTAGGTTGTCACTTGAAGCACATCTTGTTCACATGTTGTTGCTGTGTTGATATCACGTGAACCAATGTGTGTGCATATTAGGGTGTTCATGCCATGTGTGACAAAGGCTCTTGGCAGTGAAGGCAGAGCTGAAGAAATTAAATGTATGCTGCTGAAGGTAAGAAAACACCAACTGCAGGCCAACAAGCCGATAAGGGCTTTTTACATTTTATATTTAATTTTATTCTTGATATAAAAACAGATGGAGAAAGATTGACATTTTTAAAAATATGCTTATTCAACATCTGGCTAAGAGTTAGATGAGAGGGTTAATATCAAAGCTCATATCTCTTTGTTAAATATGAAGCACGCAGCCAGGAGAGACGCTGAGATTGGGAAGTGACGGATGGTGCGCCACCTCTTTCCTTCGAGGCATACCAGTTCTAAATAGTGTGTCACTTTGACTAGTGGTATGCTACTGGCACAGTAGACGACTGGCATAAGCTGCTACTGTGTGCCACATGAAAACAGTATGTCACTGATGTATACTGCTACTGCTCTGTAGTGGCATAGAAAAGATTTATTAAAAGCCACTGGGGAGTGGTAGCAGCAGCAACAAGTCTCTAGTCAAAAGGCACACTGCTAAGAACATGAGAGCCATGAGGAGGTAGAACAGCAGCAGAATACCAGATACTTAATTAACAGTGGTGCAACATCAGCCACTTTTAGATCTGGAAGCTGCTGACAGCCAGGTAGCTCAGCTAGAACAAAGTCTGGGAATAGGTAGATGGCTGGCCTGGCCATCAGCGTACAGGCACCTGTAAGATTTTTTTAAACTCAAATCTCATAATTTGCTTATTTGATCAACACAAAGTCAAAGTACTTCTTGGCTCTGGGCTGTTTCCAAGCAACCAACAATGGCTTCTGGAAGTGTCAGGCCAACAAATGGTCCATCAAAGTCATGAATTGCGGGGGATTAGTTAAGGTTTATCTAATGTTACCTTAAATCTTATGAACTAAATTCTATGATTTTTTAAAATATATTTATCACCTTTTTTTTTTTTTTTTTTCCAGTTCACAGTTTATGGTCACCATGGTGTCCCAGTCAAAACCAGACATCAAATCTTAAAAAGGAAATAAGAATCAGGCAATGTCACAATTTATTAAACTTTATCAAAAAACTTGGATGAAAAGAGGATGAAAACAATTTCAAGGCCCATCAAATCGATCTCGGAAGAAACAAAAATGCTAATTACTTGGAGGTAAAATAATATAGGATAAAATTTAGTGTCAATGCTGTCCCTCAGCCGGAGGACATTCAGTAACGGGTTGCCAACCCACATGCATCTAAAGGTTGTGAGCTCACTGCCAAGCTCAGACGTGGCACTGATCTTCAAGTCTGAAAATAGTACTGAGTATTCAAAAGCTTCATTTACATTTTAATTAGTATGTTCCACTGGAAATAAAACATGGGTATGCATAACCAAAAAGAAAATGTAATTAACATGAAATCCAAAAAGAAAAACACAAAGTGCCTCCAAAAATATAAATATGAATCCACAAGGCAACAAACTGCACAATAAACATTCATTTAAAGTCATGCTTTGAATGTGTTGACTTGCTCATAAAGGACAGTTTTCTGATTGATCTTTCATGCTGTGAGAATGAATGTAATGAAAGAGAATGGCTGCCTGCGATCGTTACAAAAGAAGGGCATTTCAGAGAGTTTTAGACTGACCAAAGAGCCTTAACAAGTTTTGTGGCACAATCTGCAGCAAACAATCAATCACATTTAATAACCTTAAAGCCTCGAGCAGTTCTTTAGCTCCCCTTCATAGCAAAAAAGTGACAGGAGCTGCTTTTCCTGCCAGAGAACAGCTGTGACAAGCCTCTGAGGCTCTGAGAGCATCCTTACCATCACATTACAGTTGACGAGAGGTAGCAGCAATGAGGATGAGCCGAAAATGTCAAATCTTGTGTTTCTGTTACAGTGTACTCTTTGCATTATCAGTCAGCTGATTGTCAGAATTTTGGAATGATTGGCATCAGCCTATATCTGCGCTTACAGGGAAAATTTAAAAAACTCTGCAGACATATTCCTCATTATTCCTTTATATACCTGTCATGAAATCATATATATCTATTTACAAACTAATTACTAATAGTTCAATCTTAAACAAATGTTACGGCTAATAACCATGAATGTAAGATTATAATGAGCACAGAATGACGGATAGATTTGTTCTGATATATGCAATATATGCAAACCGATATATCGGTCAAGATCTACTAAACATCACCACTGAAAAATCCATGTGGTTGACCACTATTAATTTCATAAGAGCTGCACTGTACAAACATGCTATTTCTGTAGTACTGAAATACAAGAGAAAAACTTACGTCAGTGTTTGATTGTATCATCACATCATCGTCAACAATTAATACTGCTAACAAGTCAACTAGCTGTTTCCACAGCACAGAACACACAGTGCTTTAGATTTAAACATCCTCCATCGCTTTTTATTTTGCGGCACCATCTCACCTTTACCCCCCGACTCAATAATAAATTCGCTCATAATCCTTTTTTTTATAGAGCAGAACAACCACACTGATTAATATGTAATTAATTTGGATTTTACATGCAGATTTGTCAAATGTCACGGCTATATCTGTTGTTAGAAATGTGTAATTAGTTAGTATTTATATTCTCTATTAGGACCCAGTGACTTGCAGTAAATCTAGACTGACTCCTCATCATCGTTCAGACGTTCAGGCTCAGTTGCAATCACAGACTCATACTGCTTCGTCCCACTTTGGTGATCACCTGCAGTTTCACATGTACACCTGCTAGACAGATCGACAGCACAGCATCATATGTGTGGTTTATGAAGCTTGGGGACGTGCCCTCAATATGTCACACTCAAAGGCAGAAACCTTTTAATTTTAACTTCATTTCCACCAGAAGTCACCTTTGCTCGTGTTTCCAGCACATCACATCTGTGCAAAAAAAAAAAAAAGAAAAAGAAAAGAAAAAATGTCACAAAAAATATAAACCTGTAACGGCAAAGTCAAAAACAAACAAAGATGTACAGCCGCTAGCAGCTTGTACCAGCTGAAACTAGTGTCAAACTACTGTCTTTCCCTTTGTGGATACATTTAAATGACTTTTAAAATAACTTAATGCAATTCCAGATCATCTCACAGTCTAAAAATGTTAAGGTGCTTTAGTTGTCAACACATCATTCAAATAGTTGTATTAAAGAGGGGATCCCAAGTGCTGTCTTTGCATAAAGGTAGAGTCAGGAGCATTTTCCTAAAAAGCAACATCTAGATTTATACAAAATTAATCCAGCTTTGATGTTTTGGTTTAGTTGGGATGTTTCTGGGTAGAAAGTGGGTGCATTTGCCCCAGCAAATGACAGCATACAGGTGAGGTTGAGAGTGGATGCCTCCTCAGACCAGAGATTCACATGTAACAGCAAAGAAAAGTAATATAATCGTAATGAAGCAAATTATCACGCAGATAAAGCTTGTTCGTTCGGTTTGGCTTTGGAGCACTAAATGAGAGGCTGGGGATGAAGAGTGACGCAGAGTTGACCTGCTTTCTGTTGGACAAGTAAGTGCGAAACACCGGCAGTTAGCTTGCGCTAGCTTGCTAAATTATCGACTTTTCGATTAAAACAAATGTTATATTCCTACCTAGCTAGCTGTATACATACACACTACGATACTTCTGCTGGCACTGAGCCCGGCAGGAGAGGCCCTGTTTGCATGTTGTGTTTGTTTGCAAGCTGCAACGAACAATACTACCAAAGCTAGAATTGAAGCTAGATTGAATATCATTTGCCAGGTTTCTAACATCCATAAAAGTTCATATCAAGAGGAAACCAAAAATCTTGCAGAGTCATGCACAGTGAACATCCTACTGCTCAATGTCAGAAAAACCAAGGAGCTGATTGTTGCTTTGTTTAAAAAGGAGACAAAGCGACACACACCCCTGTTTACATTATTGGAGCTACTGCAGATGTGAACCATCCACACTCATGTAAAGTTAGTGGTGGTTTGAAGTGACTACAATCTATATTCTGTTGTATAACGTTGCATCGCAGAGTGCAGATAATGAATCTTGTATCTTGAGGTAAAACAGAATATTCAGTATGACTCAGTGAACACTGACAAATACCTAAACAAGATTTAAATGTCATGAGCTTCACCAGACTTAATTATAGAGGTTTTACCAGAATGTTTTGACTAACTAGAGGATGTTACAACCGGAGAGAGACAAGACAAAAAAAAGAAGAAAATATAT
>JAPZDX010094855.1:0-12980 GCA_029783625.1 Naso annulatus | reverse complement strand
GCGTGTGTGTGTGTGTGTGTGAGAGAATGTGATTATATAGTTGACACATTTCAGCTCTTCTGGCGTCAGAGTGCAGGTTAAAAAACAGCCAGCAGCTTCTGCGTACATGTGTGACGAAGACAAGCGACCTCAGTGTGTGAAAGTAACACTGTGATCATTCATGTCACGCACACACACACACACACACACACACACTGTTATGAAAACTATGTTCTACTTTAAAGCCTGGACTGACGTTAATCTTCATGTGTGTGACGATGCTTTCAAGTGCTCCATGTCCGTGGGTGATACAGATGTTTTGTCATTGTGCAACTTGTTTATTTTTTCTTCAACAGTAATAATCAGCACAGACAGCCTGTTTTGGGAGTTCAGCTGCTGTATGAAAGATTATGTCAAAATCTTATCGATGTTATGATTTTCAAAATAATATGTTTGTTTCATGACTTGTTCTAACTGACTCACAAGATTCTTGTCTTACTTTACAGATATGCGATGGCCCTGTACAACCAGCATGTCTGCCCTGTGCATAACTGGTACAGCACACACACACACACACACACACACACACACACAGAAAGAAAGAAACATTTATCGTCTGAGTAATGATGTGTCAGTTTTACGTTTGTACTTAACTTCAATGTTCACTCTGCTGACGTGTCTGCAGGTTAGACTTCTGTTTTTAATACAGCAGAGCACTGCAGATGTTCTGATTTCCATCAGCTGAACATTTTGTTTTTGTCGTTGGATCGAGCATGAAACAGCGTTTTCTCATCATGGCAGTCTTGTATAAAGTACCCAAAAGCCAAACTTGAGTAAAAGTAAAGACACCTTACTGGAAAATGACTTTGGTAAAAGTGAAAGTCACCTGTCAGAATTTAACTTCAGTAGAAGTCTTAAAGTAACAGGTATTTACTGTGCTTAAGTATCAAAAGTACAGTGAATATAAAGGTACTCAAGTTTCAAAAGTAAAAGTACAAATAAAAAGTACATGTAAAAAGAGAGAGACAACATGATTTTCAGCAAAGGGGCCGGAGTTACTCTCTGCTCCTGTTAATGTGCCACAAAACTCCAAAAACTATGTCATTGATTGGGAATAATTAGAAGAGAAACTCTTCAGCTGGCATGTTAATGTAACTTTGATTCAGAAAAAGAGAATTCACGGCGAGATTATTCTGCATGAGGAATCTTCTCTTTGCATCAGCGAGGCCCTGCCCTCCGCTTCCTGGCGTTAAATCAAACATAGTGAGGCACGAGCTGGAGATGAAGATGTGGAGTGGACATTAAGATAATAAAGTGGCGTTAATGTTGACACGAGGGGAGACTACGTACAGACAGAGTGTACATGTGTGTAAAGAGGGAGGGAGATTTCAGGTTACAGTAAGGTTACCAAGGCGAAGAATGCAAACAGATGGATTTAAATGGAGCCAGGAGGAATCTGAACTGATGTGAGGGCTGCCGCTGGAATTATCTCCGGATTTATCTTGTGAGTTATGTGGTATGAGAAACCTAAACATGGATTAAAGTCACCTGCGTGTCTCTTTGTTATGGGTGCGTTCCCTGTTTGCTCAGGAAAACTCATTATACACAGCCAAGAACATCAGATGTCGTGACGTTTTCAAACACTTTGTCAGCAGAAACCGGACAACCTGTGTAAAACATGCATGTAGATTTTTAAGGGAGTACGGGACGTGATTGATGAGGTCATGGCCTGAGTACAAAGGAGGTCAGAGGTCAGTTTTTAAAAACCAGGCACATTTAATTTTTTAACATCATTCCCCCTCACATCGACACAGCAGTCGTGGAGCATACAGGTCCACAGCAGTGACGATGTCATCATCACTTGTCAAACTGGTAACAAATGAGCTCCTTCTTCAGTTCAATTCAATGCAATTCAATTCAAACAACTTTATTTATCCCAAAAGGCAATTCAGTTTAAGTGTCACAGTCAGTAATTACGTACAAACATAAACATAAACACTGTCAGCAGCAGCGTTTAGACATCAGCGTGTCGTTGACTACAGAAAGAAAGTCGCCTACAGCACAAAGTGTCGATCTGAAAACAGGATAGGATGAACTTTATTAATCCCCAAGGTGGAAACTGGTTTGCCACCAGGCCAACACACAACAGACATAAATACATTACAGTAGAGCACATAACGACAGGCAAATAACACCAGCCATATGTCACTGAGAGAGAGCAATATAAGACTTAATGAAAGGGTAAAAAAAAAGCAATAAAAAGTATAAAATGATCCCAGCAAAAACTCCAAAATAAAACAATAAAATACTGTTGGACAACGAAAAGTGCAGATGTGCCCTGCGCAAAATTAACTGTGCAATTGCCCAATAACACATATAATTATAATACAGCAGTCAGCAGTTATCACCTGATCGCTGCAGGAACAAAGGACCTCCAAAGTCTGTCAGTGGAGCATCGGGGAAGAAGGAGCCGTTCACTCCTGCCACTTTTTATGAAAGTGATGTGCAGTGGATGGTCGTGGCATGACAGGAACCAGGGCTCAGACCAATTATAGATCCTGTGTTTTTAATAATTTTGTTGATCCTGTTCCTGCCCTCCACTGTCAGACTGCCACCCCAACAAACAACTGCATAAAAAAGGAACTTGCTAAAATGCCATGATAAGAAATGTTTAAAAGAGGCCGGCTGATGTCAAACGACCTGAGCTTCCTGAGGAAGAACAGTCCGGACATAACACTGGTGTTCTCCTTCCAGTCCAGTTAGTTATCAATATGAACACCCAGGTGTTTGGAGGAGGGGACCACCTCAACTGTCTGCTCTTTAATCAGGATGGGGGTTGCCTCTTCTTTCGTCTTTCTTCCTCCTAAAGTCAATAATCAGCTCTTTGGTCTCTTCTATATTACGAATCAGGTGATGTAGATGATGGAAAAAGATAAATAAACAGCTGAAAATCAAATAGATGAAATGTTAATCAATTGCTGCTGTTAGCAGCATTTAGAAGCTTGATAGCTGAAGGGATGAAAGAGTCCAAGTATCTATTTGTCTTCCTCGGAGGTGCAAGATAGCGCCATCCAGAGGGCATTAAGGAGAATTTCTGTGAGAGAATGTCGTCAGATTGACTCAGGATTCGTTCGGCTTTCTGGACGAGCTGTTTCTTCCACAGGGAGCTCAAGTCTGTCAGCTGGACTCTTCAACTTCAACTTAAACAAAGTTGTTAAAATAGTTCTTGTCCGTTACAGACAACCCATACAAGCAGCAGATTATGGAAAATGTTGAAAGACTTTAAAGAAAAGAATGATAGAAGCTACATAAAAATATTCTCCGAGACATTAAAAGAATTCATCTTCCACATCAAGTGGATTTTTTGTCGTCCAAGTTCGTGTTTTGTCAAACTTAAGGTTGGGGTTGAAGATCATTCCAAAGTACTTGGATGTGTCCACAAATTCCACACATTGTTCCTGAATGATGCTTGATGAGTTTTTTCTCATTGTGAAATGACTGCAGGAGGGCCGATTTTGTCGGACAGTGCTGACTGGCAAATTTTAATCACATAAAAATGAAAAAACCACAAAAGTTACTAACTTGAAATTCTGCAGAATCACTTGAACAGTTGAGTTGTACATGCATGTATGAGAGCTTTATAACTCATGTCCTTCTACCTGAGGACTCGCACCAAAAGCTTCATGACCGCGCTGGCAGGGGGCGGAGCGTTCAGCCGCGCTGCAGATTTCACATTCAGTTGTGATCATCATTCTTAATTTATTTATTAAACTACTGTATTCATTGTAAAATGCACCATTTGTACTCTCAGATTCACCCAGCTTAACTGGCACATGGTTGGCATTTGTTTGTGTGGATCTACATTGTGCAGGAGGCCTAAACATGAACCAGAAATCTCACAGTGATTTTGGCTCTTTTGTATCTGTTATTCTCCCCTCCACAGCTGATTCACAAGATTAAGCCAGTGTAGCATCAGCTTTTCAACAAACATTAAAATATTCTACATAATCATCGTTTAAAGCCTGAAATCACAGACTGACCTCAGCTTTTCGTCAGACATTTAGATATTCAGCATCTTTCATACATCATTGATTTACATTCAACGCTTGAAGGCAGAATTGCAGGTTGGCCCAAACTTTTCCAACAATGGACAACTTTTCCACATTGTCTAATTATTTATGTTGTTCAACTTTTAAAGCCAGCATTGCAGCCTGGTATCAGCTTTTCAACAAACATCAAAATTGTGAAATAAAATTTGACATCTTTCATATAAATTTTAAAAAATATATAAGTATTACTCACCTTTTAAATTCAGCGATGGCAGTCAGCTTTCAGCACTCACATGCAGTTTCTTGAGAAACTGCCTTTTCCAGTCAGGTCTTGTCTTACACGTTTCATACATTTCTTTAGTTTTACTGGCATAAAAAATGTTTATGAGAATTTTGTTTTAAAATCAAGATCAAGGTCATTTTTATTGTCTCACATAAGAGAAAATAGCTGGATTAAAGACAAACCTGTCACAAACTTAAAAAAACATAAAAGTGTTTTCTTGTGTGCTACATGTGCTGTCACACTCAAACACACAGAACAGACGTACAGTTAGATGGTTAATAGACTTTACTCTTGTGATGTCTTTTCAATGGGCCCTGTGTTGTTTTGTGCCCTTTATTTAAAGTGTTCATTTCATATCTATTTATGTATCCACAGTTCTTACAAAGTCTTCATCAAACAGCTGAATCTCTCAGGTTTGATGGCAGTGATGTTTTGTGTAATTAAAGTGTATAAACGCAGGCCAAAGGGCTGAAACGTCTGACACATCTGACAGTTTTGTAATCAAGACGTTACGTGCAGTGAAGCATTTAACTGAGTTACCGAACTGCCATTTCACCAAAAAATGTTTTGGGTTAATTTTCTACTGTTGATGCTCCAAATATGCGAGTCAGTGCTCAAACGTGAACAGTTTTAACACGTCTGTTTACTTTAGCTTTATTATGCACCACTGATGTGCCTCTTAGGAGGCAGAAGTCAAAGTTTCACCTGAAATGGGGATTATTGATTTAAACTTTGAACTATTTTAACCAGATAAGTTTCAACATGTCCATCTGGTCCCAAAATGAGTTTTTAAACACAGTTGTTTCAAAAATCTGCTCAAAAGTGTCTTTTACTTTTTTTTTTCTAGTCTTTTACTTAAATCTCTTCATGCTTTAGTTTCTGCAGGATGAAGTGAGTGTCTGCATGTTCATGTGTGTGTTTTCAGGCTTTATAACGCATCATGTGAAGAACCGCTTCCATTGCAGAGAGGTCCTGTTCTGTGCTGCACGCTGGACAACGTACCGCTCATCAGGTCAGTGACCCCTCCTCTGCATGTATTCCAGGAGGCTTTTTTTAAGCATTTAGTGGAATGACAAAAAAACATCTGAAAAACGTGACTCGTCCACATGATCTGATCAACCAAACAATGACACACAATCGACTCTGAGTTCAATCGATGTGGTTTCCTGAAAGCACGGCAGTGAGTCACAGACTAAACAGGCTTTCACTCTCACAATAATAAAAATTCAACATTTTGGCTCATTTGCTAATGTTGTTTTTCATTTGCAGCCAAAGAGAGAACAGAAGATATCTTCTTCTTTGCTTGTATAACATTTTTAATCCCTGCTGGTTCTTCTGTGCCAAATATCAGCGTGCATTATGTCTCTGTCTGCAAAGGCTGGCTTAAGTCTAAATAACTAAACATCAGCAAAAACTTCTGAATAACAAAAACCCACTGAAGCCAAAAATGCTGCTAATGTCTAAACAGGCCTCAAATTATTTTAATGCATTTAAACCAAAATATTCAACAGGTTGCAGAAAACACATCAGGCATACAGAGCACAGTGAGGTTTGTACAGACATGATCAGTCAGCTGGTTCACTGTCTTTAGCAGCTGCGCTTTGTTGTGAGATACGTAGAGAAAGGTCGACCTCTTCACCTCGACAGGAAGGAGAACTTTTGTTTTGTGCAGTGAATCCTTCAGCACTCTTTGAAATGCCACAGACTCGTGAAATGCAAACAAAATGTTTTTCACTGCAAACAGCGACACTAAGATTTAAGATTCGTCCTTCCAAAGACTCGATGCAGGTGAAATAAAATGACATTTTTCATGGGGCTTTTGAGTGACTGATTAAGATCTCAGTGTCATTCTTTCCTCAACCTCCCAACCTCGTCTCCATTTTTAGACAAATATTTCTCTGCAAAACCGTTTTCCAAGCAAAAAAAAAAAATGCTGGCATGCTTTTACTGCCAAATTTAAGAAACTAAACTAAATGCTGTGCTGCTTTTGTGCCTAAAAGTGCAGCACAGTTAGAAAAAATGGGACAAAAAGAGGGAGGGCGTGAAGGTCAGGGATCAGATTTGAACTCTGCAAGAACTTGACTGAAGTTGCTCTTTAGCCCACTGAGCCTGAGGCCAGCGTGCACTGACTCCCCCCTCCCCTCCTCTGTTTTCTTTGCAGTAAAAGTGGAACGCTGCCACCTGAAAGCTGCTTTTTCAGCCTCATATGCAGCACCGGAGCCTTCATGGGTAAGTTTGTGAGTGCAGACAATGTAGCTGCAGTACTTCATGTTTTACCCAACATGCAGCTCTGGTTTGAATGCGACTCTGTGCACTGCAAACTTTCCGCCTTGTTTTTTCAGCTGTAAAGACTCGAGCCAAGTCTCTGTTCCCCAGAATCCTCTGCCAGGTCACCCCCCGCCTCGGCAGGAACATTTACTCTGTGCCATGAACGGCTTATATTTATACCTCACAAGCATTCACCCTGTGACCATGAGAGCAGCTACTCTACTTTTAAAAAACTTTCTTTTAACCTGTTATTTTGGGTTGTTTGCTCAGGGTTCACTGCCCAGTGTGCAGAGAGTTCACATTGATTTGAACCCCGGAGTTTGAACTCCGGGAGGTAACCATTGTAAGCTTTGCTCTACTGGGATCTTTTTGATTTGTTGGCTGACTTTGGAGGCCGTGTTTCCACTGAGCAGTACAGTTCGGTTCAGTATGGCACAGAATGCTTTTGAACAGCACCCCTAGATCTGACTTGCATTTTCTCTGCCAACCGTACCGTTACTTGGTGGGTGCTGCTGTGTTGCTGTGTTGCTGTGTTGCTGTGTTGTGCTGCGCACTGTAAGGACGCTCTGCAACTTTTGTCTTGCCTAAAACTATGTAAAACTTTCTGAGGTGATATATTAACAGTTGTACAACGCTTCAAAACATCTTTTTGCCTGTGTGCAGTCAACAGACTGCAGTGTGTAGCTCCGTCCTCTTGGGATCCTTTGGGACACTTGGTACCCCAACGTAAGGGTGACCAAAATAGGTACAGCACAGTACGAGTATTTGGTACACTTTTGTCGGTATAAATGCAAAAAAACTGTGTCCCATACTGTCCCAAACCCAACCGTACCACTCAGTGGAGACGGGGCTTTTCACTCCAGAAGTGCAGGTTCAACAAGACTGGTACTTAAATCTAGATGCTTTTTAGCTTTTTCCTTGTCTGTCGTTTCAACCTTAGTGATGTATTCAGAGTTATTTCACTTTCTCTCTCTGAGTTAATGTTTGCTCATCGGCGTGTCGATGGTTGTTGGAGTTGAGTGTTTGTGAGGTCAGACAGTCTGATGTTGGAGCATTCCGTAAGCACAGTGTCTTAATTAAAATGCACATTATGATGCAATCAATGTTGAAACATTGACCTGGGTGTCCTGAAGTTTAAACACTGAATCTCTTTGTCATTTATGTGACCTCTCACCGGGTAACATCTGGTCCTTTGAGTTTTTTCAGAGAACATGCTTGACTTTGGGGACGTTTAACAAGCCCATTAACCCGTCTCAGCTCAGGTTTTCTCTGAGTGTCTGCTATATATCTCACAACCACTGAGCGTCCTGCCGCTCTTTATGTTCACATAACCAAAACACAATCCAGTGTTTTAAATTCAGAGTGTAAAATAGCCAATACTGTTATGGATAATGCATAATCTTTTTGTTTTAAGCATTTTATGTTTCTGTCAGTTTATGTAGTTTGCAAATCATTAGATACAGCTGTAATGTAATTTGGCAAAGGTGTTGTTTGGCCACACGATCTGCATGTTTGTCAAATGATCCCATATTTAAAGCAGCATCAATAAGAGCTGCTTTTTGTGGACAGGCAGTGATGTCATCAACTTATGAAGAGAGGTGCTGGTAATCCACAAAGGTCAAAGGTCAGATCAGCCAATACAAAGCAACATTTGGTTACAATAGAAGTAAGGACACAAGTAAGGTTGTACTTTTTCTGAACCTGAGTGACATCTTGTGTTTTTTTATTTTGTCCCACGGTCCAAAGCCAAAATGCATTCACTTCTGTCATGTGTGGCAAAAAAACAAACAAAAACAAAACAGCAAATCCTCTCGTTTGATAGGCTGAGGCCTCAATATGTTTGACATCTCTGGCTGTCTTTAGTGGGCGGGGTGTGACTTTTCATCCAGCGCCACCATCAGGTCAAATACTTTGGTTTATGACTAAATACCTCCAAAGAGAATGACTGTACTTTGTTTAATGCTGCTTAGCAAATAGCAGCATGCTAACTATGATGGTGAACACGGTCGTACTTGTTTAACATCAACATGTCAATGTAAGCATGCTACCATGCTAGCATTAGCATTTAGCTCAGTCCACTGCTGCTCTTTAATAAGTCCACACTGAGTTGCCATGTTTGCTGTAGACTTGTTATATGAACAAAGACTGAAACCATTCAGCATCAGAGGTGGGACAAGGACATTCCTTTGCAGGGCACCAGTAAAGACAGGCAAGTCCCAGGTCAAGTCCAAAGTCCTAAACTTGTAATTTCAAGTCCTAAACAAGTCATTAACTCTCCTCTAAATTTACACAAATCATGCTTGTTTTCTAAATTTTTTTATTTTACCTCTTAAAATAGCATAAAGACAAGAAGACAGTGTAACCCACTTCTTCATGGTTTGTTCTTTAACCTGATTGGATGTTGTCGGATGCTTCAAACAAAGTAGATTCTTGGGGATAAGTGCCGACTTACTAAGAATTTAAAGAGTTAACATTAGTTTATTCAGGAAATGATGGGAAATATATTAAATTGCAGCAACTTTTTACATAAAATGCATTTAATTCTCAAGTTTTTTCAAGCCAAAAGGCTCAAGTCCAGACAAAGTCACGAGTCATTGGTGTTCAAGTCCAAGTCGAGTTCTAAGACTTTTATGATCTTGTCAAATTGAGTCTAAAATTATCAAATTTGTCACTGGGTGTGAATCAAGTCCAGCTTGGACTGTCCAAGTCATGTGACTCGAGTCCATCATGTGCAAGATCACACCCTGAAAATTTCCCCAACATCAAAAGCTTTCCCCTTTTTTATAGTGCTCTCATAAACAATACTTTGTTTATGTTTATGTTGGTGAGGCAGTTTGTTGAACTCGAAGGTGTGGCGAGATTGAAGCTGAGAAGATCAGAAGTCAATCCCTCGCTGTGCAGCAGCCAGTGAAACTCACAGATAACCACAACCTAAAACACAGAGTCTCTTCTCTGTGTACACTCGACTATGAAGATCTGACCACAAAATGAACATTAAACCATTCGCTCTCTGCCGTCTGTCCACCAGATGTGAACGGCTTGAACATCACATGGCAGTGAAGGAGAGGAGATGTTTAAAAAACATGCATGAGGAATCTGCTCACACAGATCTGTTCCACGTTTGATGCTGCTGCACCGTCTTCAGACTAAAGCGGGATAAAAAAAAGACTTTAGTTTGTTTCTGTTATTTTATTCATCTCATCCTCTCTCATTTCTCTCTCTGAACATCTGTTCTTCCAGTGATGCTGATTGGCTTGCTGCGTTACGCTCATGTCATAGAGAAACACCAGAACTGTGTCCTCAACACGGCCGGACTGTCCACCGCATGGATCTGTGCCACCGGTCTCATCATGGTGGGAAACTTCCAGGTAATCACAGTCTGATGACAGTCATTGATCTGATGATTACTTCAGGATTTTTTCTTGATAATGTTGGTTCAGAGGCGGATTATCAGCTGACACACATGGAACAGGAACAACAAGGACGGTGCAGGCGTGTTGTCACATTGACCTTCGCTCTCAGTTCTGATGAATCTGTAATCATTCACTTTGTGTCAGTCAAGAGCAGCAACAGCAAAACATTTTTGCTCTTTGAATTAATACTAATACATGGCTTCTAGAATAGATTTAGGGTCATATTGTTGTTGTGCTGGTTGATGAAATCTGATCAAATAATGAAAATTGTAATAACCTGAAGGCAGGTTCTTATTTCTCCTTTTTTTTCTTCCCTGTTGCCTCAGCAGTGATGTGAAAGTTGATTGATCGGTTGCTCAGTCTGTCCACTTTGTGTCAGACCGAAATAGCTCGACTGTTACAGGATAGATTGCCATGAAAGTTTGTACAATGTGGTTGCATCTCAATAATTTTGGCGTCCCTTTAACTTTCCTTTGGTGCCATCATCAGGTCAAAATTCTGTTTTTTCAATTACTTTATATGATCAAAGAGCATGAATGTAAACAAGAACTGCATCCTGACTCCAAAATAGAGCCCGTTCCCTTTTTAATGTTCAGCTCAGACTTTACCCTGAGATCATGTAACACAAATAGAAATGACTTTTATAGGCTTTTGGAAAGTCTATACATTTAAACATTTAGCAGACATCTCTATTAAAATGGTGTTTTTTTCGTAGAGGACTTTAGTAGTGGTACAGTGAGTGACCACTGGGAGAAATTAGCCGCGGCGTAGTGGCTGATCTGTCAGGGCCTCCGTCGATGAAGCGCTTGTGCACTGAAAGAAAAGGAAGGCTGCACATGCATCTTGTCTTTATAGCCATGTTCTCGTTAACGTGAAATGGTAAATAGAAACCGCAAAATTGGGGTGGGGGGGCTTAATTTCACAAAAAAAGTTTTTATGCTAACTTGGGTGTTTTGGGGCTTTCTCAAAAAACATTTAATAAAATAAATTGTGACGTGGCGAATAGTTATCTGCCATTAGAAGCTGTTTCCGTCATCCTCCCTGACATTCTGCCTTGGCATGTAAACATGGCTGGTAACAACAACAACAGGTACGTGTGGATTGATGAGGAGACCAAAATATTCGTAGATCTCATCCAAAGAACAGAACGGCAATTTCAGATGGACAACAAAGACAGAATGCCCTCATGTTTCGTTTCCAGTCTGCATCCTGCAACCATGTTGCCTACACCGCCACCTTCTGACCAAACTACACTCTGCAGTGTCATTTATTTGCCCTAATCGAATTGTTGGAAATGCTCCTAATTCGCATTTTCCCTAAAATGCACTTCACAGTTAATGGAAACATGGTTTAGTTGTGACAACAACAACCTGACAGCAGCTGCTGTATGATCGCCACTGCTCAGCTGCTTTGACTTTCTGTTTTCTAGTTAAAATCTTCAATCCCCTCTTTCGTATGGAAGAGATAATAATAATAATGTCCCTGCTATCACAACTACCACACACTGTGGGTGCCTGGTAGGAGACAAAGATAGGCCTACAGTGAATATCATCGCCTTGTTCAGGATATATTGGCTGCTTGAAAAAAGTACTGGTGATGTCACTCACACGAAATACCTGAAAAAAATTCTGACCTCTTTAGTGCTAAATTCAACATTAGGGCAACATGGTGGATCAGTGGTTAGCACTGCTGACTCACAGGTGGAAGGTGATGGGTTTGATCCCCAGCTTGTGTGGGACTATTCTGTATGGTAGTTTGTATGTTTTTGCTGTAATTCATGGGTCTTCTATCCTGGTAAACCCATAATTCACTTCAGGAATAAACTGCGAAAACTGAGCCGAGCAGAAGGAAGGCGCAGCCAGGCTATGGGTCTCCGGGGTGTGACAACAAAACCTGATCTACATCCGAAAATGTTAGCATGCTAACATTCAAAACTAGTGATGAACACAGAAAACTTGGGCATGTTAGCTAAACATCATCATGTTAGCATTGTCATGGTGAACATACCAGCATATAAGAGCAAATGACAACTGTGCTTACATTGGCAGCAGCCTTCGAAGCAGACCCTTAATCTGAAGGCGTCGTCTTGTTTTTGTTAATTTTTGTCAATTCAGATGATTCTGTGTACATGTAGTGCACATTCCTCAATAAGTTTTCAGTTTAACACATTTCCACAAACTGATTTACAGCAAAACTAAAACCAAGTCATGGTCCAGACATGATGTCCTGCTTTCTTTCACCTTGTGGTTGCATGTGTAGTCGATTGTGTGGCCTGTAGATAATGAGCAGTTGAAGATGGCAGAGTTCATGCACAGAGAGCAGGAGGACTGAGTGACTGAATCACTCAGGTCATTTCAGCCTCAGAGCCCGCAAGCAGGTTCATGTGGACGTGCAGTTCTTAATGAAGAGCTGTTGTTGTTATTCAGGAATTGACAGTGATTACACATCTCTCCATCGCTTTATGTCTTGATGAAGGTGTGGAAAAATAAAATGCTGTAGCGTACCACTTCTGTTTTATGACGTGAATAAACCATTTAAAGTTGGATACAAAAGCTCAAAAAATAAATTAAGGGTGGATTTAATAAAAACAGTCAAGTGAATAAATAAATAAAACTCCTCCCTGCAGTGCTGCATTTACTAAAAGTTACATAATGTCTTACATAATTTCAAACGGTATTCATTCACAGAGATTTCTATCTCACTGTCAGTGATTTCCAGAACCTCCGGTTATTGTGGATAACAAGTACTTTGTTTGAAACTCAGGTGGATGTTTGATCTTTGTTTTTTAAGTGTAATCTGATTACATTTAGCAAAGGCACTTTGAAAATGAAGATTTTATAATATTTTTTTTGTCTGCCTATTACAATTATTGTGAGGTTAAAATAGTCCTTTATTCTTAATTTCAAATATCATTTTACACTGACGTTGCACCTTACTGCTTAGATAAAGACATGAAGTTGGTGTAGGCAGATTCTTTTTGATGTCATT
>JAPZDX010094799.1:0-12997 GCA_029783625.1 Naso annulatus | reverse complement strand
TGTGTTGTACCGTGTACTTAATAAAAGGACAAGAGCCCAGACCATAAGTTCACACACTATTTACTAGTTAGATGAATGTAGAACTCCGCGCATGTGCGCATGATACATCTCAGACCACATCACTACATCTCCCCCTTTTAAACCCACATTTTCCAGTTCTTTATAGAAATCTTAAATTATGTCTTTTTTCAAACTTACTATTAATTTTACGTAACCAAAGTAGGGGATACTGTTGTGACATAAACATCAGTCTAAACATAACTGTTCAAAACAAACTTTGAATGTACACATTCTACATCTCATTCTTGTCTCTTCTTTTTTTTTTTTTTAATACAACCTTCAAACACTTAGGAACCTAACTGAGAGGCAGGGTGGACTACCTCATCCTCTCTGTTGTGGTATGGAGGTTATTCTGCTCCGTGTATACACACAACACTAAACTACAGGTTCAGTCTTTTGATGGGCTTGACTGCTCTGCCCACTCTGGTGTGCATTCCCAAGTCTGGATTGTCCGCTGGTGAAGGCACCACTCTCAAATGAGAATGGTTTCTTCTGAGACTGCCGTTTGAAGTGTCACCCACATATGATCTCGGTGTCCCAGCTGATCCAGAAACTACTCCTGTGTGCGGTACATTCTTTATTCAGACTCCTTGACCAGGTTGGAGCGGTTTTGACTCTCTTGCTTTGTGTCGTGTGTTATATCCCTCAGCCTGTTTCCTTTTAAGCTCCTGATCTTTCAACTCAAAAGCTCTCAAGTCTGGCCACGCTGGTTTGAGGGTGCTTGGACACACTGGAAGAGGCGTTTGGATGTTACGCCCCATCAGGAGCTGCGCTGGAGATACCCCATGAGCGAGAGGAGTAGCTCTATATGCCATCAGCGCTTTGTGATTGTCCTCATTCTTCTGCAACAAGGATTTCACAGTTCTTACAGCGCGTTCTGCTTCCCAATTGCTACTAGGGGCTACTAGTCACATGATGGAAGTTGTAATCGGTAGCAAAATTGGCAAACTCTGCTGCTGCAAACTGTGGTCCATTGTCTGTGGTAAGTGTATCAGGCACTCCATGATGACTGAAGATGGCTTTCATTTTAAGAATCACTGCTGATGTCAGAGTGCTTGTAAGGCTAGCAACCTCAATGAATCGGGAGTAGTAGTCAACGACTACTAAGTACTGACCTTTCTTCCATTGAAACAGGTCGGCGGCTAGCTGTTGCCATGGGCGTGATGGCAAAGGTGTGGTCAGAGGAGGTTCAGGTGCATTGTGACTCTCCTTAGCACAAACTACACACTGACGTACCTTTTCTTTAATCTGACGCGTCAGTCCTGGCCACCACACTGCTTCATGAGCCCTGGCCATGCACTTAACCATTCCCTGGTGACCCTGGTGAAGCGTTTCCAAGATGTTCTGTTGCATGCTTGCTGGAATCACTATTCTTTTTCCCTTCATCAGAAGACCATCAACCATCAACAGGTCATTTCTGTACTGCCAATAGGACTTTAGCTGTGGGGCAGAACTCTGTCTGTCCCAGCCTGTGCGGATCAACGAGGACAGCTGCACACACACTGGATCCTCTTCCTGTGCTTGCCTAATCTGCAACAATTTCTCTTGTGAGGCAGGCAGTTGCTGAATGACTTCGTCGATTTGAGCTCTCACATCACTCTGGAGCGCAAGATCCTCCATTGTTGCACCTGGAAGGGGAGCTCTTGAGAGAGCATCTGCTGCTACAAGATTTTTCCCCGGAACATGCACAATCATGTATGTGAATCGCAGGAGTCTTAATCTGAAGCGCAATACACGAGGGGGAATGTCATCAAGGGCTCTTGAGCTGAGGAGACTTATCAACGGTTTGTGGTCCGTCCGGATCTCAAAGTGCAGGCCCAAGAGATAGGTCTGAAACCGTTCACAAGCCCAAGTGATGGCCAGAGCCTCCTTTTCAATTTGGGCATATCTGCGCTCAGTTTCAGTCATGCTACGGGAAGTAAAGGCCACTGGCCTCCACTCTCCTGATGCTTGAAGCTGTGATAAAACACCCCCCAATCCATAGGAGGATGCATCTGCTGACACCCTAGTCGGTCTGTCAGTACAGTATGGGGCAAGGACAGCCGATGAGCTGAGCTCTTCTTTCACCTTTGTGAAGGCTCTCTGCTGTGCTGCCCCCCATGTCCACATATTCTCAGCTTTCAGGAGGTCCCTTATTGGTCCTGTGAGCTCTGCTATGTTCAGGGAAAACTTCCCCACACAGTTCACCATTCCCATGAATCGTTTCACATTTGCCACATCCTTGGGTGGTGGCATTGCTGCAATGGCCCTGATCTTGTCAGGGTCTGGCCGTATTCCCTCTTCACTAACTATATGACCAAGAAATTTTACCTCAGTCACAGCAAACTGACACTTGTCATTCAGGGTTAGGCCCCGCTGCTGTATCCTTTGCAGCACTCGGTGCAGTCTTTCATCATGTTCTTTTGGTGTGGCTCCAAACACCAGAACGTCATCTGCATGACAGACAGTTCCTTCAAGGCCATCCAGCATCTGTGTCAATCGTTTCTGGAAATGCTCTGGTGCTGAGGATATCCCAAAAGGGAGTCTATTGAAACAATAGCGGCCGAAAGGCGTGATGAAGGTGGTGAGTGGGGCTGATTCTCTATGCAGAGGGATTTGCCAAAAACCTGCAGTGGCATCTAGCTTTGAAAAAATTCTAGCTCCTGCTAGTTTAGCGAGTGTCTCATCAACTGCTGGGAGGATGTGTCTTTCCCTGCAAACATTCTCATTTAGGCGGGTGAGGTCGACACATATACGAATTTTCCCATTAAGTTTTGGTACTACGACCATTCCAGAGCACCACTCTGTGGCTTCTTCGATGGGTGAAATAACTCCCATTCTCTCCATCCTATGTAACTCCTCTTGTACTTTCCCTCTTAACGGCAAAGGCAAACGGCGTGGCACGGCGAGGGCAAATGGAGTGGCATTTTCTTTAAGTTTAATCTTGTATTCTCCCTCTAGCTTCCCTAAACCAGTAAAGACTCTGGGGTATTGCTTCATGTAAGTAGTCTCCATTGGAATTGATTCCACTGGACTGAGCAAGCAGAGGTCTTGTATTGCTGGTAACCCCAGCAGTGGAGTAGCTAAACCTGGTACAACATATACCTGCTGTTCCACAACAGATCCCTTGTGGCTAATGTTGGCAGTAAAGTGTCCCTCTACTTTGATAGGAACATTGCTTGGTACACACAGTCTTTTGTTTGGTGGTGAAAGTTTCCCACGTAGCTTTTCAGAGTACATATATTTCGGAATAGCTGTCACAGCAGCGCCGGTATCCAGCTTGAACACGACCTGCTGGCCATTTATTGCAATTGACTTCTTCCATACTGCACTAGGCTTCCTAGAAGTCATCGTGCCCAAGAACAAAGTCTCTATACTTTCTCTCATTTCACTTTGCTGAATTTCCTCCACTCTTATTTTTGTTTTACAAAGGGCCGCAAAATGTCCTTTTCTCTGACATTTCTTGCAGTCTGCGTTACGAGCAGGACATTCTTTGAATGAATTTCCATGTATCTTTCCACACCTGCTGCATTTATCTTTTGCATTAGTTTGCACTGGTCTGTAATTCCTTCTGCTTCCTTGTTGAGAACATTTTTGTGTGTGCTTGAATCTAACAGCATCCATATTAGCCTCGGTGCCATCCGTGATAGTTTGTCTCAGTATGGGTTGTTGCTTTTTAATTTCTTCACTTTGTCGAATTTTCGTCATAGCTTTAATGAGAGTTAACTCTGAGTCAAGCTGTAGCTTCTCTGAAAGCGAGTGGTCTTTAATACCCACAACTAAGCGGTCTCTGATCATCTCATCTTTGAGAGTTCCATACTGACAATGCTCAGCTAGCTTGTGGACAGCTGCAATGAATGCTTCAGCCGTTTCACCGGGCTCCTGGCAGCGTTTGTTGAATTTAGCTCTTTCATATATCACGTTATGTTTACAGATGAAATGTTTCTCAAAAGCGTCTCTTACTTTATCGTATTTTTTCTTGTCCTGATCCGGCAGTGTTAACGCGTTCACATCTTCCGCCATGTTTCCCATCGTGTAAATTAGCGAGTTCACTTGATACTCCTGACTCCTCTCGTCGAGTCCTGCAGCTATGCGGAATCTTTCAAAACGTCGGATCCAATTTGGCCAACTACCAAAGTCACTAAAGTCAAAAGCTTCAGGCGGACTTATTGAAAATAAGGAATCCATTTCCTTTTACCTTCCGACGACTCCACTCTTATTTTGTGGCTGCTTTACGTTGGCACGTTACTGGCTAGTTCCGTTCGCGAACTCCAAAATCTTTTTTTTCTCACGTATTGCCGAACTGGAAGGAAACTCCGCTTACTTGCCTCTGGCCGCTGCATACGTATTAGAGACGGGTTGTCGACTTCTGACACCATGTGTTGTACCGTGTACTTAATAAAAGGACAAGAGCCCAGACCATAAGTTCACACACTATTTACTAGTTAGATGAATATAGAACTCCACGCATGCGCGCATGATACATCATGACCATCAGACCATATCACTACAACCGTAGCATTTGGGAAAGAGAATGGTAAATTGCTGTTTTCATGTCAGACAGAGAGGATATCCCTGTCGTGACGTTCAGGGTCGTTGATGTCTATGCTCAGGGGTAGCAACATTGTAACGTCACTTCTCTGAATAGACTAGCAACATTGTAACATTACTCAGCTAGTTATCGGCATCTGGTGGCTAAAACGACATTTACTGTAGCCTACTGTACACAGACAACTGAATGCATAATATTTGTCATTACAGATTTGATCTCAGTGAGGTTGCTGTGGAGGAAATTAAGGAGCAGAGAGTTTGAGACTGCAAAAAAGAAGTGTTGACATTAACAATGGACAAGACTAAGGACAAAGCTGCAGGCCCCTACCGTGAGAGGCTACACGCTAAAGCAAAGGCGCGGTACTTGGAAAAAATAAAAGGAATAAAAGGCATAGACCCATATGAGCACATGTGTTGGACGGATGACGGAGACCTCCTGCCAAACTTCACTCAGAGACATCTTTACAACTACATGGTTTTAGGTGTAAGTGCCTACAGTAATGAAGTTTTTAAAAATATTAGATTGGTACAAATGGGACATGTCCAGTATACGAGTGGATGGGTGCACGACCCAATGGAGATGTTCAAAGCTGACACCAAAACCATTGTGCGTGCTAAGGTGAGTTTACAGACACTCTTCTTTCTCTAAATTCATCCAAGACTCAAATTATAAATTGCATCATGAAGTAATGCTTGAGTGATCATCACAGAGATTTGACTGTTTTGGTGGCCAGGCTATTTTGCTGCAATGTTCTGCTCTGCTGCTACTGCTTCTGCTGCTGTTTACATCTTGCTGTAACTGTTTGCATCTTGCTGCATCAGCTGCTGCTGTTGTTTACAACTTTGCTGCAGCAGCTTCTGCTTTTGCTGCTGCTTCTGCTGTTGCCTTGAGGTTTTGCAAACCCACCTCCTTCCCAGCATCCACCAGTGGGCTCTGTCTGTATGGTCCCCTGTGGTGTCTGCTTCATTTCCTGTAATGTCTGGCAAACCAGATCATTCATGGAATGATAACTGAGACAGAGCCTGACGCCAAACCTGATGCAGCCATGCACAATGTATCGTTATGCATTGCTGCAACAGGTTTGGCATCAGGCTCTGTGCTGTGCTTCAGCTTGCAATGCTTACACTAAATCCTGCTGCAACCATGCTCAAGAATATGCTAGCCATGCTTCAGCTTGCCATGCTTATGCTCAATAAATTCTTTGGTCTCATTCCAGAGTTATCTGACTGAAATTCAGTTATTTATTCTAATATTTATTCTCTATTAATATCTTATGTGACTGGTTAATTGACTCAGACGTAAAAGGTGTAGTTTGTAAATGTGCATTTTGAAATATTTCTATTTTTTAAAACAACTTTTTCAATTTTCTAGGTGAATCACTCAATGCGTACCAACTTACATCCGCTGCAGCCATGGGTGATCTTGAAGTCCAGTGGGGAAGTGGAGAGCGCTCACTGCGACTGTATGGCAGGAATCGCTGAGAAGTGTCTTCATGTTGCAGCACTGCTTTACAAAATCGACACAGCAGTACAACTTCGAGGGCATCTAACACCAACAGATGTTTCAGCATACTGGGTGGAACCCTCGAATGTGAAGAAAGTGAACGGAGCACCAGGTCACACCATTGACTACACCACAGGTGCAACTCGTAAGAAGGCACTTGACCAGGCCACCAGCGGACACTCCAGCACAACACGCGGGATAAGGACCCGTGCTGCAGGCAGGGAGATACCAAAGCACACACTTGGTGACCTGACTGCACTCATTAATGTAATGCATGATCAAAGGTCTGTTCTCTGTTCTGTACTGCCTGAATTCCGCCATTTATATAAAGATCCTGCTCCACCATGTATTCTGCCCAAGTCGTTACTATGCCTCCGTAATCCAGAAATGGATGGCTGTGAATTGTCAGTTCTGCTGCAGCACTGTGAAAGCCTGAGACCCCTGGTTGCAGTGACTGAGACGCAAGTGGCCTTGTTGGAAATGCAAACCAGAGACCAACATAAATCTGCCCTTTGGTGCACAGCACGAGCTGGTAGGATAACCGCATCAAATATCCATTTAGTGGTCTCAACTCCTCTATCCAGTCGAGCTCTGTCTACTGTGAAGAAGGTGTGTTATCTTCATAAAGCATCTTACACAGGAAACAGAAAACAAGATGATGAACAGCTGACTCCAATGGAATGGAGCCAAGGAAGACACAGCAAGAGAGTTGTACACCAGAAAGCAGGAGTTGCAGCATGAGGGGCTGAAAGTGGAGAAATGTGGTTTCATCATGAATCCATCCTTCCCTGAACTGGGAGCATCCCCTGACACTCTTGTTGACTGCGTCTGTTGTGGAAAGGGCTGTGTGGAAATCAAGTGCCCTCACAAGCATCGCGACCACATCATCTTCCAGGCCTGTGCAGATAAGGACTTTTGTCTTGAGGTCACTAATGACAAGTTGCAGTTGAAGGACACACATGTGTACTACAAGCAAGTGCAAACACAGGTCTTTGTGAACGGTGCACAGTACTGTGACTTTGTCGTTTGGACGAAGAAAAGCTGTGAAATTGTGCGAGTCACACCTGATGTTGAACTCTGGGAGACAACACTTTTGCCAAAGGCCCAGAGCTTCTTTTACAGGGTTGTTCTACCCAAGCTGGTCGCCTGCCATTACACCCAGCAAGCCTCCACACCAGTACTACAACCTCTTGCTGAATCACAACCTGTTCATGCACACCAGCAAAACAAACGGGCGCGCAAAAACGCTGTGGAATTGTGGTGCTTTTGCAGAAAGCCAGAACATGGGGTGATGATTGCCTGTGACAATAAAGAGAACTGCGCCACACAGTGGTACCAACTGGGATGTGTGGGACTGGGTCAGGCACCAGCCGAAGACGAGTCATGGTACTGTCCAGCATGTGTGCTGCGGGAGTAAGAAGTATGAGCAAGTGAGGAGCTTTATTTATTATTTTAATTGATTACTTTATTTATTTACCTTAATTTTTGCACTTTACTTTTTGTACTTTGTCCTCAGTTTTGTGACAGAGAGATTTCTTTTGTGTGCTTGAAAAACTTACACTACTGTACTTGAAAAATAAAGCAGCCATATCTCCTTCATTCTCCTTTTTTATTTGCCCATAAAAGTATAGTGGAACATGTTGTCAAATGCACATACATACACAAAGTAGAAGTAAAAACCACTGTCTATTTCACATCATGAAACTCTCTTCATCTAGATGATACTGGTGCAATTACCAAAAAAAAAAAAGTATTGGGAAAAAAATGACTCTATGGGCTTTTCCCTGAAAAAATTCACACAGGACATTCTTGAGTATGAAAAAACATTACACATAATACAATACAATATAAATGCTATATACAAATCTAAAAAGATGGCTTTACAACAATACTCTGGCACATGTTGGTCAAGGCACAGGACACAACCACCCCACCCCATCCCTTTGAAATAAATGAGATGCTCCCTTGTGGAGTGATGCCAATCAGGTATTTCATAGTGTGTCTGTGTTTGTATGTGGAATATGTTTGAGCCATTGCAAGAGGATTCTGAGGTCTTTCAATGAAGAGTTCAAAGCAGTCAATTATGACTCTGACCCGATTGTCATACTGCTCTACAAACTGATGAGGCATGCTGTACGCCATGCCATGTCTCTCGGGCCAGTGCACCAAAGAGTTAAGGTGTGCATACAGTACGTTGATGGTGTCACAGAATATGTTTGATGCGTGCTGTCGGCCAATGTTAAAAAGATGTCCAAGGAGAGGCAGATTGAGCCTAATACGCATTAGGGTCAGGAGAAGTACCTGAAAATTTGAAATTTTCCTTCCTTTGGTACTCTGGGATAGGTTGGGCATAATCTCTGTCAGTAGAGCCATAAATAGAGCTAAATATGGGAGCCCGGTGTACAACCTTACTTTATCAACATCTTTCAAGGAATTCTCATTCATGTCCCTTCCTGAGAGCTCTTCCTTTAGTCTCCTGTTCTCTTCCAACAACCGGTTTATCTCTGCCACTCTGCTACTGCATAAGATGCACTCCAGCTGTGTCCCATCATCCACCTGGGGACTCTGTGCTGCTGCATCAGGTGATCCAGCCTCCATGTCAGCTACAGGTCCAGCATCTTCTGGAAATAATTACAGTAATATTTGTTTCAATTTAATTCATATTACATAGTTTAAAATGTCAAGATGCAACAACATTAATACAAACTCTGAGAAACAGATCTTGACTGGTAGCATGTTTTCTAACGATGTCAAACATAAAACTAGAGGAAAAGGATAACAGATATCAAATGTGTGTTTCTGTTGCAGGTGTATGCAAATATGTGCAATCATGTGAAGTTGCATATGTAACCATGAATGGAATAAAATCGAAATGAATGAATGCATAAAAGACAAAAAAGAGGTAACTTTACCTTGGTTCAAGGGGGCAGCAGCAACCATCTCAGCCTCATGCCCAGTGTTGTCAGGTGTGGGTGGTCCTTGGGCTGCAGCTGTGTCTTGGGCTTGCTGCCTCTTAGCCCTGCTGTGTCGTCTTCTACACCTGTCAAGGTTTGAAGCCTTGACTTCAGTGTGGCCCAGGTGTAATGTAGGTGCCCAGTCTGCATCACACTCAAGCATTTCGTAGGCTGGTTTGCCTGAAAACACACACAGAATTTGCGCTAGCTGTGAAGGTAACATTTAACGTTATTATGCATCACATATTCAGTGGTGCTTGACATGTCCCTGGCATCAGCTATGGTCAAACAACAGAATCTAATGTAACCTTAACAAGACATAACATTACTGAAAAATGTAAACAACCATAGCAACGCTAATGTTAGCCCTTCCAAAATGTTAACGTTAGCCAGCTAGTAGCTTCGCCAACTAAACCTAAATCATTATAATGTTAATGATAGCCACGTACCTTGGTGGAAATGCCTTGAGCACACCTTCATGTGTGCTGGGATACTTCTAAAAGTTATTTCTGGTCTTCTGATTGCTGAGATCCAGGCCATCCTATGCCTTCTTGTTGTGTCACGGACCCGGGGCAGTGGATCGTAGGAAAACTGTAAAAACCGATCCCCTCCACCTTTTTCCCACAACGATGGGAACGGCTATGGCAGCCGATAACACAGCAAGTGGTTGGCATTATAATGTAAAACAGATAAAAACAGTAGCTATCCAACCAAGTATCCAACCACTACTAAAGTCAATGTAAATTTGAGTTAGTGCCAAGTGTGGCTAATCTGGAAAGCCGCACAACCCCACAATGCATTGCACCGCTTACGTCACAGGCGCAAGCTCTATCGCTGCACAACATGCTTCCATAGAAGACATGCAAGCTTCTATGGAATCTAAATGAGTGAAATCAGTCGTGGCAACTGAGAACTTTAATCCATGAGATAAGCACCATGGTGTGCTTATGATTTTTTTCCAAAAATAGCAGATTGCTCATAGCTACAGTTTGGCTAAATGATGGAGAGTTGGTAACCAAATGGATCCTTACCTTTCAATAGTTGCACTCTGGAGGGATGCCTCAAATGTTCACAACACCAGAACAGGTGTAGATCATTGGGCCAATTGAAGGACTGGGACTACACAGAAGAGAATGACATTAGATAAATAATTGTGAAATGACAGATACAAAAAAATAAAACACTGAATAAAAAAAGAAAAACACAGAACAATGACGCTTCATGTATTATACCCAACCATAATAATAATCATGTCATCACAATACATTTCAAGTCTTATTTCTGTTTCAGTCTTCAGTAGTGTTTGTCATGTTGTCATGTCACATTAATCACAATTTCAGTTTACCAAATACAAATCTGCATCACATGAATCCACTTACATATCCACATACTTGCATTGACCCTTAATGTTCTGTAGTAAATTATATTTTGCACACCCTATACTATGACTGGTTGAAACACTGTATAAAAAGTGCATCAAGGTGCAGTTTTAAGGTGCACTGTTCCTTTAACTGTAAGAGAGATATTTCTTCTTTATGCTAATTTTTCAGGGGGGTGTAGTGTGAGGAGCATCCTTTTGAGGCTGTGATATTTTGTCAACCTCACTCAGCTACATCAGAATGTTAAAATATTAGGAACACTCTAAATGCTGCTCTTCACACTTACAGGAAGAGTAATACAGCGGGGAGAATAAGCATTGAACGCGTCAACATTTTTCTCAGAAAACATGTTTCTAATAGACCTATTGACATGAAATTTTCACCAGATGTTGGCAACAAACTGAGTAACATACACATACAAAGAAATCCAAACGTTTATGTCCATAATTTAAGTAATGTGTAATAATGTCAAATGACACGGGGAATAAGTATTGAACACATGAAGGAAAGGAGGTGCAAAAAGGTTTGGAAAGCCAAGAGAGCAGCTGGAGTCTGTCAGTATTTAGAAAGTAATCCTGTCCCCTATCAGTGCAAAGTAATATCAGCTTATTCAGTCCAAACTGACGCCTATAAAAAGGTTTCTCATCACCAAGGTGTCACACCAGAGGTGTCTCATGATGGGTCAAAGCTAAGAGCTGCTCCAGACCTTCAGAAACTGATGTTACAGAACAAACTGATGGCATCGGTTACAGACGTGTCTGAATGCACTGTTTTATCTGTTAGTGCCATTATCCAGAACTGAAAAGATCATTATTTCACCATAAACTGGCCATGACCAGGTGCTCCTCGCAAGATTTCTGACACAGTCCAAAGAAAACTAAGAAGTGTTGTCCAAGAGCCGAGGACCATTGAAAGAGACATTTAGAGACACCTGGAACTAGCAGGTACAGTTGTAGAAAAAAAGATGCACTCAACCGCCATGGCCTATATGCATGTTTACCATGCAAGTCTATTGACGCGTTCAATACTTATTTTCCCCGCTGTATATATTTTGAATAATAGGCTATATTTTGAACCACTGACGTACACCAGCTAACGAGTCGTTTTTTTTTCCCTCTGGTTTTTTATGCATTGATTTTGAAAGGACAGTTGAAGAGAGACAGGGACGCTGAGAGAAAGTGAGAGGAGGATTGACCTGCAGCAAAGGGACTGTCGGATGGACTTAAACCCAGGCTGCAGTGGCCGTGCTCTACCAGGACACACGACGCTCATGACTCACCCCCAATTTCCACCGGATTCCATCAGCGCCACGGAACGGCTGCTCCGCGGTCACCGGAGCCGATCGCTGCTTTTCTAATTAATGAGAGCATTTCCACTGGACGCGTCGCAGCATGTCTCGGTTAACATTACACCGAGTGTATTAATAGTGACGGTGAGCGGCCCGACGCTGCCTCATTTTTACTTCCTCACCCCACTGTCTCTCAGGCACGCGGACATGTTCACTGTCCTGTCCACACGATTCACGTAGGTCACCTATTTTGGTTTCAAAACGGCGAAATTCGCCGAAAAGTGAGTGCTTTTCGTGCCTGTAACTTCCATCCATTTCAACACTGCTTTAAAACAAATATCGGGTAGGTTTAAATAAGTTTTCACGTGAAAACTTGGAATCTTAACACGGTGTGGTGCTAGCTTACTTGGCTCACGCCAAACCCCGGTTTGAACACAACCTTCATTCCCTACCGTTTAGCAAATGTTCACTAACAATGGCAGTGGTCAGATAAACAAATTCACACTAGATAAAACTTACCTTGTTGATGAAATTAGTCCAGAAAAATTATTTAAAATCCGTGCTCTTTTTCCTCTTCTTGTGCTGCCTTGTGAGACTGGCTCTGGCTGCTGCTGTGTCTTGCGCGCATGCGCACATTAAGCCAAGCCCAGCTGCTCAAGTAAGGCTTACTTGCAAATAAAAGTAAAGGTTACTATAACCACAATGCAATTAGAGGTTACTCGCTCTGGGAAAGTAACCTTAAATACAAATAAAAGTAAATAATACTAATTACAATGCAATTAAAGGTTAGTCGCTCTAGGCAAGTAACCGTGAATACAAATAAATAGGTAAATCATACTAATCACTGTGCAATTAAATGTTACTCGCTCTGGACAAGTAAAAAATATATCTTTTAATATATCTTAAATAAATTGTGTTTTTCAGTAAAGGTTACTTGATTAAACCTAGTATTATAACAAATTAGTAAAGGTTATTCATTTTTTCTAAGTCTTGATGACTATTATGTTTTACAGTGTACTTATACTGATTTGCAGAGACATTACATGGTATTTTCAATAGGTTACATTATATGGTACAAAATGCTATTTTCAGGGTTATAGAGATTTCCAGGCCATTGAAGCGAGTTTATGCATGTTTTTGTATTCCTGTGCATTTGGAAGGATTGTGTGTGTTTGTGTGTGTGTGTGCAAAATCAGTGGTTCTCTCGGCATTTTCTTTGATTCATGTGTCTGAAGTGAAAAGATAAAAGAGATAGTAAAAGTCCCCTCATGTCAACATGACC
>JAPZDX010094779.1:0-13001 GCA_029783625.1 Naso annulatus | reverse complement strand
CACACACACACACACACACAAACAAACACCGTATGTAAACATGACACCATCAGCTCTCAGTACAGTAATACAGCGGCGGTTTCAAAATGGCTGCTGCAGATGCTTCTAAAGCCAAATATGTACAAATGAGACACAAGGAAATAAAATCATACTGTGGCTGTGTGTGTGTGTGTGTGTGTTGTATTATGGGATGTTCACACTGGGGTACCAGAGCAGCAGTTCACCTCCTGCATCAGAGTTTAACCTACACATTTCACATGTTGACAACATCAACACACATCTGAGTGTTTGTGGACACAACACACACGTATGTACATTAAACATAACACACATAATGAAGTTACTACACTCGCAGCCTAACAAAGCAGTTTTCATTTGTTTTAGGGGTTTTTTATACCCACAAAAGTGAAACTTTTGAGATGAACTGAAGTGATCTTGGACAACTTTGTGTTTGTCATGTTGTTTGAGGATCCTGATGCAACATGTTGGTCTCACAGTGAAGTTGTTCTTCACACTTTAATGTTTGCTGGAGTTTCTGCCTCTTCAGACTCCATCATGTGACCAGGCTCTGACTCCAGTTTGAATTTTTCTAACCTTGAATCGTCACTTCATGAATAAATGATTTGTGATGGTGTCAGCACTGACAGCAGGAAGCTTCCTCACTGCTTCAGGTTACAGCTGCAGGTTCTGCTGTTTGGCTCAGGTGTGTCTGCGGACACACACATGTGAATGTGTGAGTGTCTGAGTGTGTGTGTGCACGTGTGCGTGTGATGTAAATGCAGCCATCAGCTAGGAAGTTTCCTGCACCCACTGGGCTTGGGAGGTTATAAGATATTATCGAATATTGCGATGTTTGTCTAATATTAATATTTTTCACAATATCAAATATCGAACAGCTGTTATGGCATCTTCTGACTTTTATTTTGAAAAGAAAATGCATGCAAAGCTACCCCCCACTGCGACCATAATATCATCTAACACACCTGACCACAGACTCAGAGGGTCCCTCCTGCAGAGTTTAATGAGAGAAATTCTTTAGAAATGACGTGTCACTGTTCTCTGCTCGCTCGCTTACTGCACATGTTCCACTTCCTGTATACAAGGAAACACCTTCAGTCTAACAATACTATTTCCTCTTTATAACATACTGTATTATGTCTTGGAAAAAAACACGCACAAGCTTCCACAGAGGAAATGTGAGAGCAGATGAATGGAGACTGACAAGGAGTCAGTGCTCACACGGCAACAAACAAACATATAATAACGCGGCACAAACATCATCTCTAGAAAAACAAAAACAAAGTAAGTAAGACTACAGAGACTACATGCTCTAAAATAATTAGGGGAGGTTATTTTAGAGTATGAAGTCTCTGTATTGTTTGACTCTGATGAAGACGCACATGGCGTTGAAACATCAGTCATGAATAAAAATTGTGCTGCCTTGATCCGTGTGCTCCAGTGTGCTTTGGATATTTTCTGAAGCTAACTCTTGACCTGCCTGAACAGGTGTGTCTTTAAATCTTTATAAACAGTTCCACTGTGCAGACTGTGTGTGCAGGCAAAGCGTTCCAACCCCCAAAGCTCGATCACCATGGATCTTAAGGCGACTGCCTAGAACAGTCAGCAAATTTAACAGATCTGACCTAAGTGGGCGGGTTAGTGAGTAGTGATATGTAGTGATATGTTCTCTTAGCGGTATTGGAATCAGACATGTAAAAGCGGCGTCGAGTCATCCCTAGTGGGGATGGGGTAGATCAGCAACACAAGCTGGAGCCTGACCACGTAATGCTCTGTAGGTTAGAGTCAGGATCTCAAACTGTATCCTACAACAACATGAAGTCAGTGAAGAGATTTTAGGATCATTGTAATGTGTGAACGTCGATGAGACCCAGTGAGCAGTCTTTCAGCAGCATTCAGCATTGTCTGTAGAGACAATAGAAAGCAGACATGCTGAGTGTGGAGACCAGTGCGTTGCAGTAGTCAGTGCGAGATGAGATAAAGGCAGATACAATCATCTCTACCTCAGCAGTTGAAACTACAGATCTCAGTTTACTGTTATTTCTTCAGTGGACAAAACAAGATCTAGTCAGATGCTTTACATGAACGCAGAATGATGAGGATTGATCAACTATTACGCTAAGGCACTCTAAAAGCCAAGATAACCTAGAAACCTCACCAGAGTCTGATGTCATGCACATAAAGATGGTACACAATACTAAAACTGTCTAGAATTTGCCCCAAGGGCAAAAACACGTTACAAGTACCGCACGAGTAAAAAAGTATTTTTCACATTCCTTTTATTAAACTGTACTTCTACTCTTTACTAGAGTATATTTCAGAACCAGTACTCTGCTTTTTTAGATTTGCCATTTATACCTCGTTACAAATAGTCTTGTTTTGTTGTTTGTTGTTTGGGGTTGATTGTCGGGAAAGATCGCACCCGAGGAACACCTCAACTGCAATTTATATCAGCTGGAAGAATAAGCACCGCCCACCGGGCCTTTGACCACAAAGTGAGATGATGACGGGCGAACCACAACAAGAGGCAGCTTTCAATGACAATCCCTGACCACACTTTTTTCTCTAGTCAGGAAAAAAACAGCATTTATATAATGAAGTACCCAACGTGCCAATCGAACAACATGGAGATCTCCGCTTACAAAAACTCCTCATCTGACCTCTGCAAGCACACTGCAGTGAGTTGCACAGGTAAAATGTAGCTAGCTAATGTTGCAGCTTCAACGTTAATGTTAAAACTGCAGTAGTAATCATTGCCAACTATGTTTTAGGGGAAAAGATAATATACAGTTATCACCTTGTTAACATCCAGAGCCAATTTTATGTGAAACTTTGGTGGATTGCTTGATGTTTTACAATAGTTATCTTGTCAAAACACCATGATGTCTGTTGTACCACCAGTCCCTCTTGTCTAATGTGTTAACATGCAGATTAACAGTAGACATGAGAGAGAATACGTCTCAAGGCACAATCCCCATGCTGATAAATGTTAAAATGAAAAGTAACTTGTACTTCAGTAATTTATTAACCAGGTACTCTCATACTTTTACTTGAGTAGGTTTCTGAAATAATTTTCATTTTTACTTGAGCAATTTTTCTTTATGGGAGTAATTGTACTTTTACTGGAGCATAGATCTTTAGTACTCCACCCCCCAGAACCAAACCCTGCCAGACACCACAAATCAGAGGAGCAGATCAGAGACAGAGTCCCCAGTAGAGACTGTAAAATTTCTGTCAGTGAGGTAAGATTTAACCCAGTTTATACAATGGCAGATATGCCAAGCAGCATGTTCCTGCAGAACCCAGAGGCTGTGTCAGGACAGCAGTTCTAGGAACCCTGTTTCTCCGACAGCACCACCCTGCACCTTTCCTTTCATGGCAGATTTCATGGGCAAAAATCAAGCTAAACCCAGGACAGAAGACTGAAGTTTGGTGATGCTGTATTAGACTCAGGGAAAAGTTATGTTTGTGAAATGATCTCCAAATGTTCAGTTTGAACAATTATGCTCTGTTTTAAAAAAAAAAAATGCATTTAGCAATCCAAGAGGGGAAATCCTTGCCTGATTTGAAAAGGAGCACCACGTGCTGCACGGCGTACCACTGCCCACTCTGCCTTAACTTTATTTTAACCAACAAAGTTGACGATTTGTGCTGTCATTTGTTTGTGGTGACCTAATACTCGAGTCAGATTTAGAATATTTATAATTTACACTTTAAAGTTTATGATTATAAAATAGGCTACTATGTTCTATGTTCTTATATTTTTAGGGTAGGCTATTCATGTGATTTAAACTGCCGACCACAGTGGCATTATTACAGAGCTCGGAAGGTGACATGGATGTCGTTCATTTTTTTTACAAATGCACACACTCAAAGAATCACATGTGAAACCACACACACGCTTTAATAAAAGAGGCACACGCAATAGGAATAAAACACGCATGCAATTTATAAAAATGCTCTGAATTATAAAATGCATGTGTGTTTTATAAACACATTTATGTTACCTCCAGGGCTCCGTACATTACCATTGCATGTTGCTTTTGCGCAAACCAGACTTTATTAAGCGTCTGTCCTTGTGAGACAAAGGAGGGTCCTGAAACTGCGGTCTTAGAAGTGAGGTCTCCGGTTCTGCAGGGACATGCCAACCCAGTCATGTAACCTCTTAACCAGGATATGAAGGTGGACTGTTTCAGAGCTGAGGTCAAGTGGTACCAGCACAGAGCAATCACTTGCATCAGACGACACTGAAGTACCACTGGAAATCCTCAGAAGGGCACTTTCAGTAGAGTGCTTTCAGGAGACATGAAAAAGGAGCAACCTAACTCACTGCTGCTACATTTAGAGTTCTTGTGCATATTTTTCATCTTCATGCTGACAGAGAAGTGAGGTCATGTTGGTCACTGAGTTCATTTATGGTGATGAAGAAAACCAGTGAAACCAGAACTGGATTCAACTGGGCTGGAGTGAGCAGGAATAGAGTCAAGAGAAGAAACAGAAGAAGAAGAAGAAGAAGCAGATGAGAGGCTTTGAAAGCCTAGGAGGGGGAGCTGAGTACAGATTTAAGATTTTCACTAAGGCTCAATTTTAACAGATACTCACTGAAAACAAAGAGAGACAAGAGGAGGAAGAAGAGGAGTCTAATGAAGGGAGGTTTAGAGACAAGAAAAATGAGAAGAAAGAGAAGGACATAATGGGGGAGGAGTTAGCTGAGAACAAATGAAGAGAAAAGAAAAAATAAATGAAAAGAGACGTAATGTATATGTACACTAATTATGAAGAAAAGGAATAAATGGAAGAGGAGAGAAATTCAGTTCAGGAAAATTAAGAAAAAAAAGAAAATGGAAAGAAAGAACGAGTAAAGATTGAGAGAAAAGAACAGAATAAGAGAGATGACAAAAGGAGAAAGGCAGTAAAGAAAAGAAGACATGACCACTGAAAGAAAGAAAATGATAGAGATGATAACAGATTAAAATAACCAAAAAGGATATTTATTGTCCATGTGAAGAAATAAACGGACAGGAAGCAGCAAACTGCAGCAGCACTTTAACGCATCACACACACATTCCCACAGCCTGTAGCTGTGGTCGCAGCAGCGTCGCTCCTCCCTCTGAGCCGTGACGCTGCCAATGGTTGACTGGCAGCAGATCTGAACCTGTGTGAGTGCAGCCAAACGGCCCAACAGCAGCTCCACCCTGCAGACACTCTGCTGCCAAACTTCATGTCTCCAGAAAGCTCACATCTGACGCCACATTTGACAAACGTCCACTCAGCTCAGTTGCCACTGCAAAACCAAAAAAACGGCTCGTTTCTTCCACTAAATGTTTGGACTTTGACGGGAGAGCAAATCTCAAACACACACTTTGACAGATGAAAAGCTTCATGTTTATTCAAATTCCTTCTTTTGACCCTTCACCCTCTGAGTATACGTCAAAATCCAGATTTCCTGAATCATTTCTGCCATTTTTAAAATTTTGTTGTAAACAGCAAACAAGGATTTGGCAGTAGAATTTCCTTTTAATTAGGGATTCAAGCCCGTAGTGCTTGGGGGCTTTAACATACTCGAACACTCATGAAACTTGGCAGAAAAATCAGTCGTGGTGAAAATGTACATATTTTATTGGCTTCACAAGTGGGCGGGGCCAAACGGCTCCACAGCGTCCACCAGAAACTTTAAAATGAAAAATCAGTGGTTTGACCTAGGAAGATGAAATTTGGTAGGCATGTAGAGCATGCCAAGACAAACAGATGTGTGCCCTTGGACTTTTTTGTTAGATCAACAGGAAGCCCGTGACTTTGAGTTGAAGTTTTGAAATAAGGTCATTTTTGGCGATTTGCAGGCATCGGAATTTAACGAACTCCTCCCAGGGATTTTATCGGATTCTCGTGAAAATCGCCATGTGTACTCTTGACCCCTTTGGGATCAAAAGTTATTAAAATCTTTCGAATTGGAGTCACGGTGTGGGTGTGACGGGACAGCCATTTTGTGCGTTTCGCCAAGAAAAACTAAATGCTTATAACTTCACTGTACATTGTCCAATATACATGAAACTTTACATGTATGATAAGAGTCCTGCCCTGAAGGCATACACATGATGATATTTAGCCATACTCAAAGCGCCACCTCCTGGCAACAGGAAATGAGCTAATTCTGACATGTGCTGCACTTTTACAAACTCCTCCTACAGATTTTATCTAAATGTCAGGTAAAAGGGTGTGGACACTCCTTAGACCTGTGACATGAAAAGCTATCAGATTCTTTCGTTTTGGATTAACGGTGTGGGCATGACAGGGCCGCCATTTTGAGTGTCTTGCCGTGAACAACGAAATGTATATAACTTCAGTGTGCACTGTTCTGTATGCACCAAACTTTAAAAACCTCACAAGGGTGCCCGCCTGAACACATGTTTGTAACAATATTCACTCATGGTCAGGGCACCACCTACTGGTGACAGGAAATGACATGATTTATCCAACAATTTACAGCTCTTCAAAGGTTTGACTGACTCTACTGTGATGATGCTGAATAACTAACCATGCGAGGTTGCATCAAATGCCAGCACCACGATGATGGCGTTATTCGCCCTGGACAGGAAGTTGTTCTAACTTCATGTTATCTGATGTTTCTGAAATTTTAAATGTGTGCTCAGAATGCCCCTCTGAGGAAACTGACATGCCAATGACAGCTCACATCTTGCACACACTACTGCGAACAGGAAGTAAGCCTGTTATTAAAGGTTCTGTAGTATTATTACAAAATTGTTGTGTTTTGCACACCGCTCATTGTTTGCTTTTAGCCCGACTGCGGCCCTCCCCAACGGACGCTGAGGCGCGAGGGCACGTTCAACGCTGCTTGCAGCTTTCATTATTATTCCTTTTCTTCAGAAATGTTTTTGCAAATTCCTGTGAGATGGTAAATGGTAGAGAAATGAAATTTTGCACCTTGTTTGGAAGTTGTGTGCTAATGCTGCCAAAGTAATTTGACTCCAATTGGCCCAATGGGGGCACTATGATTAAAGAAAAACAGTTTTTTCCACTTTAAAATTCATTACTCTGACGCCGTAAGTCCGATTTACACAAAACTTGGTGTAGAAATTCTACAACTTTCCCAATAGAACCCATAAGGTCCGCCATACTGGATTTTCCGCCATTTAAAAAACACATTTTTGACATCTCCTCCTAGGCCGTAGGTCCGATTCCTTTGAAATTCACTGTGGGTCATCATTGGACTAAGCTGATCCAAAGTGGCATAAGGCTTGTTGATGTCTTATTTCGTTTTCAAGATATTGACCAATGAACTTCAGAAGGGGCGTGGCTTAGTACATAAATGGGCAAAAGTCAACAATTATCGGGCCAATCATCACAAATCGGCAGATAGGGGGCGCTATAAATGCAAAAAATGGGTGTGGCATAGCACAAATCAGACTATAAATCAGAAATAGTTTGTCCTATTGTCACGAAACTGGCAGGATATGTCCACATACGTACCTGAAACATACCCTGAAATTTCCATTCAAATCGACTCCCAAGGGGCACTATAAATAAAAAAAGGAGGGGTGTGGTATAATACAAATATGATTATAAATCAGAAATGTTTTTTTTTAAATATTACAAAACTGGCAGGATATGTCCACAAAAGTACCTGAAACAGACCCGGAAAATGTTATGCAAATCTACCGCTAGGGGGCGCTATAAACACACAGAATAGGCATGGCATAATACGAATCAGACTATAAATCAGGAGCTGTTTGTCCAGTCATCACAAAACTGGCATGTCCACATCACTACCTGAAACATGCCATTATTTTTAATGAAGCTGTTGAAGCTTTCAACTTCTAATGGTCTCTGTTGGCTTGAACCCCGGAACTGCTGCTTGCGGCTATATTTTCAGATGGAATTACTTCATCTAACAGAATTTTAATCCAGACTAAATTCCTAAATTCTCAAGCAACAGCCAACACAGCTGTCAGACAAATGAAGAAACAATATGACATCACTGCTCGCTCCGTGGCCAACACGAGTCAACATCACTAATGTTAGCTGACGCATCGTACAGGAAACACTGACATAAACAACAAACATTCAAAAATGCGGCTCAACAAATTCTTTATGTTGCTTTAATCAACAAACAGAACAATCACTGTCACAGAGGAATCTATTCTTTAACAAAAGGACTGATTATTGAAATCACAGAGGAAATAGAATCCTTTCAAATTAATCTCTGCAGAATCATTTGACTGATAATCATTTTCTGTCAGTTTGTTTCTGATTTTAATCCAAATTATTAAAAACACATTTATTTCCATTTAACACACTGATTTTGGTTCCTCAGAGCAAATCACACATGCGGGCCGCCAACACCTACACAACAGGTGGTGTGTGTGTGTTTAAAAGCAGCTAACAAACAAACAAATAAGCAAATATATATATAAAACCAGCTGAATGTTAAAGAGTTTGATGGAGAACAGAGCAGATGCTGGTGGAGTCCAATCTGTCAGTGATGCTGCTGACGTCTGTGTGTGTGTGTGTGTGTGTGTGTGTGTGTGTTGGCCTGCTGAACGTCTTCAGGAGGAATTCGGCCTCAGCTGAGAGCTTTAAATGTTTCCAGATGGAGGGAACGCCCAGTCACCACTTCCTGTGGCCCTCCATTGCTTGCTCTGCTCCCCCCTCCATCCCTCCCTCCCTCCGTCCCTTCATTCCTCCCCCCGCCCAGCTGAGGCTTTAATTGATGCTGTCAAACCGGCTGACTCAATACGAGAGCAACAGGGACACAATGCAGCAGGAAAAGTTTCTATACAGGAAGAGGAGAACACAGCAGAGCCATACTACAGGCGGACCTGCAGACACTACTGGTGGCTGGAAACGCCTCCTTCTCTGCATCCACATGTGATAAAAATCTCCTGACAGCGGCCGAACAGACAGCTCATTACATCACACTGAACATATTACGAACCCCACACACACACACACACACATGTGACCTCATCACAGGCAGCTGTGTTCACACAATAACAACAGTTTTTAAAATGCTGTCATTCTTTCACTCACTTTTAAACCAAATTCACACATTAGCAGATCGAGATCTTTACAACAGGAGGTGGTGGTGCTCATACCACTTCTGTCCACAGGGGGCACCATACTCAACACAAATCAGTTTCTCATAGCTGCTTTACGTTTTGAATAACATGTCGTTACCATGCTGAGTTAAACCCTGACGGTTGGCTCATGTGCGAACGCTGTCCATCAGTTTCTCTGGTTTCAGATCCACATTTCTGAACTCTGTGGTTAAAGACGAGCAGCAGCGGTTCATCAGAGGAAACAGACTGAGAGACGAAACAGGAAGTGAGAGAAAAGAGGGATGAAGACTTTCGCAAGAGTGCTTCACTGTCACATCCAGTCAAGTTTGTTGTGAGGGTGTCACCAAAAGAAAGGTCGCGGGGCCATTCAGGTCTGCAGGGTTCATCCTCCTGAGAGAAAGAACGAGACTAAGTGTGAATCTCAATCGCTCCGCTGCAGATGGACCAACGCTCACAGTCACGTGACCTTCGTCTGAGAGTCTTCCTCAAACATGGCTGCCAGGTGCCTCTCGTTAACGTGTAACAGCTTCCTGCTCGCACTGAACTGCAGAGCAGCATCACACAGTTTACACTTGACTTCATTTATCATTCTCCAGTTTCATCGCAGACTGCCGTGTGCCGGGACCCACTGACCACTGACCTGCCCAAATGTCTTCCTGCAGTCAGTCTCCAGCCACACTCAGACTCTGACTGATGACTGAATGTGCAGGAGTTTGAATCCCGGCAGGCCATTTTGACAATATGAGGAAGTGAAAGAATCTCAAGGACTATTATGCAACAACACAAAATACTACCAGCAGGCGATTCTGATTAGCGCACGCATGCGCGCACACGCACACACACACACACACACACACACACACAAAATTCATACCTCGGCTGATTCGTTGTTTCTCTCCAGACAGGATACCAGGCGTGTCAATGATGCTGATGCTTTGAAGAACCTGATTGGGCATCTGAGAGCAGATAAACCTGAACACACACACACACACACACACACACAAAGGAGAGAGTGAGACACACTCAAGCCACTGCATCACATCAGGGTCTTTTCAGTTTATTTCATGTATTTCTTTCATTTTTGTCCTCCTCCTGATTTGATTCGTTTTGTTTCTCTGTTGATTTCTTGTTTGCAGTTCTTCTTTTATTCTTCATGACAGCAACATTTAAGCCACAAAAAGACGTAAAGAACTTATTTTATTACTAAAACATCAATGACACAAAAAGTTAAATGTTGGCTTAAAGCAAACCAGAGCTGTACCCATTTTTAGAATAGATTTTTTTTTCTTCCTTCTTTCTACTGTATAGATTTGTGATGATTTTGAGCTTGATTTTTGCAGTTATTTGTATTATTTGTATAGGGTATTTGTATATTGTAACTTTTAGAGGATTGTGATTTTGTATGTTGTATTTTTTATTTTTTTTTAAAAGCCCAACTAGGGACAGGGGTTGAAAATTAGCTGTAGCTATAACTCTATATGCAGCACATCAGATTCATGCTTTGTATTGAAACCATGTTCACTGCATTGTCCCTATAAATAAATAAATTCAAATTCAAATTCAGTTAAACACCTGAAATAACAGTCACTGCCAAAAACACAATACAGATTTAAAAAACAACAGCCATCCCAAATGTGTGCAAATGGAAAGACGTGAAAATAAAAATTTGTTACAACACTTAAAATTCCTTGAATGTTCTCTATAGAGGCAGAATTACCAATAAATGACTGAAAAAAAGGCATTTCCAAGTGCAAAGTCACGTCTTCAGACTCAAACACAGGCCTACTTATACCACATCATGTATGTGCAAATACATCCTAACATATCTTGATTGACTGATAGCTAAAACACACTGGATGCGGTCGCGCTGTGAAGCGTCGCAGAGATAGTCTCCTTTCGGCGCCCATGTAATCCAATCTGACTGTCCACACTGCCTGCAGCGGCGCAGAGCGCTCTGCAGTGCTGGTTTCAGCAAGCGACTTTGTGCAGGTGAGAGCAGATGAGAGCAGATCGTACTTGACAGGAAGTCACACAGAGAAAAGGCATAGAGAATCCGGCCAATTTCCAAAATAAAACAAATGTCAAAACAAAACACCCTGTTTAATGATAGTGTGGTTGTCCAGTCTATATATGTATGTATATGTATATGTATGAGACCGACACACATGCACACACACACATGCACAGAGTTCGATATTTTACGAGAAAGGGGCAGACGAGCAGAAGAGCTTGTTGACCGGCACGGAGAAATGTGCTTCTGGTGTGGACAGCGAGGCGGCTGCTCAGACAGGAAATGGCACTTCGTGGCGCTTCGCAGCGCATCCGCCTCTGGTGTTTCCCTGGCGTTAGTCTACTAAGACTACTGCATAACAACTACTAATATCCGAACATGCTCATGTTACACATTACCTCTAAGTATTACTAAAACACACTGGCTGAAAAAAAAACAAAACGCATTCACCAGACGGTACCAGCCATAGGCCTATACCAGGTTTGAACCTAGTCTTGTTATGTTGTTATTTATCTAAAAAAACGAAGGCTTGAGTAAGTTTTTCAAAAATAACAAGTAACACTGACTAATGAGTTATTAAATATGTTTAGCATCATGTTCAGCGTATGTTATTTAGCCTCCTGTACATCAGCTAGTTATATCATTCAACAAAACTAGCTCGCCCAGTGGTACAGAAACAAATTTTGGATTTGGTAAACTTTCAGCTATTAAAAACAGGAGGATCCAGGAAACATCCCAGCACTGACCAACAATTTTTGGACAGTTCAAACATTAATGCACTGATGAGTGCCTTTATCTCCTGAGCACCGAGCCACTGGCGGAGTAATGTAAGTGAAGCAGACACCCAGCTAAGGTCAAGTGTTTGCTTTATTTTGAGCTGCTGCCGAGTGTTAAACACTCTGACTGGATAATAACTTCACACTGATAGTTGTGCTGCAAAAATGTATGTTTGGTTTTGTTGTTTTGTGCTGTGTAAGTTGTCTTTTGGACTGGTTAAACTGTGTGTATTTGGAAATGTTTTTGTCTGCTGTGTGCAGTGTGTTAATGGACCCGTTTACTGTGTGTGTGTGCGTGTGTGTGCGTGTGTGTGTGTGTGTGTTGTCGTCTGTGTGCACTGGGGCTCGGTAACATTTGTTCTGAGAATAGCACACCTTCTTCCTGGCTTCATTGAAAATGCTGACGATGGGTTCAATGTGCATGTGTGTGTGTGTGTGTGTGCCCTGTCACTGAGCCAGAGGTTTATATACTGTAACGTAGTTGTGAGGTTAAGGTGTGTTGTGGACATGTTTGTGTGCTCCCATTGGCTCTGAGCGACGGAGTCTTGAGGCATATGTTGGATTCATATTATTGTAGCCTATTTTTTACTAGAATTTACACAACAGTTAGTTCGAGCAATTTTAATTGGACAAGAAGCTTTTCATGAGTGCTGATATGAAGTACAACAGCAATGAGACTTCTTACTTTATGGACTCTATCCGATGCTCCTCTGTGACACAAGGCGCCAACAGCCAGCACAAAGGTTTTAATTATTCAAGCCGTGGAAAACTCCACCTTCACCGTCTCCTGCCAGGAGAAGAAACTGTGGCCCCGCCCCCTGCGCTCCTGGCACATAGCAGATACTCCTCTCAGCTGTTCACAACCACTTCATCAGTTCACGGGTGTGTGTTTGGCAGGAGATGCAACAACCAATCAGAAAGTCTGACCTCATTACCTTTGAGATCAGGTGCTGCCATGGTACAAACGCTGGCAGGATGACCAGGTGCAAACAAAGAGAAAAGATTTTCAGGTCATGAGACAGACCTGCTGAATTGATCAAAGTGCCAGAACGCGCGATGAGACGGCGGGTTGCCTTCAAAGCGATGAAAAAGAAAAGTGGTCTGAACCACGGTGATCGT
>JAPZDX010094685.1:0-13024 GCA_029783625.1 Naso annulatus | reverse complement strand
TTTAACAAAGTTAACTGTCCTTCATTCACCTGACAAAAACACTTTATTGGAGCCATCTGAACAAAGTGCTAACAGTAATCCACGAAGCAGAGAGCAGATTGCAGCGGTGTCTGAGCAGAGAGGGTGAGGGGGCAGGCACAGCGCCGTGTGCACGAGCTGATATGCCCATATAAGGAAGTCCAGCACACATCAACGTCACTGTAAAAAAAAACAACCAAAAAAAAAAAACACTGTAAAACACAGCGTGGGGAGCCGACTGAAACAGCCTGCAGGGCTCACTTCCAAATGCACGAACATTTGTTCATCATCATCATCATGTGACGCTTTGGCATTGTTTAACACGAGTATCTGATATTGTAACAACATTTATAGAAAAAATAATTTGCTGACCAAAAACATTAATTTTCTTATTAAGATTCTGCCTTGCAAAGACATATTAAGATTATGCATCTCTGGGTATTGTATACAAATTTCAGTTTATTATCATTTGTATGTGCTATATGAGAGAATATGCTTACAATTAAACCTAAAAGTGGAGTGTCACTGTAAAAAAGCTGGTAGTGTGAGGTGTTTTGCTGAGGCCTTCAAAGGAATAAGAAGAAACTTATCCCTGCTTATTTTACAAACTAAAAATTGACTGTAGAGAAAAGACCTGTGGTGAGAGGGGTGATTAAGAAGAGAACAGCTGTTGAATAAAGAACAGGTTCAGATAACATCCTGGACAGCACACACCCCAGAAGTGTGCAACCTCAGAGCACTAATCAAACCTGAAGAGAGGTGCCAAAGGTCTTATTGGAGCATAAACAGCAGTGAGGTGATGGTAAGGTTTTCATTATGAAAAGGCCCCTGGATATTGGGCATTGCTGCACAAAATGGATGGGTGTCTGTGTACCGTCCCAGGATACAACTTATGTATGCAATGCATGAGCAGCTGTCGGTGAAAAAAAAAGAAGTTCCTACCAGTAAAGAAAAATGCTTCTACAGAAAGAGAGGAGGGAGGGACTGCAGATGGAGCACGGGGAGGATTTTTTATATAATAGCTTGAATATCATCACGCTTCTGTTCACGCCGTGCGTTTGACGCCTCAGACCTTGGCCGTGTATTCTTGAAGGTGAACTCAAAAGAACTGTAGATAAGGCAAACAGCTCTTTGTATTTCATTTTAATGTGCATTTGACAGCAAACACATGCTAACTTTGTTTTATGTAATCAATATGTGCATTGTGCAAGCAATTTGAATTAAAGCAACAAATCAGATAGAAATGTGTGGCTAGATGAAGTCCTGTAGTCTGTGAGGGTTTTGTTTTATTGGGCACTGTTCACACCACAACATGTGAGTCAAACAAAGAAAGGCCTGCAAATCAAACCTAAGTGCGAAGTCTTAACCCCAAGTCCTTCGCCCCCTTTGCACCTAAAACGTGTTTTTGGAGATTATATTGCAACGGTGCTTGTTCACACACATTTACACCTGGTATCAGTATCTGTCTCCAGGGTCCACAGTGAGGTCCAACTGCCAACTTCTCCACTCAGCTTAACCTCACACTCTCTTCTTCCTCCTTTGTTCATCTAGCTTTTAACACCACCTCAACTGACCCTTCCCTAAGCTCCGCCCTTGGATGCAAACTAGCCAATCATAGCATAGCATCTGACAGCTCTGACCTGGGTCCGAAAACTGCACGGCTGTGCTCCACAGAAACCAACGCAGTTTTTTCAGATTTTCTTCAATTTCAGTTTCCTCTGTGGCTTTGAAGCTAGTTTTTATAGCAGGAGTTAAAGTTCTGTTTCACTGAGCCAGAATTCTGACATGGGGCTGGGGATGTTTTAGATTCCAAAATAGATTTTCAGTGCTTTAAAAGTGGGCCAATACGTACCAGTGCGCACTGCCCCCACCTCCAGATTTTACCCCCTGGCCGTACTGGGATGTCTCACAAGCTCCCAGTACCCTTTCCTGCTCTCTGTATATCAGAGTGTCTCTCGCCGATTCATAGTGACACTAGAATGACATCCGGGTGCACTATGTGATGCTTACTCGATTGTTCTCGTGTGGAATGTCAAATTAAATCACAAGTCACACTACTGTTGGATAAACGAGAAAAAGCAAAATAATAAAAAATAGACAGTAATGATGGCATGGCTCCAAAAGGTCACAAAGAGAAGGCAAACTGGAACAGATTCTGATGACGATGACGGCTCTCCGACAGTCAAATATATATAGTCAAATACAGAGGCAGACAACTGAAAGTAATGTGTTTAATAAATTAACTTTATGAAAGCATTATCTTCTAGTATCTTTTATTCATTGTACAAATTCCGAACGTAGACTGTGTCTTGATGATATTCATGCAAATTTTTTTAACTAGCAAGACACTTGTTTTCAAATCATTGTTGTAATCTTTTGGACTAATGTGGCAATTGTTTAACAATGCCACGTCTGCTGTTCAGAGACCAGCAGAGGAGCGAGCGCTGACATGTTTAAAAGGCGACTTGAACAAGATATTCAGTATGGCTCGGAAGGTGTACTTGAGCTCGGATATGATCAGCGTTACCAGAGGAATGGGTGAGAGAATCTTTTTTTTTCTGCCTCTGGCATCTCCCAAGTCAATGTGGAGGTTTAGAAATATTTAGAAACTGTGACATTTGGTGTTTTTGTCTTTCTGAAACAGGTTGCGATATGCGCCACAGCTGTCATCCTTCTGCTTTGTAGCCCACAGCTCCAGTAGCTATATTGTGTTATATCACCAAGGTATCTTCAGTACCTCCTATTTGCATTTTGTGTTCAGGAAACAGTGACAGTGCAGTGACACCTTTTTTCAGCGAACTATTTTAGGGAAAAGAAAGAGATTTTGAGACTTTGTAACTTACAGAAAGGTACGGATGAAGTAATGATTAAGTGTTTCAGTGCATGTAATTATAATCTAATAACAGAGTAATGAGAGACTAGTTAGTAACTACTCAGTACTATGTCTGACTAACATCAATTGAGGTTCACAAAAACAAACATAATTAAAAAAAGTGGTTAGTTTGATTAATTCACAACTTTTTTTTAATGGAAAAATAATTACTTATTGATTCATCAACACAGTATTCATGGCCTGGTCTCTTGTAACCAATCACTGTTTACTTTATAGACCTTCATTAGGGATTATTGTGTGAAATGTGAGGGGTTTTTTCCCTCTGGTCTCCTCCGTCAGATGTGTAACCTTTCAGGGCTCTTCTCATTGAGATAACACCCCACTAACATCACTTTGCCAACCCATCGTGCATCTTTGCACTTAGAAAGTTGAACCCTGGGTCACAAAGTTTCTTCACTGGAACGAATATTGTGACATTTCCTCTGAAATTGTCTGTGCAGTCCTTCCCCATCAGTCTCACTATAGCAACAAGGCAGGGGCGAGACTCCTACTGAAAGCAAGTGGGTGGGAAAGAGCTCAGTCACAGTGTAAGCAGACGTTCAGGGACAGACACCATGACTTAGTATATGTGTGTTCCAACATCCAGTAAGATTCCTCAGGTATAGAGTATTTCCTCATGTAGTTTTTGGACTGGTAGAGACACAACGACATAATTATGGCTCGCAGAGCAGACATCCTCAGATCGGTCATGATGTTGCTCTTGATCACATGTTGAGGTGGATGTTGCTAATGCTGATCTCCTGCGTAACACAGAAACATTGCAAGACTGATGCATAACCAAGTGCTGTTATATTACTTTCAATTAAACTGCATGTTCAGTGATAGAATAACTTACATTAATGGTGATCTGTCATGAATCCTTTCCAAATGATCGTTAATAAATCTGAGGGAATCTGTTAGTTGGCTTTGATTGACAGCGGTCAGTGTGTCATGTGGAGCCCTTCTCACACAGTCAGGCTTACCTTCAGGAGAAAGTGAAACTCTCAGTGTATGTAGAATAATTACTATTTTTATATCGTCATGAATCCTCCAATTTTTTATTTTTATTTTTTTCTGTCAAATGGTTGCGTTTGCTTTACTTGCTGGAATTTGAAGTACAGTTGTTTTTTGGTTCAGCATTGCGTTCTGCACTGTTCATCCTGCTTGTATTTAAATCATTGTGGAGACATAATCAGGTGAATTATTCCCTCGTTTATATGCTTTGTGTGAACTGATGTGGATATGAAGCATCTGCAGCCTCACTGACATGTGTGTGACAGTGGAAAATTGTCACAGTTTGCAGTCTAATCAACACCAGTCTCTCTGTTTCACCCTGAATGCAGCATGATCACTCACTCACTCTCCAGCCAGTCACCTGCTCTGCTCCACTGCAATCAGCCTCAACCGCCCGCACCTGCTTCCCACAGCATATAAGCTCCACCCCTCCCCGCGTTCTGAGCCAGATTGTTCCTCTGCGATATGCATGACTCTCCAGCACTCATCTTCAGACTGACCACCCGTTGCCAACCCTGCCTGTTCTCGACTTCCACCTCTCGCCGATCCCCAGGTAACGTCACAGCCTTCTGTTCCTTGACCACCAGCTCCGTCTCCTTTGCTTGTGTCTTCTGTTTACTTGTGGCTGTTTGGTACTCTGCCTCTTCGACACTCCTTTTGGTTTTGGTCCACTGAAGTCAGTCTGTTAGCGGGTCAGTGAAGAAGTTTTTGCCTGTTGCCTTGCCTGTGTTAATTTTGCCCCTTTGAAGAGGAGATGCAGTGATCTGCCCTGCTGAAAACCTGAGTGAGTTGATCAAACAAATTCCAAAGTCCGTACTTACCTCACTGTGTAGAAGAAAATACTCACATGATCCCTTGTTTGCTCGCCCCCCGCTGCATGCCCATGTTCTCTGCCCACATTCTCAGAAGAAAGAAGACGCCACTTGATTTACTGTTTGATTTAACTTAATTGCATACAGTAAAAGTCATTACCAACTTTACTCCCGTTATCTGTGAGTTGTATTTGGGTCCATCCACTCTCTGTTTCAAAGATAGATTAAAGTTCATTTCTAAGGTTAAACATCTCCCTCTGTGTCTTACATCTCTATTGATGCCACAATATGTCATTGTACTTACAGGATTATTGAGACGCTGGGGCCAAATACTGATATTATCATTAAAATAACTTGTTGCTGTAAACAGATTTTTCTGCCATTTTGACGAAGCAGCGTTACTACTTCATGACTCCTCGCAGTGACGCCATGACATGAATGTGGGTAAAATTAACCGAAATGAATTCACGAAAGGAGAAGCTGACAAAACGTTGTCTTACCCGATGTTGCATTCTCTCCTCCTGCTGACTCCTGTGTGTGTGCCTCATCATATGCCATAACATTATAATCCATCATCCTTGTCAAAAATGGTTTAAATACATCCAACAAGTTTTGCCCAGTAACAAAGCAAATATGCCTTCCTCTTGTAAGAGCATGGCTAAGGAAAAGTTATTCCATGCTTTTTGCAGAATAAAGTCTCGTGAAATGTGTCACGCTTAATATTATAACGTTTCTCAAGAAAATAGCCTCAACTGGTTTGGATATAGCTCGTTCATTTTCACAACTGTACTGAAGTTATTGCTAATTCGGATTCATTCATCTGTATTCGGTGGCGACTTCCACAAATAACGGCACATACTTTCTTCTCGTCTTTATCCACAGTTTGCATGAAGCAGGCCCAGACAGATGAGTTACTGCTAGATTTTACCTATCTGTATTCATTTTCTTTTAACTCTTTCTTCACGTCTGCATAGAAGGTATTCATTTTTTCGTTTGAGACAACTAACTGTGCCAGATTCATGGCCCGCCGCACTCTGCTCTGATTGGCTAGTACTCGTTACCTGCGCTGGTTGGATTGGTTGGTTTAGGCAGTGGAAACAATCAATCAGTTACGTTAGGTTAATGTTTGATCATCTTCGTTTAGACCCATGAAGACCACTACCCTGAAGTGCAGATGGCGTGCTCTGGGTGCCTCCGGGGGCAGACTTCTTTACCACCCGGCAAAAGTGTGCAAAATTGTCAGGGCGTGTGGTGTTTTGCACAATACGGCACAGAGGGCCGATATCCCTCTCCCTCCTGACTTCTCGCCCTCACAGCATTATGATCTTGAGACACAGCCCCCTGCCCGACAAGAGGGCTATAATCAAGGTGCAAGACTATGAGAGAGTGTCTTCCAGCTTTTGTAAGGATGACAAAAACAACCAAGGTTCATTTTTTAATTATATCTTTTAGTAATTTAGCAATATGACTCATTACTCCTCTCATCTGATGTAGCTCATCTGAAATGTGAAAAATCAAGTCTATTGTGTCTCACTGTAGCTGCAGGACTGTGTCAGTGAGCACCCGACCACTGCCAGGCGTGCCATACGCACGATGTGCACAGCTGCTGGGGGCAGCCGGACGCTGTGCAGCCGACGAGGACCCCTCACCAGCACGCTCCTCGCCAGGAACCTCCTCTCCTCCCAGCGCTCCCAACTCTGGAAGGACAGGACAAACAATTTAACATAGCACACAGTGTGTGAATGTAAAATAAAAGTCAAAAATCTGTTTAACCTTGTTCCTCTGTGGTCTCAGTCACATCAGTGTCTCCGTCCTTTTCGGGCACAATCCCACACACGCCAGCCTCCCTAATTATAGAAACAATTTTGCTTTCCAGCGGCGTGAGCTCAGGCGCACACGGCGCCCCACCAGTTGCAGCCACGCTCTGGCGGTGGGGAGACAGTCTCCTCTTTGCCTCCACCTTGAATGAATAAGATATTTTACTTCGCACATTCAAAACAAACGAGCACATCAAAGTAAGACATCCATAAATTCAAGCAACACAAATTAAATGCATGTAAGTAAAGGAGTAGAAAGATGTAGAGTACCTTTAGATCAGACCACTGTTTTTTCTTTTAGTTGTGGCACTGCCACGGTTGACCGCAGCAGCCACATGTTGCCTCTCGCTCTGCTTCCTCTTGCTGGTGATCCTGCTGCTGTAGCCACCAAATCTTGTTTTTTTCCAGTCCTCCACCTCCCCTACAATGGTCTCTGTCAGTTTCTGAGAAGTTCCTTTTTTTTGGTTCTTTTCTCACCTGTCACCATGACTCACCACAAAAGAACTGCAGGCCAGACTCATTTCTATGCAGATTGCATTCATGAGGTGCTTTGCATTGACTATTTATGGTTAAAAATGGGCGTGTACAGGGCGGGATAAGAGGCTGATTAATATGTGCACACTCGCAGGTGATTTGTGATTTATGAAGGGGAGATACCTACAAGTGTGCGTATGCACAGCCTTTGGGAGCATGTACACTTTTAGTAAGGATCCTACGCACAGTTTAATGAATGAGACCCCATATCTGTATTCCCTTCCTGTGTGTGCATCTTTGCTGCAGGAGGTAGATGAGGGACATTGATCCATAGTGAACACCTTTAACTGCCCGTGAATCTGCCTTCACCAGGTGATCTCTCAGACCGGTTAGCCTTTTGAATGTAAACGATGGAGATGTTGGACCCTTTTGTTCAGCGACACGGTGCAACGTTGACCAATGAATGAACAGAACAGGGTGTTTTAGTGTTTTTCGTTTGGTTTTTTTTCCAACAAAAAATGTTCTTTTGCTACTTTTTTTGTTACCCTTTCTCTCTAACTCTTTGTAACATATTCATGAATTGTAACGTGAATTTGTTTTCTGCTCCTCGTATCAGCTTTCACTCACAGGTGTTTTGGTAAATCTCTCTTGAAGGGTGCCAGGTGGAGAGATTCCACACAAGTTAACGCAGGAAATGAAAACTTCATCATCCTGGACAGGCTGCTGTGGATTATGTCAATTTTGTCTTTGAAAAATGAAAGGAGAGTGTTGCATTTGTTAGCTGTGAATAAGTTGGAGCTGTAAATGTTTGGCTTGTGGAGTTTGTTGACGGTGGAGCAGAGAGCCTTAGGGTTGTTGGAGTCAGAGTTAAGAAGGTGTGAATAGGGGGTGAACTGGGCTGTGTTAAGAGTGTGTGTGTTTTGAAGGAGGAAGTCAGTGTAGGCTTGGAGGTGTACTGTTAAACCAGTTTTCTTGTGAAATTGTTCAAGCCAGTGTTTACAGTTTAAGGGACTTAATCCAAATCCTTTGTGCTCAGATTATGCGCTGTCTGAATAGCAAAGTGGACTTGGACCCAACTGAACTAGTGCTGTGCATTTTGATCTATATGTCATAGATCCATAAATCTTCATCCCTATATCTTAATTTGATTGTCATTTTTCATTCAGTTCACTTGTTTTTTTGTGATCTGGACTCCATATCCCATAAATGGAGGTAAGTGGCTTATCCAGTTTACTTCAGGAGTAAGTTTTCATTGGGTGTAACTTCCCAATTAACTCATACACGGCAGCAGGATGGTTCAACAATGGTTACCTATATCTATATCTGTCTATCTATCTATCTATCTACATCTCTCACTCTCTCTCTGTATATATATATGTATATACATATATATATACTTAGAGTTATCATGCACCTGTAGTGCTGTAAAATCATAGTAATAAGCAGGGTTAGGGTTAACCCTAACCATAACCACCTATAATGCATTACAAGTATGTTCTAAATGTGTTATACATGTTTTACTGTGTTATAATGCATTATAGATGCACACTTTTAGTTAAGTCTTAACAAAAAATTTTCTAAGGAAGACCAGAAAGTAAACAACACAACTGTAATTCTGAGAGTGATAAAAGCATGCATTGGTGTCTCTGTGGTGGCTCGAGAGAAACAGTCACACTCCAGCAGTGAATTTGTCATAAGTCTCCTCTGTCATGCCAGAGGCTTCTGCTCCAGAGCAGCAGCCGATCTTTTCTTTTCCTGATCTTTTCTTTGTTCAGCCCTCAAGTGCAAATATCAACTAGTAGCCAGCGATGGGAGTGCAGGACAAAGAGCAGATAGCAGAGATGCAGGTCTGAAAGCTGGAGACAGGGGTGCAGAACTGGAGACTGGCAACAGGAAGGCAAGACGGGAGGCCAGTGACAAGAGTGCAGGACTGACAGCTGATAACAGAGATGCAGGACTGAGGGCTGGTGACCGGAGTGCAAAACTGGAGGCTGGCAACAGGAGTGCAAGACTAAAGGTCTGCATCAGAAGGGCAAGACCGGAATGCAAGGAAGTCAGGTCAGCTCAGTTTTATTTACATGGCGCCAAAACACAACAAAGTTCTCTCAAGACACTTTAAATACGGAGGAGGTCCAGACCACACTCTATGATTAAATTATATTAAATTTGTTAGAAACCAAAAACTGAAAGCAATTCCCCCATGAGCAAGCACTTGGTGACACTGGTGAGGAAAAACTTCTTTTTTACAGGCGGAAACCTCAGAACAGTGGGAGCTGGAGGTTGCCACAGAGGTTCAGGAGGAACTGATGAGGGCTGCTGCAGCTCAGGCTTGAGAGAGACGTTGGAGGTGTTGGAGACTGGCAGCCTGGTCTGGGGTGAAGCAGGCTCCGAGGATAGCTGCAGTCTTGGGGAAAAACAGATGCAGAAGGCTACAGTCAGAGTTAAAAGCCGGCTCAGGAGACTGCTGCAGAGCAGCCACTGACAAAACAGTTTCTGGGAAATGCAGCAGCTCAGACTTAGTGAAAACACCCTTGAGAAACTGCTGTAGCTCTGTTCGGGTAAATCCAGGCTCTGAGGATTGCAGCAGCACAGATTTGGGAGAAACAGACTTAAGAGACGTCTGCAGCACAGTCAGGGGAAAAGCAGGTTAGGGAGATTGCCATAACACAATCAGGAAGGCAAGCTCTGAGAACTGCTGTGGTTCAGAGGCATAAGACTGCTTTAGTGGCCAAGCAGTCGCACAGAATCGCTGCAGCAGCCCATCAGGGACAGGAGATAGCCACAAAAGCTCAGCAGTAACTGGAGCAGTCTAAGGATAAGCAGTTTCTGAGCACTACCGCAGCTCAGTGTTGGGGGAAAACAGGCTCTGTAACAGGTGAGGTACCTGATCCAAAACACAGAAAAACAGGTAACATTGATAATGACCTATAATGACAATAAAAGCGGGGTAAATATAGCACAGTTCAATGTAAATATCTCTGGAGGCTTTGGGAAGAGTGGGGAACTCTGGGCAGACAACCAGCAAAAGTGGCAGAAGCAGAGTCAGTGATAAAGCAGGTAAGATAATGTTCTTCTTAGCAGGCAGGTAAATATAACAATAGAGTAATAGAGCAATCTCCTTACCTGTGAATTGACACTACAGAGAAATGGGGAAACTCACTAAGGAGAGCGCTAGAGAAGATCACACAGCAATCCTTGACATGAATAATGCAATGAGCAGAAAACTCATACCAAAACGTTGTGGCTGGAAAATGCCAAACAACCACAAACAGAAACCAGGAGAGGCAGAGACGAAATTCGTAGTCGGGAACAGAAGCTGAGGCTTTCACCGTGGAGTCACAAACAGGAAAGGTTAGCAACAGGTAATCAATCTGAGGCTGAGTGCTAGTTGGTCTTGCATTAAAGCGGAGTGACAAACTGGCAAAGACTGAATGGAAAGCAGGGTCCGCATTTATCAAGCTACTCAAAGTGCCAAGTGCTGAGAATTTCAGAACTTTACTCCTACTTTCATACTTAAGTATAAATGCAAGTTATCATATTTCTTAAAACGAAGAAACACTCTTACTCTCCCAGCTATTTAAGACAGCTCCAGAGGTCTCTCAAGTGGTCAAGAGTTGCCAGTAGGGGCAACTTTGTCTCCTCAGTGATGGCACTGAGGAGACAGAGACGTGCACGAACCTTCCAGGAGAGGAAGAATGTCTTTGAATTGTTTGATGACACACAGTTAATCAAACGATATTGCTTGGATAGAGCAGGCATCATTTTTGTCACAGACTTAGTGAGGGTTGTAATCTCACCACCCACTTTACGCAGCAACGCGATCTCAGCTGAATTGGTAGTGATGATGCTTTGTTTCCTTGCCACAGAAAAATGCAATAATGCAATGCTGATGATTTGGGCCATCACAACCATCAATTAGCCAAATTGTTATGGAAACAATTATGGCACTTACTGCTCTACACATTGTTACTTGTTTCCTTGACTTCCCAACAATACCCCGTGCTATCCAACAGAAGCAAACACAGTTCATGCGAATAGCTGGCTTTCCCGGAGTTGTGGCTGTAATTGATGGCACTCACAAAAAGATAATCGCGCCCAGCGTCAATGAGAATGTGTATGTGAACAGGAAGAGGTGCCACAGCATCAACACTCGAGCTGTGTTTGATACAGAATACAGCATTTTGGATGTGGTACCAAAATGGCCTGGGTCTACCCGCGACGCACAGATTTTAAATGAAAGTGGCCTGAAGCAGCCATTTGAAAGACATTTTGTACCGCCGGGCTGTCATCTATTAGGTGATTTAAAATACCCTTTACGCCAGTGGCTGCTCACCGCTTTCCATATGCCACTGACAGAAGGCCAAATCAACTACAACAGGTAGTCTGTTTTTTTAAAGGAGCAATAAACAAAATCATTTCACTGCTAGATGTCGCAGTTGTGCACCGCATGTACACCAAAACAAAGTGGCTCAGGAGCCACACCTCCCTTTTCCCCTCACCCTCCTCTTGCTCTACACCCACCCCACCCCCTTTTTCACCTCAGGTGCGGCAAAGCAACGAACATCCAGTGAGCAAGCAAGGATATAGCGGGACCATCATCATTTTGTGGAAAATGTCGAATGACTAACTAAGTATATATAATGCCGCGAGTGAGAGAATGTCTGTAAATTAATCATTATGCTCCTAATTTAGTATGATACCATTAGCGTCAAACGGTGTCTGTTTGCCGCTCATGGTGTTTGTTTGTTGACACAGTGTAGTTAGTAAAGTATTTCTAATGTAACAGTAGTAAGTAGCTTTACAAAATTAATACATTAATACAAGCTAAGTTAGCCACTAATAGCTAAAAATTAACTGGCTGGATATGGTAACGTTAGCTTAAACTACACTTGGATAATTTCATTAGGATGTTACACAGCTTGCAAGTGGCTGTGACATTTTTTTTTTCATGCAATAATGAAAATATGACCAGACCAAGACGTGCATGTGTGCTTTGCTACAGTGTAATGTGGTAATGTGAACTCAGCCACGGCAAAGTTTGTTTTACTTATAAATTTATAAAATAGAAACCACCTACAATTGTTGTCTCTTTATGACTGTAGTTACATTTTGATTTTGATCTAACTACTAAGGGCAGCAGCAGCGACCTGTCTGCTGAGGCTGGCTGCAGCGAGTGGCTACCATCTCGGGAGCGAGGGAGAATGGGACAAGGTCAAGGTAGACGTGGACCACGTGCCGAGGGTCAAGCCCGTACCCTCAAGGGAGCTGGCGCGAGGAGATCAGTGGAGACAACTCAACAGAAGCAGGAAAGAACAGAGCCCCTCCATGCTGGAAGGAGAGAGGAAACAGAGGTTTGTATCATCTGTGCTTCTATCCACTTCCTCTTAGTGAATTAATTGAAGTAAATTGTAAAAATATCAACATAGTGATTGCCAGTGTGGCTGAACCATGAGTTTTACGTATCAGTGTTTTTGGTTATCTTTTACAGAGGCTGCTTCAGGAATTGACCCTGGATGAGTGGAGGGACATTGGCAGGGGCCTTTTTGAATGACAGCCCAGACTGGTTTTCGATTTCGACTGGTTTCTGTCATGGTGCTCCTCCATCTGCAGGGGTTCAAGGACAGCCATGGTGTGTTTGTGGAAACTGCAGGGAGATGCCCACGGTAGAGTTCTTCACGGGTCCAATTTCACGGACCCGAACCCAAATGGACCCGTGAAAATTGTACCCGGAACCGACTCGACCCAAGCTATTATCATAATTCTGAGTTCCGAACCCAAATGGACCTGCGATAATTGTACCCGGAACCGACCAGACCCGAGCCATTATTATAAATTTAAGTTTCCGACCCCGAGCTGCACCGAGATATGTCGGAACCGGCTCCGAATAGAACTGTGACAATACAGCCCGTACCCTAAAAAACCCGTGTCCCCGAAATGCCTAGTTGCTTTATGTTTTACTAAAAGTTGTCTAGTGTTAAATAAGACTTGTTTTTATCATCCTACTTTATGTTTCTTAC
>JAPZDX010094618.1:0-13047 GCA_029783625.1 Naso annulatus | reverse complement strand
TTTCTTGTCATGTGATTAGCCCTCAGCCCTCTTGTATTTAAGTCTTGTCTCTCCCTGTCAGTCTTGTTGGATCATTGCTTTGCTGTCAGTTGTTTCATGTCTCTGTACCATGTTTGCCTGAAGCTGAGTAAAAGCCTTTTTGTTACTCCTGCCTTGCGTGTCCTGCATTTGGGTCCATACCTTGTTACGTCGGGACAAAGGGTACATCCTGGCTTAACCAATGTTGTTTGAATGCAAAGGCTACAGCATAGCCTCAGAATAAAAATATGATATAAATAAAGAGATAATAGAATAATAAATAGATAACTGGTAAACACGGATTTAAATGTCTTTTTTCTTGAAAGCATTACATCAATAAAATTAAGTACCAAAATCAAAACCCTAATTAACTGATTCCTGACAAAAAGACATCATCACGTAAATATTCAGTATTCAGTCATAGTCATAGCTCCACCTAATGGCAACAGGAAATTTCACATTCCATTGTTGGATGGGCTTCTCCTTGCAGATTGACAAAATCCGTCAAATCATAAAATAAATAAATAAATAAATAAATAAAATGGTGGTTTTTAGCACCAGATAGAGGACACAGGAAGTGACACTGAAAGCCTTTGTGCATGGCTGTGACTTGCCCTCCCCAACTAAAATGAGGGTGAGAGGGCCTATAAAACACTGTCTGTAGCTTTAAGTGTTGTTTTTTTGCTGTTCTCTCTCTCTGTCTGTTTCTGTCATTTCAATTCAATTCAAAGAATCTTTGTTAGCATGAATGTTAAAGATACATTACTGCCAAAGCTTAATTACATAGTAAAGCTGAGGTAGGCAACGTTTGGAAATCAAGCTAGCTGTGGGATGAGACTCCTTAGGAAGAAACTCTGCTGCACCTTCCCCTCCCTGTTTTGGCTCTGGCTCACATTCTGTTTCATTTGTTGTAGCTCTCTCTTTTAAGGCCAGTTTACAAAAGGATTTGACGAAATGGCTGCAGGTGTAAACTGGTCCATCTCAGCACGACTCAAGTTAGCTGACGGTGTCCCCTGCAGACACTATTGTCAGCAGAGGCAAGTTTTAGAACATAAGGCACGTCACTTGTTTCAACAGCCAATCAGCTCATAGCGACATCACCTGTTGCTAAGAAGCGCAACGTAGAGCAGCCAATAAGAACATGAGCTCTCTTGAATTACTGTGACTGGCCGAAAATACCATGTCAATAATTACAAACATTGTTTTACTGAAACATTTTTAGAGACACTCAGTATAGAGCAGCCTGTTTCTCTCATTCTGTGTCAACTGTCAACAGAGCCTTGCGGCTAATACTGCCCACTGACATTTCTTCCCACATAGATGTGACAGTTTCTGAGGGTAGGGGAGATGATGAAACTCAGGATATATGCTATTTAGTTTTTTAAAGAAAACTTCTCATGCATGTTTACATTTCTCACAGTACAGGAAGAAGTGAGACTCTGGGGCAGTTTACACGGCACAAGTTTTTGCATCAAACTGTAAACTTCGGTCTTTCTTTTACATAACAACAGCATGCTGGCACCCCTGAAACCACAAACTTTTGAAACCACAGCCTTTCTTCCGCCTGTGTAGACTGGCAAAACTGAAAGCCTATGAAAGCAGTGATTAAGCTAATGCTACTGCTAGCGCAAGTCAATGCATTCCTTAGGAGCCACTACCAAACTCCAATTAAACACTCCAAGGTGCACCAAAGTAAGTCGAATATGATGACAGTCTATTGAGGCAAATTCGAGTGCTTGCAGCTTCATTTTAAAAGTCAAACTGAATTTCTTTAATTTTTAGCTGCTTAGGGGTCAGCAGCAACAGGAAGTAAACAATTTCAGCAGCTCCTATGGTATGTTGTTACAAAGTTACACTGCTGGCCTGGCATGCATACTACAGCGCTTTTAGATGTTTCTGTAAATGAAGATTTTTTTTAAAAAACACAAAGGAAAGACTTTTCTGTTTTTAGTAGGGCTGCTCTCATCTACAGGTGGCGTCTGTTTCAACTTCTTCTTTATGACAAAGTAAACACAGCCTGGTCTCCCTGGGAAGTCTGTTTGTACCTGTGACGTTTTGTTCTATGGCCAGACTGTGTCCACTAACTTTGTCCATCGTCAACGTTGTCTGTAGTTTTTCATCCATCACAGTGGTCAGATACTCTGCCGCTATGTGCTCTCTGTTTAGGACCAGGTAGAACTGAAATTTTGTTGATTTATTGCAATGTTTGGTGTAATTTTCTTTATGTTTTGAGATGATTTAGTCGAGCCTGGCCATTTATCTGTCCTATTTAACAATAAATGCTTTTGCTCTTATTCTTCAAATACAATTACTTATGGCTTATGAGACTTAATCTGACTTTGTCTTGGCGTGAGTTGTTGGAAAGAGAAGGAACTTTTAGCATCAGAGGAGCACATGCTTTAGCCATTAGATTTTTATTTCTTCTTCGAAAAAATGGACAACCACATGGAATTTTCCACATGTGCATACAGATGCACTAACAGCTTCTGACTGTATTTTTGCACTTCACGCTAAACTATACTGAAACAATGACAGCAGCAAAAAATAAACCAATATTTTCCGGGTGACTGAAGACTGTAGTGCTGACTGCAACTTCTGCAACAAGTCAGCTCTGTAAGAATGGGGTTTAACCCCGCAGATGTTTCCAGGCAAAACATAGATGTGACGTCAGGTTGAGAAAGAATAGCATAACATCAGCATTTTCACTCTGATCTATCTGAAAACACAGTGACAAGAATTAGCTGTTTTCCACTGTTTTCAAATTATTTTGCATATTAAGGTACACTGGGTGGGAAAGAAATGCATTCAAAATGGAACAGCATAACGGATTTACCCCTTTGATCGCATCACACACACCCTATGTCAGCACAAAACATACACATTACAAATTATAGAATTTATTTAAATGTGTTTTAAGGCTTTATAGGTGACGATTATATCAAATAAACAAAGGTGTGAGGGTTTTGTGGATCTGTGTTGACATAATCCATATTTATTTCGCTCTATCAGTAAGAAAGAGCGTATATGAATAGAAAAAGAAAAGCAAATGTGGGGGTGTGCGAATGCAGTAGTGTTTTTCCCTGCTCCCATCATGCAGTTCATGAACTGCCTAATTTATTAAACTTTACCACTTGTCCTCTTCAAAACGAATGAATAAGGACTACAGCAACAAACCAGGCCCACCAAGATGACTTCCAAATCCGGCAAACCCAAAAGATAAGCAAATGTGAATAGAACTGTTTACATTGATAAGTTGTGCATGGAGATGACTGTCTCAAAAAGGTTTTACTTTACAAAAAAACATTGAATTTTTAGAGTTTGATTGGGCTGAATTTTAAGACATGAGGCCAGTCGTCTCTGATGAACCTGAACCTTGCCCATGAGCAACATATAGTCATAAATTTATGGAGCTAACCTAAGTTTCATATAAACATTTACATTTAAATTATTTTCCTTTTTTTATCCTACCATGACAATCAATAGTTTAGCAAGGCATATATTATGACAATATTAAACAAACCCTTATATACTAATATAAGGGTTTGTTTTGGCCTGTTTCCAGATTTAACAGCAGCAGCAGTTGACCCAGATATGTCATGTGACATTATTGTAGCATGATTCCATTCCTCTCTTTTAAGAAGAAGAAAATGAGATGTAATATTTTCCACACTGGTCACAAGCTGTATCTGAATTTGTTACATTATGTATTCACTCTGCTTCATGCAGCTTCATCCCACTCTGCTCTATTGCAAATGAGGTGAACTCTACCCCACAGAAAGACACAGAGGGAGTAATGTCAATTCAGATTTGTTCTAAGGGATATTGTTAAAGCCAAAACACTTCAGCTAACTCGAGTTTAAGGAGTAAAGACTCATTAACTCCTTCATTTTCCCAAAAAGGGTGATTTGTCTGACATTGAATGTATATCCAATATTTGCTACAGCCACAACTACCATGTGATATCATCAGAAGCTTTCAGAATGAAGAGGTGTGCTGTGATACAGTCATTACCATATTATATATTCAAATTTTCCCAGTTATTTTCCACAGACACGTAAGTCTAGCTAAACTCGTAGAGTCTTAATTTTGCATAATTCACAAATTCATTCAAAAATGAGTCATTAAATTCTCAGTACATTTCTCTACCCTTTCAAAAAGGTTACATAGACGTGGCACATCAAACTTTTTCTTGAATCAACTGACACTTTGCATAGCACAGCATATCTTCCCACTACACATTGTTGAATAGTGCAAAAGAAATATACAACTTTATAACACCAAAGATTATGAAAGAGCAAGCTTTGTATGGACATGTCTGGAGGGCGCAAAGTGACTTTCTGTTCTAGAGAAAAAAATGTGGTAAAACGTGACATTCCTTGCATTAGGACTTTTTTGCTTTTTTTTTTCCAGTGCCACTTTTTGTATTTTTGCAAAAGCAGGTGTCTATTAATAACACTAGTCTATTTTGGTGTATTAAATCACTGATTTTAGCTCTTCTCAGCTTTCCTGCAGAACCGCAGCCTTTGAACCTGCTGTTTCTCTTTACCGGCAACCATCATCATTTCCTGTACTCGCACAGTACAATAGTTTCCATGACAGCTAAAGGAAATACACCACTATAAAGGTAAGTTCTACTGTTTTCTGCACTTTATTCTACCAGTATTTTGTGAATTCTAAGTGTCTGTGGCTTTCTGTGTAACTGTAAGAGACACTGTAGGATGTTCCAGGTTCATTGTATGATGGAATGGATGGTGCTGACAGTCCTTAGCCTCTGCCTGCCTATGTGGAGTGGTGAGTAAACAGATTTATGCTGTTGTGATAATAATGATGTCTAGTACTGTCAACACTTTTTGCAAAGTTCAGTGTTAATATACAGTTGATACATGGGTAACACTTTCTATGAGGCCTGTCTCTATAACGCGTTATAAAACATTATGAACATATAAAACACATTATTAACACACTTTGTATGTGTTATAGGTGGTCACGGTTATGGTTGTGGTAAGGGTAGTGGTTAGGATAAGGGTTACCACCTAACTAACCCTAAACCTGCTTTTAACTATAATTGTACAGCGCTATAGGTGCATTATAATGCATTTTAAGTATGTGCATAATGCATCATAGATGAATGCTTTGAAGTGTCACCAATACATGTTTAACAAACTATTTCCCAGACAGTGATTTGAGTTGTAAAAGCACGAGGATGAGTCTTTTATCAAAAACCACCTGCTTTAATACCATCCAGAATGCTCAAAAGAGCAAATGTGAACATAGTAAACTACATTAACACAGCACATTGTTGTTGAAAGAGGAGTACAATAGTTTGAGGAATAGGCTTTTTTCATGCCAAGAGTTGGATGGGACTCAACACCAGTCTCCAAGCTTTAGAAGTACTGGAAGTTTGAAGTGCTGATTGCTACCTTTGCATTTAAATCAGGCTCGCTGTTATCCACTGATTTTAGTCTTTGGGTGAAGCAAAGCTATGGACTCCAGCAACGTTTTACTGGAATTGAAACACTTTCCTTCTGGTGCCTCTATGGCTCACAACTTTCTTTTGTCATGCCCTTTGGCTTCTCATACAGTCGCACCAGCAGTGTCTGAGTCTGAGATGCAAAGCCTTCCTGACATGATTAGACATGATTAACTTTTCTGAAACTGTTGCACTTTGATTATGTTTTCACACGAAAAAAAACAACTTGGTAATTCTAAGGAAACGATCATTAGTTTGACACTCACTTTACATTTTTCTCAGGTCTCAAACCCCACAGTTCTGTGTTTCATTCATTCATTCATTCATTCATTCATTTTATTTATTGAGTTAATTAAAATGCGGCAAAATAACAACAGCAAAACACAAGGAAAAACAAAACAAAACAAAACAAAGACTAACCGAAAAGGCGTAGGCTGAAGCAAAAGCTTATAACGCCTACCCTTACTTCAAAAAACAGTTTAAACTCAGCATGATTAAATACCAACTTAAATACTGCTCAGCTGTACATCCTCACATATTTTAAGTCAAAACATGAGATACCACGGGATGATCTGTCAGACAAATATCACATGTCCTACCCACAAAAACTCAAAATTTACAAATTATACTCACAATAACTAGCTTGTGGCAGTGTACCGCATTGACCGGGCTATCCCAACCTCTTGGGACTCTATTGCTCTTTTATTATTGGTCATGTGGTAAGTATTGTAAAACTATCCTACTTTGGAAATGGAACTTGAAAATATTGCAGTTCAGCACCTGTGTTTAATGCTGAGCTGTTTTTCCAGTAACAAGTATTCAAATAATAACAGTTTGAAATTCAGTACTTACCCTTTACATTATGGTCAAACATTAAATTGTTTAAAGGTATGACTTGTTTGCTGTCTTGATTCAAGTTGGATGAGTTGATAACAGTTTTGTCTCTGTGTGTCCAGTGGAAAGATTAGATGAAATGTGTTTGCTTAGCATCTTAGCTGGTTTCTTAGCTCAGTTAGCCTACACTGAGGAATCACCTGTTTTTTCACTGACAATAGGGCTTCTGCAGAGCTGCTGTGTGCAGCAAACCACAGTGTTTCATTATTTAATGTCTCTGCACATTAAACAAAGAGGAAGTGACATGTGGGTTTCAAGGGTTTTAGGATTTTTGTCAGTCAATTTTGACTGAGTTGAGAGTGTAATGTAATGTAATACGTACCAGTAACTACATTAAGTTCTTCTGCTCTTTTCTGATTAGTAGAGAATTCAATTACATTTTCAATTTATAAGACAGCTTGCAATAAAAAGTTTGCAACATGGTCCTTCACAGACAGCAGCAGCTGTAAAGGGTTTGTTCTGCTTTAAGGTACTATCTTTTTCTGTTTTAAAAATGTGAATCTTAAGAGGTCTGTCTTGTCTGTGCCCTTTGGACTCAATATAAAATTGCAGGGTTAAAACTGACAGGAAACAAAAATGCTTTTTTTTAACTAGTCCAATTCTTAACTATTTCCACACAACCTTCATTTTTCTTGCCAGCTTTGAAAGTGGTCCAGCCTTACAGAGTGATTAGCAGCAACGGTACAGCACGAGTTCAGTGCCACCTTCAACCTCGACCCTCCTTCAACCAGATTCAACTCCTTCATGACCAGAGCCAAACATACCCCTACCCTGCCCCGGAAGAGCTGAGGGTGACTCTGCTGAAAGGCCTCCACGGTAACCGGGAACTCTGCTCATCCATTCTCAACCTCACAGAGCACAGAGAGACAGGTGTGGAGACAGAGGTAAGTTTGCTTTAAACTACAAGAGATAGGGATACATGAACAGTTTTTTTTTCCATGTTAGAGCAGTTTTGCATATTCCATGACAGAGGTTTTCTGTGTTGGCGTTTTTGAAGTGGGTGGTGCTCAGTCTAAGAAACGGTAGAATTGCTGATGACATGAAGTGAGAGAATCTGATGAAAGTTGGGTGGTTTTCCTGCCATTCAGCAGTTTATTAAAATTTGGTGAAGCAGATCAGTTGAATGTTTGAGTGTTAAGCTTTTACCAAATAACACATGCATACACATATTGTTTTATCCCTAAACTTTAACGATGATTTTTCCTGATCTAATCGTTAATAGCAAATGTGAAACCACACTTTTACGCGTAGGGGCTTTAACCCTGAATACTAGGGGTGGGACAAAATATTGTTATGGCTATATATCGTCATTCCTGACTCTTGAGATACAGTATAATTATTGAATCGCTGGCGCCAAATATTAATATTTTGATCAAAATTTCCGTGCCAATTTGGCTTAGCAGCGTCACTACTTCAGGACTCCTCATGGTGGCTCTAAAGACATGAATGTGGGTAATGTGAATGGAAATAAATTGACAGCGGGATAATGTTGGACAGCAGTGAAAAGATTTGAAAGTTAAGACACACACCAGACACTTTCAAGCCTTAAGTCTGCACCCACTTTGGCTTTTAGAATACGGATGGGACAAACAAAATTTTTGTATTCACGTATGTAATGTATGTATTTTGTATCTTTCAATTAAAGCAGATATTGTGATATATCATTAGACGGTATGACTGTCTTGCGATATATCAATAATCACAGAATCGCTGTATTCTGATATTAACATTGTTGTGGGCCACATAATGTCTTTGATTAATATGGGCCACTAAATTATACCAACACACCAGTGCACACCAGTGTTTCTTCACGTCTAAAAAATTGGTCATTTTGTCCTTCTTCGGAAACATTTGTGTTTTTTCTCGCTCATTCTCGAAAATAATATTCATACGTCATGTTTTAAATGAACAAGAGCATTTGCTAGAATCAAACTGAGGTTTAATTAATGTTGCTTTTAGGTGCAGTGCTTTGCTCAGCTGAGAGAGGGCACTGTGGAGGTGACAATACTTGGACTGAAAGCCCCAGACACAGATGTTTATCGTTGTGAGATTGCTATCTTCTTTCCACCACCATACCTGCGGCTTATTGGTAACGGCACACTCATCCATGTAATAGGTAAGACTCCCCCTCGACTTGTAGATACTGTGAAGAGACTGTCCGTCCTCCTGTCCTCTCTCATCATCCATGTCTTATGTCCACAGACAACCCTGACTGCCCTGTACAGGGAGCTCACACACAGTTTGCTCACCGGAGTGATGAAGAAGAGAATGAAGAGAGCAACAAGATGATGGGACCAGTTAGTGTTCCTGTTGCTGTACTAATGATACTGGTCATCCTTGTCCTCATTATCATTATCTTTCTGCAGGTCAGAGCATTAGAATGTCTATTCATGTTATGATTGTAATGGCGATTGATGATTTCAATAATAAGTAGTAGTAGACTGAATAAGTAAAGTCTGTGTATTGTCATTATTTTATTTAGTACAAACAGCCGTCTTAGTTATCCCTGGTGTCTGCAGCATTTTTGATGGATCTGCATAAGAAAAAAATACGTTAAAATTTCAGAGAGGCCTGAAGCACACCACCTGTACACTGTTGATTCCTGTAAACTCTCACCTAAAGAAACATACAGAACATTCCCATAACCATGACCTTGAATTTAATCTAACTGCCAGATAGTATATGTACAATCTTAACTGCACTATATTACTATACAGGTCTCTCTCTTTGCACAAAAAACAACAGTAACACTTGACCTAAGCCATGCATCTATAATGCATTATGAACATACTTATAATGTATTATAATGCACCAATGGTGCTATATAATCATAGTTAACCCTAACCACCTATAATGCATTTCAAGTGTGTTCATAATGTGGTATGATGCATCATAGAGACAGGCTTCATAGAAAGTGTTACTAAAACAAAAGCAGTGTAATAGGATTGTGAAAACTGGCTGTTCCCTGCTCTATAGCTCTTAGCTAATAGCTGTTTGCTCTCCATTTACAGATTCTCCAGTGTGATCGCGGGAGGAGGGAGATTGTCACAACCGTGTCTGATGGGTTTCACAAAGTAGATGCTGCTAAATTTCCATGTTAACACACTGTCTCCTCCACTGCTGAATAGTGACCTTGAAGCCATTATGTCCAAATCTGTTAGGAGTATTAGAATACATGGAATAAATGGAGGGTTAGAGGGTTGGTGTAGGCTGTTAATAAAATATCACCTCTGTTTGAGGTTTGAGGTACTTCTACCATAGCTTTAGAAAAGCATCAAAATGACATTTGAGTGTCTGTGCATATTTTACTTATTAAGTAAAAAAAGAAAATAATAATGTTTACATTGTTGTAAACACAAGCTAATTTAAACAGCTGAAGCTTTTGAGTTGACAATTAAGCACCTTTGAACTTTCGCCGTAACTGCAGCTAAGAAGTCTTGTATTGATGATACTGAGCAAAAACTACTTGTCTGATTAAAGCTGAATCACTTGAAGTTTAGCTTAGCTAAATGTTTTAGCTTTAGCTAAGGAAACTGCTTTGCATCATTTTGATGTGTTATGCCTAAAGAAGTGATATACCAGCAAGTTTACTGATACATGTTATTGTACATTTGTGTATTTTGTTGCTATTGCAATAATGAGCAAATGTTCATGTTGGATATTTGCTCAAAATAAAGTTTCTTAACTTTAAGTTTCATGTAATTTATTATTGCTTTTTAATCCGCTTGCTCAGATCCAGATGTGTCATAAGTTTAGCTGTCTCTTTTTATCAAATTTACGCAAAGAGCTAATTAGCCAATTGTGCATAAAACAAAATCACTGCATGATGATATAGTGGTTTAAATTAATGTGGGAGCTGAGAAAAAAATGTAATTGTTTTACTGTGGATCTGAATTTGTGGATACACAATGAAAAAAACTTGATTGACAGAGGCCTTAATGGGCCTCACTATGCGTTCTTCATTTCTTTCCATTTATATTGGTATACATACAGCAAAGCCCTGCTTGAGGATCTGAGTTTGAGCTCTAACATAAGAAAAAAGCAAGTCAACAACATAGTTGTGAGCTAAACCATGAAGTTCTTTAAACTGAATCAGTAAAATCAATTCAGTAACGCTTTACTTAAAGCATGCTTCTAAAATGTATCATGAACATACTTGGAATGTGTTATAATGCACCTATAGTGCTATTTAACCATAGTTATAAGCACCCAGCCAAACCCTAACCGCCTATAATGCATTATGTGTGTTCATGTGTTATAGTGTGTTAATATATGTTCATAATGTGTTATAATGCATTACGAAAGGCTTCATAGAAAGTGTCACCATCAATTTCACTTCACACTTTGATATTGTGCTTTAAAGTTTAACAATGCAGACTCCAGGAGCTGCAGAGTTTCACTTTTGAGAAATGTCAAGAATTGTTACCCACAGTGCACCCACAGTCCACAGACAGTGAAAGTCAAATATCCACCCCAGAAATAGGAACCACAAAGATATTTACAGACAAACATACACATTAACAGAAGACCGCAGTAGTTAGGAGGATTTATCAGCTCCAGCTCCAAATGGCAGTGACATGACACCTGGTTGGACCTTTTGTTTGGTGCAATGCTGTGATGTGCATTGAATTTAATTATTATTGCTTACATGGTCTGGCAAGAAAGTGCAACTATGATTTTGTCTTTAATATATTTTAAGATGCAACATAGGCAAAGCGACATGAAAGAGCTCCTACTGATTTAAGGGGTAGAGGAACTGGCAATGAGAGACATGGTAAAATACAACAAGGTATTCCTTTTGTCTCTTTTTAAGCAGTGCTCGAACATTGTTTAGTCTTTGTTGAGTTTGAAAGAAAGACTAAAAGATATAAAAAAGTAACCACTTTAACATTTTTGCTGACCTCCATGCTGCTGTTTTCCCCTGCTAGGTTATGATCTAAAAAAAAAAAAAGGCAGACTATTCCACTGGAAAGGAGAAAAGAATTTACCACTTTGTTTTCGTGTGTTTAAGTTTTAATAACACATACACTTAGTTTGGTGAACTTGATGAAAGGTGCTGATCAGATCATGGGAGTCAATCTGGAGTTCCTTGTCTTGATAAAGACAAAAAGACATTTTGACTCAATCAGTAACCGTGCGGTTAGTGGATGAATAGGTCAGGTCAAGGGTGTGGCGAAATACTGCTTCAACACCGCCATCAGAGAACAAATGTGAGGCTGCTGTGATGCTGATCATGTCCGTGGTTTTACTTGTTCTACATACACACAAAGATTTCACAGAAGCACAAAATCTGCAAAACAGGATGTGAACAAAGACTGCTGACTTTGCTTGGGTCAGATCAAATCAAAGAGTATTATTGCTCGAAAAGAACCTAGTGCAGAAAAAGATAACAGACAGACGCATGAGATTCAGCTTTTTCAAAGGGTATCTCAAGTGTAGAAAACGTCTTTTCCTCCCAATCTCACTCACTGATGATAACAATCAGAGCTCTCTGCTACCAGTTACCAGTTTGCCTACTTTCTGCTGCTGAGGTCTGGATGATCTTTGTCTGTTCTGCTTAGTTTGATGCTGTAAATAATTAATAATTACATAGCCTACATAATATTTACTCCAATACACTTCAGAGACATATATCGGTGGTTGGTGTTTTTGTCAACACAAAGCATTACACTTGTGCAAGATGCAGTCAGAAAACTGTACAGGTGTATAGCTGAGATCAAAATGGGGGCCGTGTTGAAAGATACGTGCAGTCAGACCGTGACTACTAAATACTCAAGTAACAATGTGCTAATGAGTACTCATCAATTACAAAGTGAACCAGTTGATTGACTTTACGGCTGCTACTTTTACTGAAGGACCTGAAGAAATCTACCACCGACCAACAACCAGAACAAGTCTATGGAAAGGGATATTGCTACCGGAAACCAAGTTTCATTCACCTCCATGGTATTAGGTTGGAGACTGAAGTTTTATTGGTTAAACTGGGATTTTTCCTAAAACATTCTAATTGATGATAACGATGGTTTGATTCCAATAGGATCTAGTGGCCTAAGATTAGATTATAAAACAATTACCGATGCATCAGGATGCATCTTGATTTTATCTTAGTGTGACACAGCTTATATGTAGCGTGGCTCTTGTCCCGTTTACTTTCCCTCAACATCGTGGAAGCCAAAGCACTTCCAAACGCTAGCTTTAATTTCACTTGGAGCTGGTCAGATCTTGCAGTCAACCATGTTCTTTCTTGTTTTCTTATGTGCTCCCTGTGAACTTTTTGGGTGCCTGGCACGCTGCTATTCTGTTTTACACTGTTTCTGTTCTATCTTAAGTTATTTAAAGTTTATACAATCGATTAATGGAAAAGGCACTGGAGGGAGACCGTTTTAACTTCCATACTGTACTGTGCATGACAAATGTGAAAAATAGCTTCAAATCAAAAATACAGTACCTTTACCTGTACAATACCTGTGGAACACACTTGTGGTCGTAAACACACACATCACATTTATATTTATGTTCTAAAAATTAGTTTTTCCACTTATTTTTGTAGGAATGCTGTCTGGTTAGTGTTAATTGGCATTTACTATTCTATAGTTAATTAAAACTAAACAATAAAAAACTTCAACTGGAAAAAAGTTTTAGTCATTTTAAATAGAATTTAAAAA
>JAPZDX010094553.1:0-13060 GCA_029783625.1 Naso annulatus | reverse complement strand
TAGGAGAGGCAGTGAATAAAACCTGTAATACTCATATGAGCAAATCTCAAGGAACACAGATTTCAAGTAAGAGTAAGAAAATGTTCCTGCATGAGGCCGTTTATTAATGAGTTTTTGTAAGGAGTGGTGTGCCGATGTGAAAGTAACTCTACTTGATCTTGAAAATAAACCTGAGCCCTAAACTTTCATGCTATGAAACAATCCTTTATTTAATCTTTCAATTCTGCCAATAAATATCAATGTTTAACGTCCTGCAGGACGGGGTTCTGTATGTCTGAATACACTTCTTTAGCTTTCAAGCTTCACATACGTGCACAAATTATCCACAGCTTCTATTGTTTATTGCTGAGGGTCGCCACAAGCCATGTTTCATTCTGTTTGGACTCTTGCAGCTCCTCTAATAGCTGCCTCCTGACACCACATCAGCAGTGGAAATGGGAAACTCAAGTCTGCGTTCAGCCCTGCCAATCAAGAGAAAATATGGAAGGCATGTTGTGAGGCTGCAGTCAGCCCCAGCACTCTAAAATAATAAAGCCCTTGCATCAAACCCAGTCGGCACTGTCAATCAGACAGTATGTAACAACGCTGAAGTTGATTTCAACTCATTTGGTTTGGCTTAAAAAGGAACTCTGGGCGCTACAAACTTCTGAATTTTAGTAAACATGACAATTTCACTCTAATTTTATTCTTGTACAATCAAATCCTCGACACATTGGTGGAAGACAAATGATCCTTTGTTTTACTTTCCAAAATGCGCACATCCTATTTTCCATGAACACTGTAACCTGCCCTGATGCTCATAAACAGATTATCTTCTTCAGTGGCACCCGAGAGGTCTCATGCCACTTTCAGGTTTGTAAACAAAAACATTCTGAATGTAATTGACTGCTTCAATTACGCAACTGTCACGTATTCGCAGCGTATCTGCTTTCCAACTTCATCCGCAGGGCAATAAACAAGGAGAGGGAACACACACATACAGGCAGAAGGACCGGATTCAAAGGACACAATGTGTACAACATAAACTTATTTATTTGTATACATTTGGCATCTTCTTCTTTCCACTGCTAACAGATATAAAGCAGAGTGTTTAAAAGAAGAGGAAAGGAGAAATTAATTTAAAAACAGAACTTAGCAAAGAGTTGGAAGATTGATCGTATTGCCTTTAAATAATAGATTTTCTGTTGCAGACTGATATTCTCTCAAATAACCTCCTTTTTCAAAGTTGTTGATACAAACAAACCTCAAGTGCTGGTGTTAATCAGCCGAGTTCAACGGATTAACATCAAACTTTAAACTCTTTAACATAAACTCAGTGCAGACCATTTGGCGAAACATGTCCAGCTGGAGATCATCAAACTGATTTCACTTTGTATTTGAGTGTTCTGCTCGGCTTGTAAAGTGGTTATTTTTTCCCCCACCCTTAAGCATCTCCCTGTGACTGATAGCACTGTTTTCCTCTAATTTCCCCAACAGCACATTGTTTTTTTTTCCTTTTTTTCATGATGCTGTCCTGCCCTTATGAATTACTGCATAGTGAACGTACAATGTGCTGACCAATCAATCAAGTTCACCTGAGCTTAATCAGATCGTGCCGCATCTCATCTCACGGTCGATGGAGTTAATACGTGATGGCACTTGGCCTTTGCTGTGTGATGTAGCAACTCTTCTCTCTTTCTCTGAAGGTTTATCGAACCTTTTACACACTGCAGGAGTCAGTTCTTTTTTAGCTGCGACCAGCACCTCAACAGATCGCTCTGTCGGTCCATTGGTCAGTCCACAAAATTCCCCACTCTTTGGCGGCCAAGTCAAGTGTGGAGGTCAAGTGTGTGTGTGTGTGTGTGTGTGTGTGTGTGTGTGTGTGTGTGTGTGTTGTATTGTGTGAAGGTGTCTGTTTGTGTGCATGCCAATTTGCTAAAGAAAGGTGTGACAATGGGAGTGGCCTATTGCAAAAAGGTGCACATCTTCCAAATGGATTCACAGATTTTTTTTTTAATTCTAATTTTTATTAAAAAGCATATTGAAAAGATTAAGGTGAGCTTTTTGCAGGCATCTGTACCAAACAAAGTTGTTTTCTTATATCTGACGAATATGATGTGCAAGAAAGGAAACTCTCCAGTACCACAATATTTGAATTAAATTGTATTTTGATACACACTTTTCTCCTCTAACAAAAATATTGCACTCCCTACAAATTCAAAATTCAGTCGTCATCATTTAGGCTACTGACGTCACCAATTTACTACCACTAATGTCAATTTGCTAACGCACACTAGACAGGAAGACAACAGCGTTAGCATCAGTGTTCACGCTACTTACTACTGTGTTTGTGTGTGTTCTACTTCTTTGCTGTCTTTTTATTTTTTTAATCGTTGCTGCTGATCACTTTTTAATGTGCTTAATGTGGGAGATGGAAATGAAGTGAAATGAGTGAAAATAAAATGATCAAAGTCTTGGGGGCAGTTTTTGCCCCTGGGAAATAGTTCTAAGGTGCATTTAGACTTTTCTCGGGGGCACTGTTGCCCTCTGCCCCCGCTTATTGCCAACGCTGACTATGGCCTTTGGTTTGGTCTTGAATTCAATCTCAGAATATTCTTCAAATCACAGTGCTGGATACTGGCTTCATGGGAGCACTGGTTTTATAAGCTTAATTACGCTATTTAGACAAAGCAGTCTGATTAATAATTGAAATCAGGTTTCCATTCCATGTTTTCTCGCTTCATTTAATTTTCAATTAAAGCAGGTCCTTTTATCCAAGCAATTTCGTTTCTCAAACACCGGAACTGTTCCAACCATACTAATGATTGTCATAAAGCTGCACATTGAGTTTCTTTACATGCTCAGGCAATAACTTGCAAATTCGCCAGAGACTTTGCTCAGTTTCTCAACTTTCCTGAGACCTGATCTTACCTGCAGCATAACCCATAACCGTGGGAGAGAACACATTGGGGGGGATTATTTTTATCTTTCACGCCAGCTTTCTTTATATTAACTTTCCATCGTCTGCTAATCAAGGGTGCAGTTTTGCAATGCAGGGAACATTATGTATTTGCAGGGAGCTATCTACATGTTAATTAGGAACAATTCAGGGTGCGCATAAAATAAGCAGGCTAACACACTGTTGTAATTGCTGCCAAGCCTCAAAGGTGCACGAAACAGACTAATGTACATCCACAAACAGAACTTTGCATGTATGTCATGGGGAAATCCACGCTTTACGTTTCTTATAAGACATGAAACTCTTATCACACTAATGGCTGAATTTCTGAGTCCTGCCAGTTAAATCACATGGGGTCTCTACATTAAATAGTAAGTATGTTTACATGATGTTAGAAAAATTCGATTTATTGTGTTAGTCCGACTAAAACTGGACTGTTAATATACTTGAAAACATGTTTGTCCAGCTGAAATCATCAAGTCAATTCTCTAAGTAGGACTAACACACCAAGATAATGCCGTTAGAGATCGATTTACTCTTGTGTACACCTCAGCTGGATCCTAACTGATCTAATCATTCTACGCATGAACAATAGCCCTCGCGATGGTCTTTGACCCAGAACTCATCTTCTGTATGATAAAAGGAAAACTTAAATCCAATTCTTTTCTTTCTTTCTTTTTCTTCTTTACACTCTACCAAACTTTCAAAATTGTATAAGGGACACCAGATATTGCAAAGCATATGACAATGATTCTCAGTGTTTAGGTAGTATTTTCACATTCTAAGACTTGGAAATGTATAACTTTTTGAAAGTTAGATGAGAGGTATAACTTTGATGTCTCTACAGTAAACATAAAGCCACAGCCAGAAGCTGGTTAGCTAGGAACTATTACTTAACTACTCATGTAACCAATAATTGTCACTGATACAGTTTATTTCCATCCAAAACAAACAAGTTAAAACATGTTCATTTGTGAGCTTATGAGGTTTAAGTGAATATTATTGCCTTCTGGTAGAGCCTGAATGGCAGCTGTTACATGAGACTAATTATTTCTCATCTTTATGCTAAGCTAAACTAAGCTAAGCTAAGCTAAGTGGACACTGACTTTAGCTTTACATTTTGTAAAGTGATATTATGAGTGAGGTGTCAATCTTCTCATTTAACTCTCAGCAAGACAGATGTATGCATATTTTTCAGAAATGTAAAACTATTGTTAAGATGGTCACAAACAAATCCACATTACAATACTGTTGCTGATACTAATGTTAAAGGAAAACAGAAGCAGAAACTATAGCAACGGAACTTTTCACATCCCTTTCCTGAAGAAAATTAGTTTTCTTCACTAGTCCTGATTTTTTGAAATGGCAGAGGACATTAATTAATCATCCTCCAAGAAATGGCTATTTCTATAATGACAAATAAATGATTTTCCTTTCTTGCTAGTTATTTAAGCTCTCAATAATCAGCACAGAAGCCTCTCAAGTGGCCTCTTCTAAAACAAAGGCCCAAACAGAGAAGAAATGAAAAGGGGACTGTTGGTAGTACAGTTTTTTATGGCCAACATAAGGTTTTTTGAATAGAGCCACCTCTGTTGCAACCACATCCAGTACAGGCAGGATATAAATTCTGGATGGGTTTGTGCAGCCTCATTATAAATGATTGAACAGTCCAAAAATGTAGAGCACGCTTTCAGACCCACTGCTTTGTGAACTGCTGTTCAGTCCCTGACAGAAGAAAGAAATAAAAGAAGCAAACAAATTTTCTGCGAGGACCAAAGAGATGGTTTCTGTGAATAACAGTATGGTGGAAATACAGAGTTTCTTCACACCAATGTGGGTGAATGTGGAGGATTTAGGCTTTAAAGCAGCAATAGGAACTTCAATATGTCGCTAGCTTCAAAGGGCAGTAAAGGACAAAAGTTTGAAATATCTGAACTTCGATAGCCAGAAATGTCATAATAAGTGACATCACTCGACTACACACAGCACACTCATATCAGCGTGGCTGATCTGTGGTGACAGAGGGCAAGGAGAGACAAGGGATCTCATTTTGCTGAGCCCAGCTTTCTCTGAACGTCGCCCCTCTGGCTGCTGTTCAAAAGGTACTGATGCTGAAACGGGACTAGATTAGGATTTCAAGGTCAATAAGCAAACCAACTTAACTCATCCAAGAGACAAGTGGAAAATGCAAATCTCCTTTTCTCTTTTTCACTTTTACACTTTTTCTGCACAGTCATCACCAAACATCCTTTTCTCCTCCAGTTTCACTTTCAGCATAGTACTTTTCTTCTTTCTTCTTTTATAATTCTTCTTTCTGATTTGCATTTCCAGCAGCCAAAACCCATGTCTCAATCTCTAGCCGCATTTATTAAGTCTGAATTCAACAACAGCCTCAAGGCTATTGTAATACCTGTCTTACACTGATGCCAACACCCAATTACTGCTTTGTGAGCTCACTCAGGGTCACACTGGAAGCTTTTTTGCAACTTGTTTTAGATGTAGATATGGAGCACTTATCCCCAGAAATATTAAAATACAAACATGTGAACAGAGTTGAAAATCATCTACATGTGCATGCATTAGCACAGACTTTTAAAGGAGAATTGAGCAAAATAGGTAGTTAGAAATGTGAGTAGTTATCAATACTCTTAATTTGTTTCAAAACTTTGACCTCATTGTATTAGACAAGAAATGCCTGTGTGAACTGTGACGGCTAAGCTTACATTTATTTAAAAAATGTAATTCGCACTTGCACAAATTTGCTCACACAGCTGCTGTTAACGGTGAAATGGGCTGGGTACCGAGTGAGGTCAGGTGGAAGGCAAACATATTAAACCTGTGGAACTGACCTACCTAATGACAGAATGGCAAGGAAGATTATAATGTGGGCAGAGGTGGAAAGAAACAAATTACTCTTACTCATATTACTGTAACTGAGTAGCTTTTTGTGTTCTAGCACTTTTTAAAATAGTTTTTAAAATCTGTAATTTTACTTTTACTTCAGTAGGTTTTGTCCAAAGTATTGTACTTCACTACATTTTAAATCACATCCATTACTTAGTATAAAAAAAAAACGTAGGACTAAATAGAAAACGAATGAAAAAAAATCACGACCCGGAGGCAACTGCAGTGAATGACGGACAGGGGAACAAACTGGTGCTAAATCACATCGGTAGCCAATAAAACTATCCGATCACAAACTGGTCAATTGAAACCCTGACATTAAGACCATAAAAAAAAGCCCCGCTGCAGCAGCCACAGGTTTGGAGACGTGAGGTGAACATCGCTGCACAGCGCAGGAGCCACGAGTTCATTCAGAGATGCACATTTGTGTGATGCCTCCACTGCTACAACTCCTTCCTATGGTAACACTGTGTTTATTTGTTTTAAAAAAATGTCATAGTTACACTCATTCATTCACTTTATCGTTTATCAGAGAACGAAGATAAAATTCATCAAACAACAACGGCTGAAAAGTAACTAGTACTGAGAATTTTTTTAAAACAGTAGTTTGTACTTTTACTTAAGTGCACTTTTATTTTACTTGTAATTGAGTAATATTTCAGCAATTCTCAGTACTCAGAGGTGAATGGATATCAGAGATGTCTGATCTCCTGCAGGAGCGGGGGCTTGAGCGTCTCTACAGACATAGACAGAAGGTGGATGCGGATATGCTCAAGGAACTTGTATGACCAAATATAAAAGAAAATGGCTAAAGGAAAGAAATCATAAACCAAAATAATGTACATATTGCCTGTTTAAAACAATGTATGAATGTGAGAAACATGTTAAGTATGATCGGTCCAAGAGGCAGCGATCTCTGTGTGCACAGTTTCACTCTCTCATGTTACCACTACACATCAAGACAGGACGACTGGTATTGAAGTAGACCGAACACTGTTTCACTACTCTGAGCTTGGTGAGGTTGAGAGTGAAATCCACTTCTTACTGTACTGCTCGTTCTATACGTACTTAGAAAAATACTCTTTGATAAAGTACTAACACATAAAAGTATGCCACAGGACAGCAAAATAATTATATGGTTATTCAATAACCATATATTTGTAATATCTACTTACATTTATAAAGCCTGGAATAGAAGAAAACAGGCAACTTACGCACGGTGGACTGGTGGGCTTCCAAGATGGATCATACTGATCCCATTTCCAATCCTAAATGTCCTAGGATGTTGATAAGGTAGTATCACTTGGAAAGTTTAAACCTGATGACAGGGATATTAGGAATGGCCTCTAGTTTTATCTTGAGCAAAGCTCCAATTAAAACACTGCTGGTGTTCTCTCTCCGCTTATTGTTGTGTTGTGGAGTTAATGGTCTGTCTGTGTGTTTGACTGACAAGGTATGTGCTTCTTTTTTGTAGATGTTTTGTGTTTGTTTTGGTCATATTTTCTTCACTTGTATGTTGTACTTATTTGTTGGTGTGTCACTGTGATGGCACCAAAAAAAAAAAAAAAAAGTTTCCTTTAAAATGTGTCTGAATAATCAAATGAGGGATGGGCTGTGCAGCAGCCAGACACGAAATAAAAAAAATATCATTCATTCATTTATTCATTCATCATTCATGAACAGGTATGTCAGGTTCTAAATAATATGCAAGACAGCATACACTGCAACACACTCCTGATGCTCCTCAGGACTGAATCTGTTTCGCACTGTAGACTGGGCTGTTGGTGGATCGATGGTCCTCTGCTTTAGTTCAGGCTGAAATAGCTCAACAAGGTTTTGGGGTTGACATGCTGTTTCGTCTCAACATTAAGGTTCCAAACAGGATGTGTCACTCCAAGTCTGGTGATCCCATGACTTTTCATTTAGAGCCTTATTTGTTTTCAAAATGAAATGTCAAATGACAGCTGTTTGATGGATTGTTGAGAAATTTTGTACTGACATTTATGATACCAAAAAGACGTGCCCATCTATAATCATAATATATTGGAATAATATAGTAGACAGTATAATAATAGGGTCTAAGCTGTTCAGATAAAGGTCATTTTTTAAAAATACTGTACCAAATATAAGTTGTTAAATTGCAATCACTTGTCAATTTGTTTACTGGATATTTGCAATAATTAATATGTCTCCCAGAATGGATTTCAAATACTGCATTTCTAGCTTTTCTGTTTTAATTTTTGTTGATTATAGTTTTGGTTTTCAATTTAGGATAATCCTTATACAGTGTAATGCATCAACATGTATGTATTTGTAATAATCAAGATAGTATCATCTGAAGGTTTTTTTTTTCTAATATATTATCTATTACTCCTTGCAACAGACTAATTATCCTTCCATTTTAATTATCCCTGAATAATCTAAACACAAAGACAGACATCATGGAGTTATAGCTTCATTAAAGTACAATCAGCCTTATCTCAAAAAACTCTCATCATTAAGGACTTCTTTCCAGAAACCACAGAGTGCTTTGGTTCTGCTGCGCTGGAGGGCATTCGTCTACATGTATGTCGCAGCATAATCAATCCCACAGTTAATGATTACCCTGCTGAGTTTGGAGGCTCCATGTGAGCAACTAACATCGATATTATAGAAAACAACTCTGAGTCATTTAATGCTTTCACAGTTCTAGACACAGTGGTCTGTACTTGTGATGCACTGATTACTGAGTTACAATAAGTTTTTTCAGAAGGCTACAACAGACTTTTATCATAATAATATATTTATATGAAACACCTAATGGTTCCTCTGTACGTGTGGATTATATAGAGCAAAGAACAGAACTGATCCCACCTAAAGCTGTAAGTTAGGGTGCACTCACACTAGGCAATCCGTACCGTGCCAAAGCACGTTTGACCCCAAAAATCCAGTTTGACTAGTGTGAGCGCTCCGTACTGTGCCAAAGCATGGCATGCTTTGTCAGCCCTGGCACAGTTAGGAAGGTGGGCTCTGGCACGGGATGGATGCACATGTACGAGCACAGGCACGGAGCGCCAACATCCCTGTGACTGTTTGTGGAGGATTCACTTAACAAAGTCCGGATAAAGAGCAGTGGAAAAATCCACAACTGTCTTTTTGATTGCTGATACCAGGAAACAATTAAAAAATGTCATTACAAGGTGAAAAAATTAGGGCTTAATAACTGAAAATAGAGGTTGCACTCCATAGATCAGGAAGCTCAAGAGCACTCAGGCGCGGTTAGACTGCAGCAACGTGTGTGCAGGTCAGCAGGGGAGAGGGGAGGGGATACAATGGTGCTTCCGCACGGTACGGGGCAACTGCACTAAGTGTAAGTGTGTCCCTAAGGTGTGTTCAGACCGAAAGCGATTAACGCAATGACTGCCACAAGGTTACATATAGTCAATGTGAAGACGCAATTAGACACAATGTCACTTCAGGCAACGCAAATCACACGATGTGGCCTTCATCCAAATCTTCCAAAATATCGAACTTTTCAGCTGACATTGTGTGACACTGTGCCATGACAGCCAATCAGTGCTGAGATTCTGGATCAGACATAGCGGTCAAAACAACTGTTGCTGTGTGTGAATACCGTGGGGCTCCGACAACACGACTTCATACACCTCGGGATTATCTTATGAACACAAAGTTTTCCACCGTTTCTGGGACTTCCACGACTGATACAGTGCAAAAAGGATGATTAAATCGGCCGTAGTTAATAATAGAAAATGACAAGCCCTTCTTCCTCCTGATGCTACTAGCTAACGCTAACTGTGGCTGACATGGAGCCGTGCGACACAACTTAACAGGCTCCAGATGATTTCATCACCCAGACCCGATGTTGTTGAGTTTTCCAACCTGTCTAAGACCTCAACAACTGATATAATGCAGAAATGATCATTACATCGGCCGTAATTAAGAACAGAAAGTCGCCAGTCCCCCCTGCTCTGAACGAGCTAATATAAGCAAACTGTGTACATCACACAAATGACAAGGTTAAAGCGACCGAAGCGATGATCCAAAACATGATCAAAATATGATAAGCGAACAATACTGGCGTTTCTTGCGATTACATCACGTTCATCGCTTTCGGTATGAACACACCCATAGACTTTTTAAATAGGGCACCTCTGTTTTTTGTGTAACCCATGCTCTAGATATGAAGTGTGTATGTCTTTGTGATGTTTTGAACTGCATTAAACAGACTGATGGACAGAAAATAAAATGTTTTATTTTCACGAGGCTCACAAATTGAAAATGAGCTCGGGGATGGTGTTGATAAGGTCTGTCTCTTTGCTGTGAAGCAAAAAAAAATAAATAGTGAGCGAACGGCTTTCCTAGGGGCAATTTATTGACTTCAGAAGGCTTCAGTTCTTCCTGTTTCTAATATGACTTTCCGCCAGCAGTTAGTGGCTGCATCATCCAATAACAGCCTGTGGCAAACACACTGAGCTGGATGGAGATGTTTTGATTGATAGCATAATATAGACAGGCATAACACAACTTACTGCCCTACGCAGCAATCGTGATAATATTCACATAGCACTCACATCAAAATCATATCATAAGTTTTACTTTGCAAATGATTATTAACTTGTTCTATGAAGCACTTGGCAGGTAAGGCAAACATTCTCTCCGTCTTGGAAGTGAGGCAGACTAAATCAAGCTTCATCTCATTATCTAAACCATCTAACAGTCCATACTCCACTGCTTCTCAAGATAAAGATTAGACTAAATTGAGCCTCAAGGTGCTGCTTAGATTATCCTCTCAGCATGTGTGTGTTGCTAATTTCATCACTCCGTTTCTAATGGCCTGTATTAACTTGTCAGCACAAAATCTCTCACCAAGAGGAGATGCTTCCACTCATTCCCCTCAATCAATTCATCTTCCTCCATGACATATCCTCCATGCTATTCATCACGAGCTGTCAGCGTAAGAGCTTAAAACGTTCGAAGCTGTCCACTCTTTCCCACTTCATCTCAAGGCTTAATCGATCAAATGCCGTCATGTGTCAAATGTCTCCATCTCTCACCATCTCTTTGTCACCCTGCGCTTCAAGCATCATTTCATTCAGTGTTTTCCACAACAGCATACGATGAATCTGAACGTAATGAATTGGTCCAGGAAAAAACAAGCAAAACAAATAATTAATTTTCTCAGCTGCTTTTGGGTCCTTTGGGGAAAGAGGGCAAATTCTTCTGTTTTTTTAACACTTTGTGATTATGAGTGTTGGTACATTGCTTCTCGGCCATTATAAAGTCAAAACTGCTCCACCACTAATGTACTGATATTTTAATTTATCTTTAATTTTACTTTAATTTTGGAACATCAGCGGGACATGACTGACCATTCAGTGAGTATCTCATCTTGTAATCGGAGCGTTTATTGTGTTTTTTGATGGATTCGGTCAGTGCCCCTTTCCCTCGCTGTTTTCAGCCAGCAGTAATGTCAGACATTAGCTTCTCCTCTCAAAACGGTAACCTCCAAAATAAAGGTAATAATACCTTCAAAATAAAAGAAAAAGTAAAACTTTATATAAGGAAAATATTTAGTAATGTAAATGATAGTAATGAACCCTATGACAGGGCTTAATGTGCACAAAAACTAACTTCTCCTTTAAGGCTGGCTAACGACATTGCTTCTGATCCCATCCGTGTTCTGAACAGTGAATGCAAATTGTTTCCGTCAAACCAGAGATACAGGGTTCCACGTTTTAAAAGGGTTAGACTGAAACACTCTTTTATACACTGGTCAATTCTAAATGAAATACAGAGCTTATATTGGATCAAATGTATGTTGAAGGACCTCGAATGTTGTCTTCTGTGGTCGTAATTTTATGTTTAAAATATTCTTGAGGATAGCATGCGACATGTCCCGTGAGTGCTCGATATGGCTGCTTGTGAATGTTTAATTGTATGAACATGAGCTGCCTGAGGATGCAAAAATAATTTCAGCTCAAACTGACAATAAAGTCGTATTGTATGTCAAGCTGAGTGGGTCTTCATAATTAACGTGTGTTCTGTCTGTTTAATTTAAGATCATAAAATTAATTAATTAAACAATAATATGGTTACTTTTATGTAAAAACGACCATCACGTTTCCTAAAGAAGAAAGCTCTGAGTTGGTCCCCTTTTGTGGGACACATGCTTCTCTGTAATATAATGAAAAAAAATCTATTGTTAAGGCATTTTAAAAAAAAAACCCACAGACATCTGTGGGCCCACTTTAACAGTTTATTTTGATTGACACTTTTACTGCTGTTCTCACACGATAACCAATGATGGGAAAGAAGAATCTATTTCACACTTGATCGGCATATCCTTTAAAAATTATTTGCTTGCATGCCAATGTGTACTCAGCAAAGAACATTTATTAGTTCATTTCAGAAATCCACATGAACCACTCTTTATGTCGGCAGAAATTTGATGATGTTTGAAAAGCAAAATTGTCGCTTTCAAGCTGGTTTACAAGTTACTACTTATTTCTACTGTTTCTGAAGCTGTGGTGAAGAGCATTTGAGGCAAATGTAAGCAGCTGAGTTTTCATTAAAACAAAACTGTAACTATTGTGTAACCTACATGCCAAATTAATTAAGCACTCGAGGCCAAACTGCCTCCCAAGCTTCTCAAAGGCCAGATATAGAAGCTTGGGAGGCATGTTGTCCTAACAGGAGATTTTGCATTAAAAAGGTTGATTTCTATGTAGGTGACATAACAACATCCCTGTCAGCAAAATGAGAGCATAAAGGTAAGACAGCATCACCGATCTATTTTAGTCAAATATTTTCTGGTCTAACTCAGCCAAAAATACAAAAACACAGAATCTGTCAGCACAAAAGCGCCTTTCACGATCAATCCTGTGAGTGATACTGACGTTATCCTCCCTTCACTTGTCTCTTTTCCGCCCCCAGCCGCCAACACAGAATGAGAAGTAAATAGCTGAAGTAAGGAAAAAACTTTCCTTTCTGATGTTCCTTCTGAGAACTGTTTGGGCCAACTGGCAGAAAAGGGGGTGTGGCAGTGGGAGGGGCATATAACAAAAATAACTTCTAAAACATAGCTTGAAACACCCCTACACTTAAGCCCCACCCACCTCATCAACCCTTTGTGGTGGACTACAGACTCTTATGGGAGGCATCATTGCAGACAGTATTTTTTATTTCTTCACTTTCTTTCTTTCCAAATGTGCAATAAAG
>JAPZDX010094417.1:0-13124 GCA_029783625.1 Naso annulatus | reverse complement strand
AAAATGCGTACCGAAACCATGACCCAAGAACCGAGGTTCGTATTGAACCATGGGCTGGCTGTATTGTGGCATCCCTATTGTAGTCACAGGCAATTGAATATTACTTTAAAATATGTCAATTTGACTATAGAGACCTGCCACCTTTGTTAAAATGCAGTTGTTTTTTTTTCACATCAAAACAGTTTTGCCCTGTATTAGCAACTTCTTTGATGTGCTCCTAACAAGCACCCATACACATTATTGCAGTGTGAAGATGACGTGGGAATGACACATTGACGTGGTCAAAGTAAGCAGTGAATTGCCACTAATCATGAGGCAAGCCAATGTGTGCTTGAAATAAAAGCTAGTTTAGCTTAAAGCAACATTATGTAGCTTTTCCACCTTAACATAGCAGTTTTGAAGTCAATCTAAAATTACACTAACCTTCAACAGACGGAATGGGACCTATTCCAATCCCACAAAGCGCCCTAGTCACCGGCTTTCAGCGTTATGTAACTTGGCAAGCTGTGGTTCTCTCAGGAGAAGTGTGTACAGCTTTACGGCACTACACCACATAGCTACAAGCAACAAAATAGACTAGCTCAGCTATTCGCTTTTCAGTATGGAAATCAGGCAGAGGCAAAGAGACCAAAGAAGACAATGACTGAGGAAGCCAAGAAGAGAAAAGCAGAGAATGACCAAGCAAGAAGCAAGACAAGTAAGTATTTGTGATAGAGACTGAGTTTTTGTTTTGGAAATGTAATAAGGTGGAAGAAGATAAATTGCAATACAAGTGTAACTTAAAATACTGTAGATGGTACAACAGAGACAATTTGTAGTATGTGAGATTTAGGAGATGATGCCATTTTTATCTACAATTTGTGTATGTTGGGAGGATCAGGAGTTCTGTGACAAACATGAATTGTGGTATTTAGACAGTAGTGATATATGGAAGCAATCGTCTAATGCAGAGTGTCAACAACAAACATAAAGCAATGAAAATGGTTACAGAACTGCTTTGTAGGTTGTGTTGTCTGTTATTCCATCTTCATGTTCATTGAAGACCTTGATGTTGCTGGCTCGTTTTCCCCTGGAGAACGCTGTGTAGAGTTGGCCAGGAGCAAAGACTGGTTGAGAAAGGCAGATGCCAACACGATCGTTTTTGGTTTGCTGTCCGTTGGCCTCACAGCGTGTAGCTGAAAAGACAGACGATTGTGTGAAATCAGTCACCAAATAAACGGCCTTGTCACAAGCAGATTTGTACATGTGTTCCTTTGTGCTTACTTTTCCCATTATATAATGTTATTTTTCATATGTATATTTTTAATTAGATTCTCCAAAACTGGAATAGCAGCTGGGGTGGCATTATTTTAGGGGGGTAGCTGCCATCCCATGCCACCCTTTGGGACATGCATAAAGTTACCTTCAAGGTTATCTAACATACCTTCCAACATGTACAAACATAACAAAACATCTAACACAACCCTCTTCCCGAACCTACCATTACCTGACTAATATTAGGTTAGGCTATCTTCATCATCAGTCGACTTTCTCTTCTTAGAGAAATATTTTAACAAGCTCATCCCCCGCCGCTGCTCTCATCACTACACTGCAGGCTGTGCTGTGCAGGTGCAGAGATGTCTCGGAGCGGTGGTGGTGCGTTTGCAAGAAAATAAAAAAGAAAAAGAAAAAAGAAAGGAAATTTAAAGAAGTGGCAGCAATAATTTAGCTAAATGAATGTCGCCAAAACACTGAATAATAATGTATTTCCTTTATTGATCCCGTAGGGAAATTTGTTATCTGCATTTAACCAGTGCTATTCATAGTTAACCTTAACTACACGTACTAGGAGCAGTACAGTACAGCGCCTGGGGACCAACTCCAGATCTTATGTCAGGAGCACTGACAGGATCCACAGGTGGATTCGAACCCGTGACTGAAGGCACGGCAGCATATGGGGCGCCCACTCACCAACTGAGCCACCGGTCACCACTGGTTGCCTTGTTCCTGGTCTTTTTTCTCAGGAAACAAAGCTGTACAGGCCAGCAGTATGTGATCCTTCACAGTTTCTCCGTCAGTGTATGGCTTCATCTTTTTCATCAGTTCATGTGTGATTTTGTAGGATGCCTCTGTCGCCCTTTCTCTGGTGTTGGTGTGGAAGAAGTTTTTCTGAGCAGTTCGGTTCTATTTGAGTCTTGCCAACTTTTCAGCCCTTAGCTCTCCACCATTCAGGAAGTCCATACTGAACCTTGGGTGTTTTGTTTCGTGATGGCGCTGCAAATTTGACCTTTTCAACTATGAAATGATGTTATCACAAAGCAGACAGATGCATTTTGCCTCATTGCTGGACATGAAGAAAAACTTGAAAAACTTTTGTCATTTTAGCATCACATTAAGCTTGTTTTCCCAGTGTGAGGGAGCACTTGTCTCAGGCACCTGCAAACAGAGCATGAGACCAGATTGGTCATTCAGATGGTTGAGGGGTGGGTGCTAATAGTTTGATGTTGCTTCAGCAAAATAGTGAAATGTTGGTGAGTTGTGCTGACAGCGTTTTTCGAAAGATTTTTTTGTTTTTCAGTTTTTGAAATGGGACTTAAAAGAGCCAAAACCAGCCAAAAAAGAGCCGCATGCAGCTGGTGAGCAAGGATTGAGTATTGCGGGTATTGATTATAGTGTATGCCAAGTAAGGTAATTAATAACAGAGTTTGACAAAAACCAAAAATGTTTATGGTGAGATAAATGTGGTTGTTTTTAGTGGAGACTGCATAAAAAGGTTGACAGGAAAGAATAAATATTTATCTGTGGCTTCTGGTTATTCCAATGCTCCGGTCTGTTGATGTCACTGCTGATCGGCCTCACGGCGTGTAGCTGAAAAGACAGATGATGGTGTGATATTATAATCACCTAACCAATGGCCTTGTTTAAAAAAGGCTTTGCTCACAGCTGGCACGTATGTGTTAAATAATAATTTTTAAACACTGCACAATGGGCCACACATGGATACTAATGCTAATACAAACGTGATCCAAATTGCAAAGATGCCTCACAAATAAAAACATTTGTCCATTTTGTTGGTCAGATGGATGCAGTTGCCCCTTTTCACATTAGTTCAGCAGAATGACAACACTAATTTGTAAATGGTAGCTGCCAGATAATAGTATCATTAAATGTTTAAATGTGGTACAGGAAATAATATAATTAACAACAGTGAAATACAGAAATTCTAAAAATGGTGTAAAACATTAATTACCTATACGATCACACTGGGCCCGCTCTGTATCAACCACAGGGTAAAATGTGAGCAACCAAAGTGGGATAAATGTATTGCTTAGCTGCTGAAGTGGCACTATACATAACATGCTAATAGCCAAAAAGCCAAACCACCAAAACTGGTCAATTGCAATCACTGAGTTGCATAATTGCAATGAGGAACCACAAACTTGGTCAAAATATATAAAATGCAGATTAATCCAAAATAGGGGGAACATCTAACCCTGGATATAACAGAGCAGAAATACATCATAAATTTACAACACTTTTGTTTTATTTAATGTATATGCATATGTATTAATTTTTGATGCAGCTAAACCCAACACAGACACCTTGAAAGTGTTTTGGCAAAAGACTGGAGACAATTGGATTAATGGTGTGCCTTGCAATTGTAACAGACACACACACACATACACGCACACAGACGGGCTGACAGCTTCAGTAATAGGGTTAGCCATGTTAGCCCGAAATAAGTAGGCCTAATTTAGTTGGCTAACTTAGCCGTCCCTTTGCGTTGCGTGGGCATGTGTCCTGCTGTTTGCAATCTGTGGTTCGCAGTCACTCTCTGCTTCAGGTGACATTACATTAGTTTATGGGTTGTTGCCATGGTGAGAGGTCTTGTATGAACATGAAGAGTTTTTATCTCGATTCAAACTGAGAATGCTTCACTATTTCAAGAGCATTATATATTTTTAAGTCCTGCTTTACATTCAGACATTTTAATTGTTACTAGGCCTCGGACTATATTAGCTAGTTAAATTAGCGTTACAAAAGGGAGACGGCATCAAAATGAGCTTTCGGCATGGCTGCTGAATTTATGTTGACACTCTGGAAATATTTTTTAATTCTTATTTTTTTTAAATCTTCAATGTGTGACCACAGAGTTAAAAGACCACTTTTGACGTCGATAAATAATGTGAAGCAAACACTTGGATTATAAATGGAGGTTTGACAGGACGAAAAACCAAGTAACAATTGCGAAGCATTTCTGACATACACTGTTTAACATTGGAAAATCAATAAGGGTAATTTAACAGAAGGCTTTTCTTTCTTTTCTTTTCCTTTTTTTCCCCAAGAAAAGGTCACTGTAGTCAGGCCTGTTTCTCTCTCTCTCTCTCTCTCTCTCTCTGTGTGTTTGGAAGAATTTTATCTCATGATAGGAAAACTTAGGACCTTTCTCCTGGGCACTTACCATCATTTGATAAACAACTTCCTTTGACTGGCACAAAGGAAAGCTGTTTCTGTAAGGATTCTTATGTAAACTGTTTATACTACACAACAATTAAATGTAAGGACTCATATCACAAGAACTTTGAAGCGTCTAATATTTTGTAAATGATGGATAATGTGAGAACTGTAAAACATCTAATCAAATGTCTTTTCAAATTGGTTCACAGAAGCACAACAGATAACAGCTAACACAGCACAATAATTATATTTAGTGTCCATGGAATAACCAAAGCTATATTTTTTATGGTAAAATTAAACACATCATTGAAACCTTTTTTTTTTTTTTTTAAACCAATACCACTTTTGTAAGCCCAGGAAATATGCATAACCAAAGTCTGATTACATAATGATCAATGATTTATCTTTTCAAAAGCTCAAATTTGTGCAACAGTTCTTCATTGCATGAACTCTGGCTTTGTGTTGTCCTCGACTCCTACATTTAACACATCCAGGTCCTGCTTAAAAAACTGCTTTATGGTTTGCCATTGCACTTTGTCCATGCAATCCTTCAAAATGACTTCCAGACAACATGTGTCTAAGTAGGCACTTTAGAAGACAACAGCCAGACTAGAATGGTGTCTAATACCCCGTTTATAACTGAGCAGTATGGTTCGGCTTGGTACAGTTCACTTTTTATTGGCGTTTCCACCGTGAAAAGGGTACCAGATAACTGTACCATACCATAACTGTTTACAAACGTCCTAAGAGGGAGAATATACACACACTGCAGTCCGTTGACTGCAAACAAGCTAAAAGCTGTTTTAAAGTGTTTTTGTAAAACTGTTCATATATCACTTCAGTAAGCTTTATTAATTTTCAAGGCGAGAATATTACCATGTAGTTTTCAGCAGCCCGACTTGTTATGCTAACACCCTTATGGACACTGTTACCTGATGAACTGATGATCTGTGCACAAATTAAACGCCAACCTTAATGTTTCCGTAGCATTTTAAAACATTAAACAAAAACGAAACAATGCTTTGCTGTCTTTTCAAGTTGATTCTTTGCTATTAGTTTAACGTTACTGGTAGAAAAAAGATCATTTCATTCACTGAGCTGCTCGATGCTTCTTTTAAGGTATAATGTTTTCTTACATGCTATTCAACAGACGAGTTAAGCCATGAATTAATCAATCCACCTTCAAAGTCAAAATGACAACCTGAAGAGGTTTTAAGAGGATTTATGTGTCACAAATACATGTTGTACATGTACAGTAGCGAAATGTCTGAACATCAACTATAATTCATTTGCTTTTGTCTTTCTTTCAAGACATACACTTAAGTAACGACTGGTTTATCAAAAACTTTGTATGATGCGCATGAATTTCTACTGGTTTATGCGGGTGAAACGTTTTTCATCTGGAGAAAAAAGTGGCTAGGTGCCCTTACAGTGTGTAGCTGCAGCACAACACGGCAGCATGGCCAAGTCAGGGTACGGTCGTCAGTGGAAACGCAAGCCAGATCCAGGGGTACCGTTCCAAAGCGTACCATGACATACCAAACCGAACTGTACCACTCAGTGTAAACGAGGCTTAACATTACAGGTGTTACTGCCTCCACCTTGTTATAAAACGACTTCAGTAGGGAACAGAATTTAAGCTGACATTTTAAACGGATGGTCATATCTTACAGCCTGTCACACGGCAAAACTAAACACAGCAACCACAGTCAGACTGCAATTTTTGGCTTGCGCATCAAATTACACAGCTATTTCCTTAAAGCAAAACGCTGTTTACATGACTGGTGAAGTTAAATAGATATGAATGTGGATGTCCCCTGTGAATAAGAAAAAACTAGTGTGCAGACCAGGGTCAGAGAAGCACCTCTCTGCTTCTGCACTCTGTCGTTTGTCTGCCAGTGAGCACAGGAGCAGGGCCTTGGGGCCGAGCTTCGTACACAAAGGCAGTGAACAGCAGTTCATAGCTTAGCGAACAGCAGAGGGAATGAAACAGACTTCAGGATATATTTTTACTGGAGTCAGCAATGACACTGCTCATCATCTGTAGGTGCAACAAAAGGGAGACAGTATGTTCAATTTATCAAACACCTGCTGAACAAGCAGTCTTGGCCATTCTGCCAGCAGTAACTCACTGACCCTTGGTTTGTTTCACACAGCCACACAGACCTGCCATGCTACTGCTAAACAGTTAAAAGTGACATTGTGAGAATCTCTTCAACAAATAAAGTAACACAGCTGCATGTTAATGAATTCTGGGTATCTAAAAAGCATCAAAGCACAATTTAAAACCATCTGCAAAATATGTCATCAGTCGGTGCACACCAAGACGCAAAACACCACAAAACATTTCCATCAGTTGAAAAGGCAACATCCCAGCAACAGCATCGTTATTTTATTATGTTACAAGGCATGCTAACTTGTATCGTCTTATTCAGGCAGATAAAACATGATTTCAAAGTTAAATTCTTAGTTTTAGATGTTAATGAATAAATTGTTTTCTCACATAATATATTTTAAACCAAGTGATGTTTACACAGAATTAAATGTTTAAATTGTTAGTTTTTATGTTAATTAACTATATTTAAGTTTAATTATTGAGCTCTCTGGTTTCTTCAGGCCTCTGTCTTTATCAGGATACTGTTCAGCTGACAGCATTATGAAATGATTATCGTGATAAATATCTGTATTGATTAATATGAAAAAAAAAAAGAAGAACATATTTTTGGCCATGTCATCCAGTCACACAACAATAAAACTCATGAATTAGAAGCACGCACAACTGATGTGTTAGTGTAAGAAATAGCTTTATGACTTCATTAGTGTTTCTGAATATTATTTAACTTGTTGTCGAATCTTGTCTGGAGTAACAAGCAAAGTGTAACTGTTAACTAACCCGAACACTAATTAGTTCACCTATTCCATTGATCTTTGTCAAACATTCTGTCAATGTTGAACTAATATTCAGCAAACCATTAGTCGACCAACTGATATGTTGTGAAATGTTACAAATACTTAAACTATCAGGAAACTATCCAAATAAATTGCAACCATATTATTAATGTTATTGTTGTTGTTACCAGTTTTTGTGCAGAACTGAGCTAATTATAAAATTATTTAACAGTGCAGAATAGAAGTCACTACCTTACCCACATAACTAATGTCAACATTTATTACTCAGTGAACAGAGTAAACATACTGAGCAGCAGTTCTTCACAGAAAGAGTTGTATTTTAGAGAAGCTGAAGTAGCAGCTTCACACTCATCAAGAGAGAAGATTATGTATAATTGAGGAGGTCAGTGTTGAGTTTGACCCACATATTTTGATTTCTGTCTTTGAATTCCTTTGTAGAGGTCAAATAAGTAAAAAACAGGCTAACCAGAATACATTTTATAGAGCTATGTGATTCTTTACACTTGTAGGGTCCAGAAACACAGCATCCTTTTTAAACTATAAGGTGCTATTGTAGCACTCACTGTAAAATCAAATGCACATACCAGGATACATCCAAGGTTTGGTGTTATTTGATTTATGAAATAGAAATATCTAATAAAATGAAGAAATACGTTACTTTAATCATTTAGCTACAGTGACTGAGAGAAGTGTAAATAAATTATTTGTGATTATTTATTACACACTAATTGAAATTTTGATGACAACAAAGGGGCTACGTGATCTGAAAATGTTCTTTTTGACAAACAAGTAGCAAATAGAATATAGCATTCATTCAGTTTTGGTCCATTCATTACTGCACAGCAATGACTTTCATTTGGCATAATTCCTACAGCGCAGGTCAGCACAGCTGCTGGAGCAAATTTGAACACAAAGCCGGTGCCTTGCTGGTGCAGGTGTCACTGCTACTTTGCCCCCCGTGCAGATATCGTTTTAGCCACGTCTGTAAGATAGCAAATCCACTCACACCCTGTCTGTGTGCCATTCGGCCGGAGGTTTGAAAGTGAAGGGAGAATGAAGGTGTGTCTCGGTGCATTCGCTATCTTGTCCCCCGGTGTGATAAAGTCAAAATGTGCCAGAGTTTAGACCAGAAAAACCTGGTCTAAATGAAAGTGCAAAGACTTTGCTTGGCATGCTGCCCCAGAAAAACAATTTCTACTTCTGTCAAAGCCTGTTGGATATGTTGCAAAATTATGTGCACGGCTTATCCAACTTTAGAGAGACTTTCTCATTGAATTTCCTCCACCAAATGTTACAGGGAATGCAATGTGCAGCTGTCCTGGTGATGCTAGTAGACGAGGCAATGATTGTCGCTATTTCAGACCAATAAATATACTAAGAAAGGGTCAGTTATCCATATTATTGTGTAATGGGATAAAAAACATTCACAATGTTTTCTGTGTCAAATTTACATTATCAGGATCATCGTGAATAAAGATAATCTTGATTAATCTTCCATGAATGACTTGAAAAAGCTGTCTCACTAATGTATGGTCCTTAGTTAGTTTTCTGATATTTTTCTGATATTTTGGACGGAGCCTACATAGCGGGAGGCTTGGTTTGTACGTTGTATCCACCTCAAAGAAAACAGTTAAAACTGGAAAAAAAAACAAGAAAAAAAAACCAGGGAAATGAGTTTACCACCATTTATTTATCTTTTATTTGAGCAGGAATACTTTAATATTTCTAGCTTATTTAAGATTCTTAAGAAGTGTTTACTGTGCTGCAATAAAAATATATTACCCAACAAAATATGTCTGTGATTTCAATGTGTTTAAGTGCAACTTTTAAGGTTAAGAATACATTGATGATTATCGGGATAATATCAATGCTAGCATTCGTTTTGGACATGATATTTGTGGCATGAAAGTTTAATAACTTCATTGCCTGAAATATCGACAATGTGAGGCTTTCTTAAATGTTTGACAAATTTTGAATTGTCTTCTCAGTGAATATAGATAGCCTATTATCCATTAATATGAATATTCTTACTAACAATTTGTCGTAAAAAATGAAATCTAAAGATTGCTGAAGCATGTTATCTTACAAGTAGAAGTGAGCCACTTTTCACCAGGATGTGGATAACTATGGTTGGTTTTCTGGTTGCTGTTACTTCCTTCTTTTATCATCTGATGTCATCCTGATATGAATAACCTTTTTTTAGTTTTTCAGAATGTGGGAAGATGATAACTTGGTCTTAATAATAAGCCCATAAGCCAGACAGGATCAAAGTAAGTTCTCTGTGTAAGATACTTCATAACCTTTACTGTTCACAATCTTACTGCCTTGGCAGTCCAACCAGAAACTAATTGTTGGCTTCAAGTGCCGTGAGACATAAAAAAGATACAGACTACACTGATTCCTCTGTAAAAATATGAGTTGAAGACAAGCTGTGAAAGCACAGTTTTAACCCCCATGTAAACTACACCAAATTATCCCACATATATAGTTTTATGTTATTCTTGCCTTCATCGTGGTAGTCATCCATTGACAGCATGACTGCCTTGGCCTTTTTTCATAAAATAGATTATTAGATGCCGCTTCCAAAACAGCTGTGTTTTATAAGCAGTCTCTACCAGCAGCAAAAAATACATGTAATGTAAACAAATCCATACTCTCTATCATGGGTAAAATCCTCTCTCAGCCTTTGGGGGACCCAGTTGTGGTGGTGCTGTTGGAGGGGTGGGGTGGGGTGGGGAGACGCGCTGATATATCACTATGCCTTTTTTTGAGCAGTACATTCTCATAATATTACTCACTCCTATAATTCACACAAACATAACTGTACTGGACAATAAGGGCCCATATCCAGACTTCTTTTGAGTTTTACTTTTAATGTTGGGAAATTATTTTTAGTTTATCTAAAGCTTATTGTGTTATAGTAAAATGGTCAATTGATGAACCTACATTTCACATTGATTATTGTTTTGAATTGTTTGCGTTTATCCCTGGTGTCCCAATTCTTTCCTTGATTACTATTATCTTTGTTTTAATCTCATCTCAGTAGTTCTTTCATGGCTGTAATTAGGTGGTTTTTAACAATAATCCACCTCTTCTACTTGTAGCTGCAAACCCCAGCGAGCGTCATCAGAGGCAGATGATAGCAGCTTCATGACACTGTTTCTAGGACCATTCAAGTTATTAGTTTGAGTGAAGCAGGTAACCCCCAAAGACAGACAGGAACCTCAGAACAACAGCTGATACAGAGGCTAGCCGCCAGCCAAACAAACGTTCCATACGTTTTGTCTCAACATGGACAAACTGAAACAGTAACGGATGACAATTTTTGGGTGGGCCACATTTCCCACTTTCATATGCTTGGGGGGACGTATCCTCCAGTCTCCCGTGGCAAGTACGCCCTAGTCCTCTTTGAATTCTTTTTTTTTTTTTTGTCTTACATGTACTAGGAGTTTAACTGGTTATGTGACTGTTAAAACCACAAGTTTGCATTGTGGCTCACTGTAAACTAGTTGATTTTCTGTGATTTAAGCGCAGAGCAATAATGGACTGGCATCTACAGCAGATGATTCAGCTGGGGACGCTATGAGTAATTATTGTTGACAAGTAATAGTTGTCATGTGACTTTAACACTAATGAGTTTGGTGCTAAAACATCAGAAATACAGCAAGAGGCAGAGAGAACCATTGCTGTATGTCACAGTGCGTGACTACAATCAGTGTCATTCCTGCTATCTTTGCAATAAAGCATCTACTTTGTTACTGCAGTCAAATTAGGGTTGTTCCGATAGCGATACCAGTATCGGAAAATGCCTCATTTATCACCCAAAATGCCAGTATTGGTATCAGCGTGTACGCCAGTGTGTGCACCTATCTGATACCATTTGAATTATTAGGCTTCAATCGGTACCCATCTACTTCCCAGTTAGCTTAGTGTAGTGTAAAGAATTAGATTTTCCTAGATTTTAGCTTTTAAGTTGCTGTTGCACTACTGTTATAGTGTTCTATTTAAATCTTTTTATTTTAGTAAATTCTGACTATGCATTATGTTTTAAAGGAATTGTTATCTTTATTTGCTGGTATCAGATCAGCTGTGATAGGAGAGCGCTGTTTGAAGTGCTCAGTACTACAGTGCCAGCCTTAGCCTGAAGTGTAGCTTCGTATCAGCGTCAGTTCTTTTACTGTCTTTCCAGCAGCCAAATTCTTATATACGTATGTGAGTTGTTTCAAATGTTAATCCAGTGCAAGTGCAGATATCAGATGTGGTTCACTTTTAAAAGTAGATATAAGCAGGCGGTTGAAAAAATCGAGTCCAGGCAACAAATCGAAACTGAGCATCAAGACCTGTCGTGTAAAAGCAAGCTTAATGTACTTCCTGGTTTTCAAGAAAACATAATGTTTAGGATCCATTTTGAATCTTTGAATCTTGCCTTAAACCAGCAAGCTGCCCGCAAGACATTCTACTTGCTCAGTATAAGGCTCCTGAAACTAGCACAAGCCAGGGTTTGTGCTAGTTTCAGTTTGCATCCTTATTTACATTAAGGATGCAAACTTTCATGTTGTAGTGACATAGAGAACTTCTCAACTATTCAGGCATGAAGAGTGGGATCTATCTTCTGCTTTTTATGAAAAAAAAAAAAAGGTTGGTATTCAAACATTGACAAAGAAAATAGTCTGCATTCGTTTGGCTAGTCCAGTTGGTTTTATTCTATCCCGTTTTTGCAGTATCTGCTGGAGAAGGTTCTGTCTCATGCCACTATCAAAGTGTAAGCAGCAGTCATTTTTTCTTGGGACAGACAAGTCTTTGGCCATCTCCACATAAGGTTTTTTGCAGGAGGCAGTGTCAGGTGATATGTGCCTCTGCCGCTTGATGGGACCTGCTGTAGGTGCTCAAGGCTCTAGAGAAGAATCCCTTTGAGCCTCTGGAGCATTCTTATCTCAGGCTTTTTCATGCTTTGCCGCTGGCTCTTACTTCAGCTAAGACAGTAAGTGTAATTTGTGCCCTGTTGGTCTATCCAAACTGCACAATCCAACATTAGTACTACAACAGTGTCCCACGCAGACAGAAGCTGTCCTGTTTTCTGAGGAACCTTAGGGAGCTCCTTCAGGTTAATAGTGATACTGTTGGCTGCGCTTTGTCCTTTCTCCTATTTGTGAATGAGAGGCATGACTGCATCTGCTATGGTCAGTACATTGCAGCAATATTATTTTTTGTGATTTATGCTTTTGATTGAAAAATCAAGAGGTGGCTATCATAAAATGTGCACGGTTTCAACATAAAGCAGGAGAAAAATATTAAATGACATGATTTCCAAAAATGTAAACTTTGGATCAAATGTATGATGTTAAAACAAGGCAAAGTTAAAACCTGGTATATGGCTGATCCCGTCTGGTCAATGTGGGTTTTTTTGGCCAGTGTATTTTGGTGATAGTTAGAGGTAGGCTGGTGTGTAACATGAGCATGTTTGGGTATTAGTAGTTGTTATGAGGTAGTCTTAGTTAGTCAATGAAGATATAATAGGACAAACAATATAGTTGTGCTTCTAGGAACAACTGGGCGTTTGCATTATGTGGCGCTCAGACACTAATAATTTCTGCAGCTACAGGTGACTGTGTTTGGTCCGTGTGCAAATTTATGGATAGTAATAAGTATAGTCAAAAAACAGTGTTTACAATCATATTCCCTATATGTTATGTTTATTAAAATTGTGTTTGAGCGTAGTGTATTTGCACATACATGATGTGGTATAAGTAGGCCTATGTTTGAGTCCAAAGAGGTGA
>JAPZDX010094329.1:0-13156 GCA_029783625.1 Naso annulatus | reverse complement strand
GGAAGCCAACATTGTTTTTGTGGCAAAACCATAACTGCGCAGTTGAGAAAAAAAAACAATTTTATTCACTGTAGAATCTCACATTAGAATCTTAAGCTCTATGTAAACCCCTGTTTTCAAAAGTGCTATACAAAAAATGTTATTATTATTACATGTAGGCCTAAAGGGGCTGAGTCCCCCCTAATAGATGATAGTACAGTAGCATGTGCTGTCGTGCAGCATTTGCCATTCTATCAGCCAGCTTTCTCATCCTGCTCTGATCCATTGTACTCTTGGCTCACCTCTCAAAATCTCAGCTGAATTTTCTAATAAATCTGCCTCCAAACAGTTGTGAGCTGTATATTTCAGTCCTGCTGTTGGGTCCCAAATTAGTTCAACTACACAAGCTAATTGCTATTTACCAATACCCACCCCCACTCTTAATACATCCATGCTCCCAACAAGAAAAATCTAAAGTAAAACCACACCCTTCTGTTTTATGGAAGTGGAGCAGAGAAGGCACACTACACTGCAAAGGCTTGACTGCATGAAATAGAAAACATGGTAAGATACAAAAATGAAATGGATATATTATAAATGAATATATTATAATTTAAACTTTGCTATGAAAGTACAACAGTGTACGGCAACTTAACAAATTTTGACTGAGAGGCATGAAACTGTTCCCACACTATTGAGCCCAACTCAGGCCTTCTGGATAAAACCACAACCCACAAGACCACATGGGACCTGTAACTGTGCATTTTATGTTGTGACTCATCACCCTACCATTTAAAGCAGCTTTGCTCACTTTTTTTTTTTTTGGACAAACTTGAAAAAAATCCGTGACAGTTAACCTGGAGCAAATTTACTGGTTTGCTTTATTGGTGCTAAAATGTTTAATATAGCACTTTGTTGAGCAAGGCTTAACTTTTTTTATCATATACAAGGCACATAGGTTAGAAGGCTTTACCGTTGGTTAGAAAATGGGTTTCAAACTCACACAGGAAGCTGCAACCATTAGCTAAAAACCCCTAGAGATGCTCTTGTCTGATGGGCAGGATGTTGTGGTCGGGTGTGAGCTGGTAAATGGCCTAATTTAAAACAGGCTTTCCCAAAGCAGATGCTTTTTAAAATTTTTTGGTCATCGTCCTCTTTGTGTGCATTCGGCTTGGCTTTAAGAGAGGACTTCGATAAAAGATTGGGCAAACACACAGCAAAGACTTTTTTAGGTGCTGATAATAAGAGCAAGATTCAGACATGAAGCATAAAGAGAGGTACCACACCCTCAGCTCCATCACTTCCTTCCTTAAATCAACATTTCCACAGTGTGTCTTTATCAGAGTGCTTTAGCTTTTCTGTCTACTTCAAGGAGTGTACCTTGGCTGTAATTCAGTTGGAGCTTTCAACTCCATTAATGAATAATAACTCCATTATAACTCCATCTGTTGCCTCCATAAAAATGATTTCTGAAAATGCCAGCATGTATGACTGTACTGTTTCTTACAGTAATGCCCCAGCTATTTTCACTTCCTTTTCCCAGAAGCAAAAGTCTGCTGTGGTTTTGTCTCGTGTTCATTATTCTCTGTATGTAATGTTGTTCCCAAAATCTGTTCGGTAAGCTGGAGTGTGTGCAGCAAGTGCGTTGAAATACACAACAGAGGGCCATGCAGATACAGAGCAGTTTATTTATACTCTTATTATAAGTGTATGTCATGCTGAGGTGTTCAAAATTTTTTTGATTCAAAACCAAACCAAACAAAATATATCCAGAAGAATTATTTTATAATACATGTCATAATCAAATTAGTGGAGGCACATAAAAAAAATTGCAGTGGAAAGAATGGTCATGTTCCCACATGCATTTTAATATCCTCCCCTCACTGTGGTTGGATGACCTTTGAAAATAATTTGGCTGTCCTCAGAGGAGGAAATGGCTGTGGGACTTACGACTACGTAAGTACAGTCATAAGTCAGGTGACTCTTGTAGACGTCCTATCATCATAAAGGAGAGACCGCTTCTAAAATTAGGATGGTAGACTCAAAGCCAGACTTCAGAGTGAAGTGAGGAGGAAAGGTTTCTTGTAAATGACTCATTTAGAGGACCCAGAGTATAAGAAAGTTCTTCAGTATAATTGCAACAGTGTTCTTTCTACCTCAAGGTGAGATTGTTGTTTTAATTCTTATTATGTTATGTGCCACGACTCAGTGGGTCCTTTTGATGAGATTAATTAAAGTTGTTTTTGTCAGCCTTACATAGTTAAAAGTAAAAAGTACTGAGCATCGTGCCAGAGTGAAGTCTTAACATCTATTACCCACTGAAGTGAACTAAGCTCTTCTAACATGCTAGGGTAGGTTGCTAAGCAAGCTTTGTTTTTCCTGCAAGCATGCGGATGCAAAATAAGCTGGCCAAGTTTTTCAGACTGGCCCTGCAATGTTTCTTTGACAATGTCACAAATAATTGTAAATTTCCCAAATGAAAAAACAAAGACTTAAATTATCTGGTCTCTGCAGATCTCTCCCCTATAGCACAGCACTTATGGTGTCTGGCTTCACATGCTCTTTCTTACTGATGTTGCTGTTGCTCAGGATTGCTACATCAATCACTTCTGCTGTCTTCTGCCCTTAATGAAGGCTTTTAGTGCACCAATGGATGGAACAGTGCCCAGTACTGAATTGAATCACAGGCTGTCTCGTAGTCTGTCCAGCTTGTGGGCACTTTAGTCTGTTTGGTCAGTTTTGGATAAATGCTCTATCAATCCTCTGGTGTTCCCATTTCCCTTCTAAAATTTCTCTAATGTACTGACTCGTGCCTATACAACCCAGCTGCTAAGATGTCCGACAGGATCTTCATAGATCGAAACATTGCCTTGTGAAAATTAAAAATTACTTACTGGGAGCCCAACAGTGCGGGGACCTTTTTGAATTTTTTTGCAGTGAGTACTTTTTTTTTTGTCCTGCATTTGTATGTATTTTGCCTGGATGTGTGCACACAAGTTTCTCTTTGTTCTTGTTGTGCCCTTGTGGGATCATTATTTATCACAATGTTCTGCTCTGTGTTAATAAACCAGTCAGTGTGAGACCCTGACTTTGGCAGCTGGTTTATCTGTATCACTAGGTGCTCTTGGAGTGCTATCAGCTTCTTCAGACAACAGGCATGAATCATGTCAGGGCCTGGTGCAGAGATTCAAGTATTACCTCCTTTTTTAACTTCTTGTCATTTTATAGATTACACTACATGAATCTCATTTTTACCTGTGAGACTCGCATTTAAATGCCCTATTTCATTATCTGTTAATGTGGAAAAAAAATCCTATTTCCACACAGTCCACACATGTCAAATTAACGTACTTACTGACCTCTAGATATTTTAGCCTAAACTGAGAGACCAAACCTAGCTAGATTACTTGGGGATCTTACCAGTCACATACAAATTTTGCATGGACGTAATAGCGTAAAAACCTATTCTTATGAACAACGAGAATAGCAAGGCATTGATTTGTCCTATATGTAGGCCTATATGTATATTCACAATGCCATCTGCCATAGTGGCTAGTAAGAGTGATTGTGTTACATGTTGTTGGACCTTTGGGGATGGGATACAACAGATCATTCAGTTGTGCAAGGACAAAGTACAGTCCTTCATGTGATGGGAGGAACTTTCTGACCTTGTTTCTGAAAATATCCCCAATCAGATACTGCGTGTTGCAGCATTTTTTTTTTTTCCCACATTGTCTCTTTGTACGTTTGAGAGACTCACAAAGAGAGTCTGTGGTGATTTGGTGTGCCAATCCCTGTCACTCTGAAGTCCTGAATAACTCGGGGAATTAAGGTGTTGGGTCAAAGTCCAGAGGCAGATTGGCTACCAGGTCCATGGGCTCACTCACTTCCTTGCCAAACACGTTTGTTGTTGGGAGTGAAACCAGTTGCACTGTGCTTTGTCTTTTTCTTAGCAAAAACAGCATATGGGATCCTAAGGTTCCCGTCATGGTGGCAATGCCAAATCGCAGTTCTTGGCTGGTGGTCTTCTGTGTTTGTTCGGTCTTTGAGAATGTTTTGGTTTTGTTGCTCTACCACAACACCCCCATTATCATCATCATGAGCTCATAATATTGTTCTGGTGGCAATACTCAGCTGTTGTGGCTAGCATGTTTTTTGGGTTGGCATTGAATCTGACGTTGAACGTTTGTGGCATGTCTTCTCAGTAGAGTACGTATTTTTAATATCAATTTGGACTCTAAGGTTCAGCTTGTTGTCCCTATGTGCCACTCCAAAACAACACACCCATTTTGAGGTGAGCACTTCAGCCACAGTTACTGCTTGGTCAGATAGCTTGAGTGCTCCTCTGTGTTAAGTACAATGAAATTCTGGGCATAGAGTTTCTGCAGCTGCTGGGGAACAGCTGGGGCATTTACTGGCAGTTGTTTGAAGCTGGCTGTGGTCCCTGTGCACTGCAGGACTTTGGCAGGATGGACGAACCCAACAATCGCCACCGTTTTGATAGTTACAGCAGTGTTTTCTGGATTTCAGATGCAGAGGAGCAGCGTTTTAGTGGGCTGAGCTTCCACTAGAACCCGGGAAACAAAGTCTTTGGTAGAGCTCATGGTCACCTCCTCTTTTCTGTCTGTTTTTGTAACTCTAAACAGTAATTTTCTTTGATAGGTCCATGTAGGCCCACTGACAGTATGTCAGAAAATGGTTTTACAATGACTTTGTTACATCAAATTACTTGTAGCTTCTTGAACATAAAACCTGACTATTGTAACTACAGAAAGAACCTGCATTTAATCACTGGTGTACTGCACACCACTTTCTTATCACAGGACACCAAAGGTGATTGTCACATGATGCACACAATGCTCTGTCAACAATCAATGGCTCTCTTCTCTCCCCAAAGGTGAGCCATGTCCTCCTCAGCCTGCCAGTGGACGACTCTGCGCCCGATTGTCATCAGCAGTCTAGTGCTGTTGTGCTTTGTAGTTCTTTTCTACACATACTACAACCATGACATCAAGTTCCCCCATTTTAACTTTTACAAGGATGAAGGCAGTAATTTATGTTTTGCAGGAAGAGCACAGACTGAGGAATCAAACCCAAACTGTTCCACTGAGCTTCTTTTTAAACCACCTCGAAATGGCACCCAGAGGATCCAGGCTACAGCAGCGGACACTGAGCTGGACACTATTGTGCTGATCTGGATGTGGCCATTTGGCAACAAGTACGATCTCAACTGCGGTGCTTTTAATATAACAGGGTGCCACTTGACAGACAACAAGTCTCTTTACCACAAAGCCCACGGGGTTCTCTTCCACCACCTCAACATTAATAGAAATCTAGCAAACTTGCCAAAAGAGCCACGTCCCTGGTTTCAGAAATGGATTTGGTTGAATATGGAGTCACCTGCAAACTCACCTTTAATCCCTGACCTTAATCAGTTATTCAACCTCACATGCAATTATAGGCGTGATTCAAGTATTCCTGTGCCTTATGGGTATCTGGTGCCACGGACATCTCAGGATGAGAGTTTTAAATTGCCAGCCAAGGACAAGTTGGTCTGTTGGATTGTGAGCAACTGGAACCGGCGGTACAGAAGAGTTCAGTTCTACGATGAAATGAAAAAACACATCAAGATTCATGCTTACGGGAATGCCTTTGACCACCATCTAAGTGGAGAAGACTATACTAAGATCATTTCTAGCTGTAAATTCTACCTCTCCTTTGAGAACTCTGCGTACGAGGACTATATCACCGAGAAGCTATTCAGACCTCTGCTGCTAGGGAGTGTACCAATAGTTCTGGGCCCTTCAAGACACAATTATGAGGACCACGTCCCAGGGGATTCTTTTATTCATGTTGATGATTTTCCCTCGGCAAAGAAGCTAGCAGAGAGGATACATTACCTTGACCAAAACAACACAGAGTATATGAAATACTTTAACTGGACTAACAAGTTTAAAATAAAATTGTCGTTCTTTGGCAAAGAACATGCTTGCAATACTTGTAGTTACTTACAAAAACACAGACAGTGTCAAACTTTTCATGATCTCAACAAATGGTACTGGTGTTAGCCAAACTCTACAGACAATAAGTCTTGAAGCAAAACACTGACATTAGCTGTTTAATTTGAATCGTCTCAATTCTCTACAAACAAACAAAATTTTCCATCTAGGTCATTTAAAAGGTGATACTATAAATCAAAATGAAAATTCAACATATTGTAGCTTCAATTTACTTTTTTATTGAGAAAAATGCTGTTAAATGTGGTACTTCTGAGAAGTTGTAGAAATACAGAAACTAAGTCTGCAATGATCACTGTTCAGCAACTTCTGCTTCTTATTTTATATAGATTATAACTTTAGTAGTATTTGAAGTTATTTAAGCACTATATTGCACATTGTGAAGGGCACAGTAGCAGAAGTTTGGTCACGACTGTCACAACTTACTTAATGTATCATTATTTTTACAAACACTGTTTGACGTATTATCATAGCGCTGAAACTGCTTTTGTATAAACTTACTTTTCTGTGGCAGCTGCCAGCCAAGGACAAAGGACATGAATGGAATTTTGTTTTTATTGTTCGAAACTCAAAACCTTCCTAGTTTCTCAGGCCTATGAACAGTGTTAGTGTGCATGCAAGCGTGCATGCGTGTGTGTGTGTTAAACTTCCTCTTTTCTCAGGAATTAAGTTGTGCCTTTGTGTCGCATGAGCTTATTGTTTTCAAATGTAAAAAACACTGAGTTCCTTTGAAATGACACATGCACTATAAATAAGGTTGCCTTGTTGCCTTGTGTTGAAGTATAACAACACATATCTCCAAATCTGTGTGGGAAGATTAGTGGGGGGAAAAAGCCAAATGTTCTTTTGTTTGTTTTGTTCATTCCATTGAATTTACTGTAACGCTGTCAGGCAGGTGTTGTTATGAGCAAACCACTAAGTCTTTCATTACTTCCACTCTCAGGCTACTAAATGCAGACAGTAGTCTGCATTTTTCTAACTTGATTGCTGATTTTATATTGTTATGATTGATCTAACTGTAAAATTGCTACTTGATTTTTCTTGTCTTATGAATGTTGATGTGTTGCCTCGCACATGCACAGTCACTATCTTGCCTGTGAGTTTTTCAGTTGTATGAAAGGACTTAAGTCCCAAATAAATTGTACTTTTGGGGATCAATGAAGTGTCTGAATCTGTATCTACATTTCAATGTATGTTATGCAAATAAGTTGTGCAAAAATACATCAACAAAAAAAACAAAGTATTTTCTTATCATTATGAGTTTGTTTTCTTGGCTAAATATTTTACACTGAGAATCTGGCCTTGATTTATTTAAATATTAAGCTGCATTTCTTATTATTATTTTTGCCTGCCTGTTTTTTCTTCTTCCATTCAGTTTTCATGCTGTTTTGTACTTACTGATCAGCAACCTGTTTTGCTATCTCCATGTTTATGTCGAATATTTCAAAGGCTTAAATGCTTTAGTTTTTTTAATGCAACATGTGGTGTTTTGCAAAAGTGAAGTGTCTCAACTCAAAGCTGACTCTGCCAGGCTCTGATGGAGGCCAAGGTGGTTAAACCAGCCGGTACGAAGGCGTTTTGCACAGACAAGAAAGAACAGGGAGGATCTCTAATCCTCTTGCTGTCAGATCCTCAGACAAGAGGGTTGAGAGGCTGCTGAAGACCTTCAACCTGCAACCAACCCTTTCTCCACCTCTAACCTCCACTGCTGCTTTTCTGTAGAAAACTTCTAAGACTGAACTAATGTGTCACTATTTACCACTGTGGTGGGTGCCCTAAACATCAGAACAACAGTCCATATCACTTCATGGTAGCCAGGTTTTCCTTTCAAAATGTTTTTTTTCTAAGTCTTAAAATGACTTATGGTTTCTGTTGGTGTCATCTTGTGTGAAGAGATTTCTTAACACATTCTACCACATACGTATGACGCAATAACTGTCAGTGCGTCTGTGGTTTTTCACTTCGTCTTCTGATATAGCCAGTTTTGCTACTGTTTTGAAAGTCTCTACTTTTTGTCTCTCAGTGAAGTTCTTAATCCTTATCTGCCTCCTTTCTTGACCACATCTTGGTTCCATTCAGATCACAGACTTGGGTAAACTAAAACATTTTTCCATATAGATAATGACCAGAGGGAGAACTGTGTGAAAATGTCACAGAGGAGATATGTGGAAAAAGCACTTGAAAGGTTTGACAGGAAAGATTGTAAACCTAGAGTGACACCTGTGAGCAAAAAATGGAACTAGACCAGTGATGCCGAAATGATAGGATGTCATAAAACAGAGAGAGGCAGTCAGCATCCTCATCTATCTCGTACAAGACCCAGTCTGAGATTATAGAAAGTAGCCTATATGTCAGTTTTTTGAGAGTTAACCAACAACAACAACAAAAAAAAAACAACTAACTACTGTTTAACATTTTATATTATTTTATTTTTTTCATTTAACCAGGAACAAAATCTCACTGAGATTAATGACAGCATTAGCAAAGAATCCTGCAGACAACATGGAAAGAATAGGTCTATATTATAAAGTCTCGATAAGATGAAACTAAATTCAAGTTGATTAAATATGCAAAGCTTCTATTTGGAAAAGCCATTAGTGAAAATGTAAATGATGCAGAGTAGAGAACGTTATGATGCTGTTTGAGAACAGGCCGTGTAAAGGCAAGTGCTGGATTTGATGTGACACATGCTTTGGAGCCACTGAAGTTGTGGACATTGGGTGGCGCTGTGGACCGTGCTATTCTTCTTACTACTCAGTACAGGTGAGGCTCTAGGGAAGGTATGTGGTTTGAGGCATGCAGAGGCTGTGTTTGTACTTGTATGTACCTTGTTATGCTTCGTAAAATAAACGGCGTGGCATATCCGGAAAAAAAGTTTTGTCTTTTTTTCCCCCCACGTTTTTTGTTGAAAAAGAGCCGACATGGAAGCACGCTGTTTACACCTGAAACGCGCGTGCATTTCTGACCGAAGAAAAAAGCGGTGCAACAACAAAAAAGCTAAATAAAAAATTAGGCAGTCTACGTGAGTAGTGTTGCAACAATAGCAGTGACTTAGCCGTTCGTCATCTATCAAAATTACGAATCACGCTGGTGAATTAGGCGCCAGTGACGGACATCAGAGGTCGGAACCGGGCAGAGGGCGGCTGGACGGGGTGTGGACGGACTGAAATTTGACATTCCAGCTCAGCTACAAGACGGCGGACAGCGAGGGGACGTTTCTTTTTAACCAAAGACAAGTAAAAGAGGTAACGTTAGGGTACGTGGTAGCCCTCCTACAAAAAATATAAATGATAAAGCCTATGGCCATGAGAAAATGTGTGCAGTTTGGGGTGACTGCTTACTCTCAAACTGACAATGAGGGAGCGGCCCTGTCAGAAAACAATCGGTGAAACTACCAGCAAAGGCGAAAAATGGAATTTAGGGAAACTAAAAATCGAAACTAGGCCTACGCTAAAGCTGCGATTTAAAGCAGTAAGCTACAAAATGTGCGAGACTGGAAATATAGGCCCTAAAATTTCGAGTACTAATGCTCATTACGTTCTGATAGGGTTATTTCGCCATGAAGTGTGGATTATGTCAAAGTTAATTAAAATGTGAAAATTAATTTTCGCACAGTTTCGTGTTGATAATGATGGAGCTGCTGACGGTGAGATAAAGTCATCGGTCAGAGTGTCAAATACGCGGTCAGCAACATCGAACAATCCATGATGCACGTGCACATGCCATAGTGAAGTCCGTACGCACGCGCTCTTGGCATCACCAAAAAAAAAGGAGCAAAAGAAACGCCTTGGAGAAAAAGGCGGAAGTGTTACAGAGACAAGTAGAGACAAATGAAAATTGATGCCGGGATTAAAGCCTGGGGCGCAGAGCGAGCAGTGTTACAAGCTTCTTCAGGTCGTTATGACAAACAAAGAGGCCTAAGAAAAATAACTTGGGATCATAATTCACAGAGTGGGCATTTATTTATTTATTCTCTATTTATTCATTCATAGGCCTAATTTAAAAAAGTACTTCCTTATTATGGGCCAATCCTTATAGAAGAACTTATGGATAATAATGAGAATAAACTGAAAGGCCTGGACCTAAGCGATAATCATAGATTATGACCATTCTCTTTAACGTAGTGGTTCCTGATAACTGTCAGTTAACTGAGCTATTTAATTTTAATTAGGCTAGTCACTGCGCATGTGCAGTGACTTGTAGTGATAGACATAATACAAGCATTAGTAAGTTAGTTCCTCATTACTTCCTTGTGCAATTGCTGTCTGTCTCTATAAGTGATGCCTCATACTGGATTTCTGGATGGTGGATACTCTATACTTAATCAATAGGCTATACAGTATATCATTAGGTCTACAATATCATCCTAGGACCTCATACAACCCCACTTCAAAACGCAAACTGTCCCTCAGGTTACAGGTCTTTTTTTAAAATTCATTTTTATTTTTCTTTATTACGTTTGAAGTCACTGAATTTAGATGTTCATTTTAGGTTGGTCTATTCCAGAAATTGTAAATAGGCCAAGGATAACAATTTATTTTTATTTTATTTTTTAAATTTATTTACATTTATTTTATTTTTTTTATTTCATCACCGATTTTCATTCTACATGCACCAAGTAGCCCAGTAGGCTATTTGTGATTTGTTCTTGAAGCTTCCTCCTGTTCTGGTCTTTTTAATTTTCAGACAGTCATAGCCCACAGTTATGGTGAATTGCCACTAACACATTAACTTTGGATCGATCTACTCATGAAGTCAAGATAGATTTGGCCTAACAGGCCCGTTTAAAATGGGTAACTTTGTCAGTAGATTGATCCTAACGAATGAAAGTTGTCATCATTAAGTATTTGCCTACTGAATTTCTAAAAGGCATAATAAGGCCTACTGAATTATTATTTGTAAGGGTGATACCGAGAAAGGATAGTGAGACTTGCAAACAAACGGACAGGTAGGCTAATGATTCAGTGGGCCCACTCAATGTGATGCACCACTTAACTTGAGGGAACACAAAAATCCAAAACATAAAATAATTGTGCAATTATGAGGGACGTCGTAACAAAGTATTAGGCCTATGACTTAAGATGCACAATTTTTTGATAATGATTCGTCTCTTTTGTGCCTTTCACTTGCTAGTTCAGAGTGAATCAGTAACAACTCACGAAGAAAGTTCCCAGAATCCCCAGCTATGAACACACAGAAGCCGGCACGGTTTTTAAGATCTCAAAATAGGAGACATGGTTGATACAGAGGAACCGACCTGCAGAAGGCTGCTTGTCAGTGTCATACAGAAGGCTAGATAATGTTAGACAAATTCTGCTGTTTCAGTCTCTCTTGTCAGCTCCTACAAAAGGGCCCAGGTTACCAATGAGCAGTAATAGGAAAACTCTCAAAACTAATCCGCCTTCAAGCTGCAGTCATTTCCTGTACACGCGCGGATACGGCCATTTCTTTAAGGTGGTCTTACGCACCACTAAACGCACTGCTTGTAGAGAGCCAGCATCATTACGAAGAAAGAGTGGACGCTTACTCTTGCCGCACAGGTAGGGTACCTGCACACGTGGCTAAACTGACCTTGCTAGCGCCGGTTGGACTAGTTTAGCCGGTTTTGTTATTCTTATCAGTGGCTCGATGCAGGTGAGACAGTAATTTACGCCACTGGGTATTCCCAGCATCTTCTATCACGATTGCGCAAAGAGCCAGGGACAATACTAGACCTATATTTTTCTTTCTTTCTTAGTGTTCTTTTATTTCTAGGCTCCTTTTGCAAAATCCAATGTAGGCTACGCTTTCTGTAATGTTTCTGCTTCTTTCACACTGATACTTCACAGTTGTACCATCGAAAGCCTCGATACGGTAGTTTAGTGTAAGATTATATTGAGTCTGTCAGCTTTTTATGCAAAACCAGTGTACATCTAGCGTAAAAATCATATATAGGCTTGAAGATTGGCCGTTTGTAACAAATTTTTAAAGCGGATCTCCGTGACGTATACACCACTTCCGCGCTGCTCTGGCAGTTCAAGCTGTTGCAGCACAGGCACCTACATAGAGCATGAGCCCCATTATGCTTTGAATACTGTCATCAGTTAATAATAATGAGGGGAGTACAATGAAAAAAAAAACAATTAGAAACGTTCTCAAAATGTGGCTTCTGTGCCACTGAGCGTAATTTTTTGCTTCCCCTTAAACGAACTTTGAGACATTTCTTACAGTCGATTCTTCCTCTCTAAGGTGAACATACCAGCAGTGGGTGCATGGGTTCAACTGGCTGTTTTTCCATGCATAGCATTTGCTCGAGGCAAATGGAATAGTAATATGAGCTGTTATTTTTTCCTGCATTATACTGATGGTTGCACATACGCAGGCACACACCGTCTGCAAAATCCCATGACCCTTCCCTCAGTGTTATTCAGTAGTAGTAGTATGTTGTTGTTCGTGTTATTATTTTCAAAAAGGAAAAAAAATCAACAATATAAACAACACAACCATAATTTCCATAGGGTACTAGTAACATTGAGTGTGTGTTTGCTTTTGATACCTGTATGTGTAATGTGTGAAATTAAATAGAATTTTTTTTTTTACTCCATTATGGATTTTATATCTTCCTCAGCAAGTAGGCCCAACAAAGTCTAACCTGTGACTCTAAGATGACTTGTACCTGCACAGATAGACAAAAGAGTTTGATCCTTTAGTCTGACCACTTATCCTGTCTTATCTGTTTTCAGACTTGCAAATGCCCTCTTGGCTGTGTCAGTTTTATTATTAATATAAAGTTTTAATCAACACAGTGAAGGGAGTTTTCCACACAATCAGCAGAACACTTAAACAACACTTGACGTTTTTGTTTCACGAGCTGTGGGGTATTTATGTCAATGTGGGATTTTTCATATCTCAATTGAACATGCCAGTGCTGGGTGGAGAGGCTCAGTTGGCTGTTTTTTTCATGTATATCGGTGGTTCCATGCAAATAGGGAAGTGATTTGCACCTTTTTGCTTCCAAAGCAAAAGCTGACGGTTGCAGTCAGGGCCAGCAACTTCTGCAAAATCCCATAATGACAGAATAATGACGTACACACACACACACACACACACACAAACTCTCATTGGCAAACATACACAGACACAATGTCGAAATCCATTCCAGCCTACGCTCCTTAAAATAC
>JAPZDX010094320.1:0-13159 GCA_029783625.1 Naso annulatus | reverse complement strand
GATCTTGTTCAAAAGACACTTCAGTGAAATTCTGGGTGACTAAACTGTGACTTTAAAATCAGGACAGCAATAAAAACAGACAACACTAATAAATTAAAAATACAAACGTTTGTGTTGGCATTATTTGTGTACCTCTGCTTGACACAGTGCACAGTTTAAATACAACATGCAGCTTTTTATTCAGTGCAGATGTTTATTGATCTGGTAACATTACAGAGAGAGAAACTCTGAATACTGTGTGACTGATATGACAGTGCTAACGTGCTCAGACATAAACAGCTGTTAAACTTACTGACAGCTGATCCAGGTGTGATCAGCTGTCATCTTTGGCGCACATAAAAGTGAAAAAAACAAAAAAACAAAAAAAACACTCAGAACTCGGAGTCACAGCACTTATCTATGTGACTGCACAGCCTCCCACTTACTCAGCCATGTTGCTGTGCTCCTGCGGGCGATTTGAGGGGAGTCCCTTGTGGACAGAGGGGAACACCTCCCGAAAACTTCCCCCCTCCTTAACAGACACTTTCAGAGTTATAGCCCCAAACGGGACCATCAGGCGCTCTCAGCTGTTTTCCCCCCCATTCATTCAGACGCTTTTGGAGCAGCTTTGTGTAGTGCGACACATCTCAGTGTGATCCCGGCCGTAGGCCTACACTGACTCCCTCCCTCCTTGTTTTTTAATATTTTAATATGAAAAAAAAAAAGTCGACAAATTAGCAGGTTGCACAGTAGTTGTAAAAATTACTTGCGCTGTCTCAAAAAAAGGTTGCAGTCTGGAGCCCTGCTCATCTATGAACTGATTATGTGTCTTGTCAACGTTAAATTGTAGTGAAGGAGAAGAAGAGGTACAAGTATTCAGTCACCACCACGTCCAGAGGCCCAGAAGTGATGACTGAGCATCATTACTTTTGTATTAGTCTGTATTATATTTTTAGAAAAATCCTACTGACTCCAGCTTTAAGGAATTTATTCCCAGATCGGCCAAATATTGGATAATATTCCCTGACTACAACCTAAATGTGATGTCAGTGTGACCCCGCCTTCCTTAACCTGCCTGAGCGATGCTTACAGGGAACGTTAGGCGAGAAGAGGTCACAGTGTGCAGTTTGATAACAGCTTTTTTTTTGGTTAATAATTGATTACTGTACCAAGAAGTTATTTTTTTAATTTCATTTTTTAAAATTTTGCTCCCTGTTTTTTCTCTCTAGACGATCTGTCTCTGGGACATCGGGGCGAGTCCGAAGGAAGGGAAGACTCTGGATGCCAAGACCATCTTCACGGGCCACACAGCAGTGGTGGAAGATGTTTCCTGGCATTTGCTCCATGAATCCCTCTTTGGCTCAGTGGCTGATGACCAGAAACTCATGATGTAGGAGAGAATGTAAATAGGTGGTGTGTTGTCTGATTTTGCGAAAGAGGATAACATGTTTATCTGTATTTGCTCTAGTTGTTCATTTAATTCTAACCAAATAAATGACGTCTTGCTCACTCCTACCCTCCTTTATTCTCCACCAGATGGGACACTCGGTCCAACAACACATCCACAGCCAGCCACGCGGTGGACGCTCACACTGCTGAGGTCAACTGTCTCAGTTTCAACCCCTACAGCGAGTTCATTCTCGCCACTGGCTCTGCTGATAAGGTAGGAAAGAGGCAAATATACATTCTAAACTATAAAGTTGAATACATTATGTAAGAATATATCTGTTTTGAATCATATCAGATATGAATCCACTGAGTTAAATGAATATCCTGGCAGTCAAGATATGTTTGTTGCTTCTGCTAATGAGCTAGCAAGCTAACATTAGCTGTAGCATGAGACTCGTTGGGAAGCAACTCCGTTGCAGCCCCCCTCCCTATTTTTGTTCCGGCTCGCTCTTTATTCCATTTGTTGTCTCTCTCTCTTTTAAGTCCAGTTTGAACTGAGACCAAACGGTTGCAGGGAAAGTTGCAGCAGAGTAAACTGGTCCGTCTCAGCTCGAGCTCGAGCCGACTGACGGTGTGGCTGCAGACACTCTGTTGTTGGCAGAGGAGAGTCAGAGCACGGTGAGCTAATCAGCTCGTACCGATGTCACCTGTGGCTAAGAAGCGCAGTGTGGACTGGCCAATCAGGACAGACAGTCCAGAGACTGTCACTGATTTTTTAATTTTTCCGTGAAACCCTCGTCCTGGTGGCAAAGAAAATATCATGGTAAAAACAGGACTTATTGGAGACCAATTTAGTCTGAAATGGTGTCATTTTTCAACCACTGTTACACTGTTTAATCAGGTTATACATCATAATGACAAAGTTAAGACAAAAAGGTGTCTAGATTCACTTTAATAAGGCCTGAAGCTGATAAACACGTATGTTATTTTTTGAAATGGGCCCCGGACTGTAACGCTGTACGGAAACCAGAGTTTTCATGAGGACAAAATAGGGAGTAGTGGTCTTGGAGATATCAGTTACTACAGCACATGAGGTCAAATCACCAGGTCAAAGCAGGAGGCATATACCTTGATCTCAGGCCCACAAAAGGGTGTATGAGAAGGGCATTAAAGGGAACTGGGACCGGCTCACTCATATCAAACTCATAAAGAGGTTTCGGTGTATGTTTTCAGACTCGTTTGTGTTCATGTTGAAGACTTCAGAACATTTTTGTAAATTACAAAGTTTGGATGAAGAGCAAACCTCATCTGGCCCATGGATGGTTTTCACAAAGATTAAACAGAAAGCTTTGTCTTGTTTCTTTCAGACTGTTGCACTCTGGGATCTGAGGAACCTCAAACTGAAGCTTCACTACTTTGAGTCTCACAAAGATGAAATTTTCCAGGTACCTACCTAAATTTCTTCCAGTATATATATAGAGCTTACCGTCCAGTCATGACTGGCATGAAAAAAGAGTAGTGGCTGTGGTTTGGTTTTATCTTCATAATTATTACTTATTTAATGATTATTTGAAAGGGACAATGCATATTAATGAACATCAATACAAAAACGGATGTAAATACACCAGTGTTAGCAAATCTGCTAATTTACATCTGTAGTCCCTTGGCAGGTCAAATAAAAACACGAAAACATTACAATAATTTATACATAGCACACAAATACACATTGACTAGAAGAGAATACTCCAACATTTCATATTAGTAAGCCATACATACAAGAATAAAGTGCATTATTAGCAGCTTTATGGTCGTAGAGTTGAATAAAGTGCTTATTTGCAAATTGTGCAAGAGGTGCATATATGGATCAATAAAGTGCCTATTTGGATCATGAAAGTGCATAAAGTAGAATCCAGGTAAGTTGGTCCTTCCCTGCCGCTTAGAGAGGACCAAAATACTGGAGAGCTACTGCAGATGATGCTCATACTTGTCATTCATACAACATAAACACAAACACAGAAACAATAGCACCTAATTATGATTACAGTTTTGATTTGTTATGAGCAAGTTTTTAAGATGTGTTTTGAAGGTGACATATATAGGGAATTCTCAAATTGCATGTGGTATATTGTTCCAGATGGTGCTGCCCCTGACCAACAAGACAGTTTGTCCAAAAGTGGTGCGTCTGTAGGGCACTTCACAGTCTCCTCTGGCTGTTGCCCTGGTGGTGGTACCTCTTGACATTTTCAGTTTGATGTATTCGTTTAGTTAAGGTGGTCCAAGTCCATGCAGTGTCTTGTAAACTGTGCAAGCATATTTAAAGGTTTCAAAATTATCAAAGCTCAAAATGTTATGTTTCTCTAAGATCTGGCAATGGTGATCAGAGAGTGGTTTTCTATCAAAAATTTTAAGGCTCTGTTGTAAAGTGACTCAGTTGGTTTTAGGTTGCTCACACCGCTGAGAAGTGTCCAGTTGGTAAAACAATACTGAATATGAGAAAAAAGTCATAGCGTTTATGAACATTCTGGCCGCATTTACTGTCAGCGATGACCTGATCTGTTTGAAGTTAGATTAAATTTGATTGCGTTCAAGATTTTTTTGATGTGATTTTTGAAAGTGAGGGAGGAGTCCAGAGTAACAGCTAGGTACTTAAATTCTTTTATCAACTCCAGCTCCTCCCCTCCCAGGAATACATTTGAGTGTGTTGTTTTTACTGGACTTTTTGAGAACATCATACATACGGTCTTTCTTGTGTTTAAAAGGAGACACGATTTCATAAGCCAGTCTTGACTGTAGGTTATTGGTATAGTTGAAATGAGGATAGCTTCAGGAGTGTAAATATGACTGTATCATCTGCATACATTTGTATATTAATGTTTTTACATACTATGGGTAGATGGTTGATGTAGATGGAAAATAAAATTGGTCGAAGTAATGAACCTTGTGGGACACCTACTGGACACTCTTGGTAAGGGGCTTTGACACTGTTGACGATAACACACAGTTCTCTGTTGCTTAAATATGACTTCATCCATTGAGTAGCTTGCTCTGAAAAGTTGAAATGAGTAAGTTTGTCAAATGCTTTCTTTAAATCTAAAAATACAGCTTCAACACAGACATTCTTAACCAGTGAACCTTTAACCTTCTCCAAAAACACACAGATTGCAGACAAACAGTCCTAAGGAAGTCAATCACAAGTATTAAGTGAATATAACTGCATCATAGTACATTATGATTTACATCTTCCAGTATGAAGATCTTGTCCTGGTGGTCAAATATCCCCTAACCTGCTCCTGTCCGATGGCCTCTGGTCCGGTACCACAGATTGCAAAGTTGATGTAGTAACAGATACATGATCTGCACAGGGTGTTTTATTTTGAAAATTGATTGGATTGTCTGCCGTTCCTGTGTCTCTGTGCATGACTCCATCTGCTGTGTGCGGATTGACTTCTAGTCAAAATAGACTCAGTGTGGAGAGCCCGGTGGCTCAGTCGATAGAGCAAGCGCCCCATATACAGAGGCTATGTCCTCGTGCAGCGGACCCGGGTTCGATTCCACCTGTGACCCTTTGCTGCATGTCATTCCCCCTCTCTCTGCCCTGTTTCCTGTCCACTCTTCAGCTGTCCTGTACATAAAGGCACAAAAGCCCCAAAAAATATCTTAAAAAAAAAAAAGACTTAGTGTATTCTTCTGAGATCATAAAAATATATTGTCTTCATGTTCATTTGATCGCCAGTCAAGACACTCTGATAAGAATTGCTTTTCATCAATAATGGAATTTTTAAACATACAGAGAGTGTGATTATTCACAATTAAGCATAAAAATTTAGGGATCAGTCATGATTAAGAAAATTCTTTATTTATTTATTTGTTTATTCATTTATTGATTCCTATATATAGGTGCAATGGTCTCCTCACAATGAGACAATCCTGGCCTCCAGCGGCACTGACCGTCGTCTCAATATCTGGGATCTCAGGTAACAAGTGTCCATACTCTGACTATTGATTTCTTTTTTACCAAACACTGATGGGTATTGTTACAGTTTTGTGCAGGAGTTTTGACAAAATATGTTGATCTGACAATTGTATAGCAAACACATTCTGGAGAGTAACATTATAGAAAAAAAAGCAAAATGAATGCTTAAATAAAGCTGTAAATATCAATCCTTCTTGGTTGGCACGTGGTTTAATTTCAGCAAATGACAACTCACAGCTGCAATGTCTCTTTAGAGCTCACACAAGTTCTGATCGCACTTGTTGGATAAGTTAAAGTCCTGTAGCCAATTCTTCTCATCATACATTGTGGGAAAAAAAAGATCAGAGCACAGAAAAAGAAAAGGAAGAGAAAAAAGTGAAAACTCTTCTGTAAGTAAAGCAAGTATGTTGTACAGTATTGACAGACAAAATACAGTATTGATGGCTTTGATATGGATCACGTAAGGAGAAATGACATTGTTGCTTTCAGACGATTTGAAAGCTGAAGAAAACTTTCAGTATGTTGCGGTTATTAATGTAAAAAGGTTACAGGTAAGATGCCATCATGCATCATACACTATATATGATAATATATAGTGAGTATACCTATCATAGCTGCTTCAAAATTTGTTTGGTTGGTTTTTGAGATCTTTGACAATGATTGATACTGAGTAGATATTTTATGTTACAAAAAAAAGTCTATGCTGTCATTAAATACAGATACTGTTTCTAAATAACCTCGAATGTGTCTCAGGCATGTCTGTGCTACAATTACCATTATTAATATTTGTATGTATATGTAGTACCCGTAATTTTATACAAGCTAACCCTAAATTGAAGATCCCCAGATCGGAGCATGCCAACCACCTTTTTAAAATATGTTTTTTACAAGGATTAATACACCAGAGGATGATTCTTGGCCTGTAAAGATGAAAAAACTTCATATCTGATTATGCTGCAAGACGTTGCTACATATTCATATTCATAATAATAAACTGACTGTCATTCAGACCCCGTGAATTGATGAAAAACCAGAAAAAAAGGAATGGTCAGCTAACATATGCTTATACATTGTGGTAAATGTTTAAATGAAATTTCACACTTTTGACAAACAGGACACTGAGGAGAAACTAAGACAAACAAACTCAGGGTGTTTCTGTTGGGATTTCTTTTTTTTGTTTTTTCCTAGTAAAATTGGTGAGGAGCAGTCAGCAGAAGATGCTGAGGACGGCCCATCGGAGCTGCTGGTGAGTGATGTCCCAAAATCTGTTCTTACAGTTTCTGTTTAAAGCCATGTATAGATCTTTAAGCCATCATTAGATCTGTAACTGTGTAAGGAGCCACAAAATCATCCCACACTTTAACACAAAACACCAGCATGTAATCGAAGAACCTGTTGAATGCTTTTAAGTGAAGGAGGGGAAATATTTTTCTTGGTGGGCCAACTGAGAAACCCAGACTGTTGCCAGGGACCAAACAAAATTTGTCAAGCTGTAATCTCTAATTTTATCACTAGATTAAATTATGGAAAACATACTTTGTGCATATTCTTTGGCATTAACTGTTAAAAATCACTCCAAACATGATCATATTTTTTCCCAGTTTTAGTGCTGTGCATTGTAATTGAACATTTTTATTATGACAAAATGTAAAAAATATATCAACAATTTCAGCATCACAGCAGGATTAGAAAAGCACCAAAGAATGGACTAATACTACACACACACACACAAACAACACAGAACTAAAATAGTAACAGTTACAAAAAATATAAAGTAGATAAATTAAATAATTCTAATGCTAGTTATTAAGAAAAAATACCATTAAAAAAACAAGATACATCTCATAAATACTTATTGGCAGGTCTTTTGTCTGTCACGTCCTTGTTTATGATTGATGTTGAGGTTTTGATTGAAACGTCAAATTATGCAGTTGGGGATATCTGGGAGGTCCAGCCCTTGCATATGCTTAAAGAAGGGGTCCCACACCTTCATATGAAATTTACTCAGTGAGCCTGTCATCATGTACATCATTCTCTCCAGATTCGCAAAATAAAGGGTTTCCCTGATCCAGAGGGTGTATGAAGGAGGAGCTAGAGTTTTTTTACTTGAGCAATATTAGGCTTCTGGCCAACAGGGGGACAAAGACTGCTTCTGAAGGCCCGAACATATTTTCCACATTTCGTGTCCGCGGACTCGTCCACTCAAGCGGGCTGAGAAAGCGGTTTCATTTGTACTAAAACAAAACAAAAGAACCCAGTTACTTAAGGGAAATAATAGTTAGTAGCAGTTTCCAGACGGCGGGCGAGCATTTTGGATAAAATTTAAAATCCACATTCAACAAACTAATCGGGCGATAAGAAGAGCAGGCAAGGAAATCTTTATCTTTTTTTAAAACAAGGGAAATAGAGGCCTGATTGGACTGGAGGTAGACTGACAGTATCGTTAAAGCCAAATTTGTGTTGGAATTTCCTGTAAAATTCTGCTGGGTAACCATTTGGTCCTGGTTGTTGTTTCTTCAAACTACTACAAAAAATAGGAAAAGGCAAAACAGCTTTTCAAAATGTTACTCGTCACTTTCACTGACTTTACCAACTTTGGGTTTTGAATAATTTGATGGTTCCAAATTCTTGCCTGGATGTTTATTTGTAGGTGTTCATTTAAGTTTCTGTTTTTTTTTTCTCCTTTTCTTCATCAGTTCATTCACGGCGGCCACACAGCAAAGATCTCTGACTTCTCCTGGAACCCCAGTGAACCCTGGGTTATCTGCTCAGTGTCTGAGGACAACATCATGCAAGTCTGGCAGATGGTGAATTCAGCTTCTGTCCATCAACATGTAGTTTTTCTTTCTGGGTGATTTCACTCCAAACAGTTTCAGTGCTGTGTCAGAGCTGGAGAAAGGTTTGGCTGAAACCATCATCACTGCGTCTGAGTTAGTTGTTTGGGAGACGAACGAGGCCTTAAAAGGGTTGAACCCTGCAAAGTGAAATGCTAGAAAAATCAGTTAAGGTCATATTCCAGCTATGATCCATCAGATCTGTCTTGCTGCTGGTTCCAAATCTTAATCAGACTCGACACGTTTCAGCAATGCAAGCTGCCGTACCTTCGTCTGTCTGAATTTTCCAAACAGGAAACATCTTCTGAGAAAACACAACAGGAGCGAGGCGGGGAGTTTAGCAGCTGCCAGAAACTGTAGCACAGACTAGAGCTGTCAGTCGTATAAGTACAATTCAAATGAATATGAGATGGTTTTGTTTTGGTTTTTTGAAATTGTAGCCAACCCCCATATCACCAAAAAACCCCAAAACAACAGGTTAATGCAACATCATTATTTTTGTTCATTAGCCTCACAGCCTGTCTAACATTGCTCTGTTAGATTTTACTTATGCCTTCTAGAATGGGCAGAAATTTGCTTAAGTGTGTGGAAAGAGCTTTCAGTCCTCATGTCATTCCCAGATTTCCTGATCAGCCAGCATATCTGTAGCCTTAGCTTCCTGCATTTATTTCAACATACAATTTCTGTTCTTCCTTCCTGTCATCGCTGTTCTTTTCACAGTACCCTCTGTAATGAAGCAACTGACCGTGTGCATCCTGTGCACAGCAGCACCAGCATACCCAGTTTGTCTGAAGGGACTGCTGCCTTTCTCACCCCTGTGCCAGCAAAAAAATATACGCATTAAATCCTGTACGCTTTGCCCTCTTTGTCGTTCAGGCAGAGAATATTTACAACGATGATGAGCCAGACAACACCCCTGCTTCAGAGCTGGAGGCTCAGGGATCATAATCCAGCGCCGCACTGAGTCTTTCAACAAGCACGACCAGTTCTCCCCCCTCAGCGCTCCGGACCCGGCTGGCTGTTCCCTCTCGGGCTTGTCTTGAGTACAAAGTGAAAGAACAACATGGCAGCTTTGACATAGCATGGACTCCACCCCTGATAACCAACAGCTGGATTCAGTCTCATCTTGCTCACAGTTCGCCTTCCTCCATGTACCCAACAACATTTGGATTTCCAGTGTTTGGGATGTGGGCTTTTAGGAACAGAAAACCTGTATGTGCACAAAGTCATTCTTCACATTTTGACTCACAAGTGACAGAAAACCTCCTGATATTCCCTTGAGACAGGTATGTAAAAAAACTTAAACAGCAGGTGATCTGAGCAGTGAAAAGCTTTTTGGAAACCTGATTCACATCCATCTGTGGGATGGACACGTGCAGGAGAGAGTTCTTTCACACCTTTTAAAAAACAAAACAAAACAAAACATTCCCTGCTGTGTTTGGTACCTTTTTATAAGATACAGAAACTTCAGTGTTTGGCTTGAGTGAGAGGTGTGGGACATTAGTGCACTTAATGGAAACACACACCACCCTTTTTCATCTCCTCTGAATGTTATTATATATGTGGAAGTTGCTGTGTTTTCCTTCCTGAAGTCCAAATTGAAATTAAAAAAAGCATTTGTCAGTTTTACAGTTCTTTGAGCTTAACTCCTCACAATGTGTAGTAATAAAATTATTCAGCCAGTCCAAATATAAATGACATCTCACACACACTTCACTGTTACGGAAGAAAAGACACGAGACTAAAAACTTAAAAAAGTAAAGCCCTCTCTTTTTTTTAAATTCTCCAAAATGTTTATTGAAAATCATGACAGGACTATAAGAACATGGTACAATCAAATAGGGGTGTGTGGGCGCATCGTTTTTTGTTTTTGTAAAAATAAAGCTCTCTGACAACAGGGTGACTCATGTCTCTTCTTTCACATTTAGCCTCCGCTGCAGAGGTAGATTCTGATATTTCCTGAGTCAGTCTGGTGCAACAGCAAAGAAAGAGGGAACAGATGCTGAAAAGTTTTCCCTCGGCTGAGAACGTGAACAGAACCGTCCTCTACCGAAAGACAATCACACACACACCAACTGACCCTGTACGTGTTCACATCCATTTTGTAATCATTTGTCAGTGCCCTCAATGCCATCATTAATTCAAAAAGAATGGTCACTGAAAGAACTGTTGGCTGGTGGCCGGAACAACAGGTCACACATGCTGTGGGAATCTTGTCCTTCAACCCAGTGTTCAGTAAACAAATGTTCATCGAGCCCACTATGTGTGAGTTCTTGAAACAAGCTCATCTCGCATCAGTCGTGTAATTTTACCCACAAATATAGATGGTACTTTGTAGTAAGGTTAGATGACACAGCTGTGGGGGTTGACATCAAGAAATAAGAACTATTTTTAAGATTTTGGGCCTCCTCTAGAACAACAGCTGCATTATGAGCTACGGCCTGGAACATGAAGTGAGCTGGCTCAACGATTTGACAAAGGGAACCAAAAAGAAAACTACCATACAAGAATAAACTGCACAGAGAATGAAAGTGTGAGAACGGAACCTGGTTTGACTCTGCTGAAAACAGTCTTCCAACATTATCAGGACTCTTTATGCCCCTATGACTGTCCTCAAGTAGTTACTGCAGCCTGTGATAGATCCTTTTGATGTGCATCATGGAAGGAAATCAATCTTTTATTCAGATGCATTAAAAAAAATCACACATTCAGTTTTTTTCCAGCAAAAGGTTTCCAAAAGGACAAGGTTCATAAATCTAATGTACTAGACTCAACTTTCAAACATAATTTACACAAAACAATTTGCCAGAGTACGAAGGCGTCTCAGCCCTTCTGACTTGTCTCTCTCTTCACGCCCCATCGAGCTGACCATGTGGAAATCAGAGCAGCTCCATAAATACAACTGATTGCTGAGAACAAATTTTGCATATTTTCCGAGCTTTGATCTCTTCATGTACTTGCCTCTCAAACAATGAGCATGCAACAAAAATGAGTCCTGACCTTAAATTTGCCTTTTTGTTTTTTGTTTTGGTCACGGGATGATTAATTAAAAGCAGACGTATTTCTTAGAACACTACAGGTGAAAATGAGAGTTTTACCTATCAAACCAATCAATGTTTGAATCTCTAAGACATCAGTCCTGGTTGATTTTGTTACACCTGCAGTAACCAAAGTGAGTTTTAATAAAACATATACCACTGGTCATTTTTAAAACGAAACATGGATTGAACAACAACAAAAAACCCACAAGTGTGACCTACAACAGAAGAAGAGCAACTTGTGAATCTGGAGTAACTGTTGGCTGAGAGGCTTCAGTTAAGTTTTTTTATTAAAGAATAAAACTGAAGTCCATTGACGAGGGAATGCTAACCCGACTGCACGGCTGACATTAATGAACCCTTTCGCTGGAGTTCAGAGCACGGTGAATCATGGGAAGCTAAATAATCTGTGTAAGCAGGTAGTCAGGTCCACAGACAGGATTTATGTCACCATTTGGAAAATGAAAATGGAAGACTTCTGAGTGAAAACAGACTATTTTAAGATTAAAGTTATATTACAAGAACATGTAATCAAATTTATCTAATAAAATCAGAAACATATCAAATTCATTAGAAAGATATAACAGCTTTTTTCCCCTGACTTTTCTCACATATTACTGTCTAAAAATTACAGCGTCATTCTTTCAGTCCTCATTTTTTATAAATCTGTTTTCCCCAAAATTACTTTATCCTCAAAATGTTCTGAAATCCCCGTCACCTCCATTGTATCATTTCAATTTAGCAAAGTTGGTTTTTACTCTGTTAAGAGGAAATTACAGACTGCAAATCAGTTGTACATCTGAGGCCAGAAAAATTCCAACCATAAAGAGCAAAGAAATGGGATTTAAAACAAAATAAGGCGGAGAACTAAGACAGAACTTGTGCCAGAACTGCGGCTAACTAGTAACTGTCTCCATCATCCGAGGACTCAGTCGGGTGGTTCACCATGAATTTCATCTTACTAAGCGTTTCCATATCTCCATGATCCACTAAAGCAAGTTAAAAAACAAAAACAAAAAGCAAAGTCAAAGTATCCAACAGTCAACAGAATTCCAAACTCAAACATTCAGTAAGACGTGTTGTCACTTAGGACTTTTTCAGAGATCTGACAGGCTGTTTGAGGGAAATCTTGTTTTGAAGACCTATCTTATGATGAACTGGTAGAACTCGAAGTCTATCAAACGCCATTATGGAGCAGAGTGAAGATAATTCTAAACTTGTCCTGATGGCCTGTTCAAATGGAGAGTTATTACACTGGTTTTGGTAAAACACAGGGCCAAAGCTGATGGGCATTTCTAAGAGCAGAACTACTGAGTTTAACTTAAATGAACTTTTTGCGAATGTGCAGTGTCGATGGTGCTGACCTTTGAGGCAACAGCGAACCGAAGTCCAGAACAGAGCAGGTGATCACATGAGCCCAGTAGCACCAAACTCCTTTCAATCACCTCGCCCTGCTGGATGACAAACTGCTCCACATGTTGTTTACAGGACCTGATGACATGAAAATGGTTCATGAGTATGCTGTGATAAATTTTCGTCCGGTTGGCAACCAATCTAGCCAATAGGACTGTCACTGTTTCCAAAATTAACATTCAAACAAATGTAAACTGATATAATTTGACTTTAAAAAATACATCAACTTTTTTCTTTGTTATTTTCCTCCCTCCTGAGTTCCAGACAAGAAGATAGACACCATTCTTTTGACTTTGTGTGCAGTGACAAGGAAGAGACGGGCAGAACTCACCCACTGCTAATTAGCTTAGCTCAAACACTGGTAGTCAATGGGAACCGTTAGCCTGCCTCACCTGAAGTCATCAGATAAACTTTCCAACAACTTTAACAAACAAGTCACAACAACACACAGGACCTTTTAGAGATGTTGGAAAGTTTATCTGATGACTTTAGGTGGAGGCAGGCTAGCACTTCCCATTGACTACCAGTGTTTG
>JAPZDX010094178.1:0-13199 GCA_029783625.1 Naso annulatus | reverse complement strand
TCCAGTGTTGGGACTTGGAGTGTCACTTAATTAACATTACAAGACCCATTGTGAAACATTAAATTGTGTAATCTGTTCCTCCCTAAATCCACGGGTGTTGATAAAGCGCTGTTGTTGGCACGATTACCTGCGGCAGCGTGACAAAGGGATGCATTTCTCCTTAGGTTGAGCCGGATTCGACTTTTTTTCATGACATCCGGCTGCGTTTCTATTTGGGCAGCTGATGCGGCTCAGACTGCCGCAGCCAAAACGGACAGGCCTCATTTGAAAGAATGAGAAAAAGTGCTGCAAAAATCAACGATTCGGTCTGAATACAGCTTAACTCCTGCCACTGGTCCTGCAGGGCTCCTACTCTTTTAAGATCACTTTTCAAGACTTTAAGATCACTTTTTCAGCGATGATGCTCTGTTTTTATCCACTTTGTATTGAATTACATCCCTTTATGCTAACCTGCTATGACTAGCAAGTTCCTAGTGAATAAAATTTGTCATTTATTAAGTATTAATAATTGATATCTTAAATCCCTGTTGTTCTTATAAATTAGCATAGCCTATATGTTGACCATTGCTGCCTAACCAAGTGTAACTGAATAGCCTGAACACCAATAACATAATTAGCTTAAAAATTATTTAACTTACAGAAAAATCAAAATTTATAGGAAATGTATGAATGTTAAGGTCGAGTTTGTTAGGAGTATTAACTGCCACTGACTCTTATCAGTTTATAACATCAGACTTCAGCCATTTTACAAGTAATATTAAGTGAAGTTTTTAACAAGGCTGATCACAGGAGCTGCACCTCTACATTAAACATTTCATCATGTTTGGTCTATTTTACCTTAACAATGTAGCACTGAATGTAAGATTGCGTTCAAGAAAATGCAACATGCAGCTGGGCTCCCATTCATCATGATAAAACTCTCTAAACAATGTATAAATCACATTTGAATCCATTGTGCCCGGCCAAAGTTGATTCACAAACACATTTTAGCAGACAAGCTGGCAAGAATGCTATTCTATTGTTTTCACATGTTAAACAGTTTGTTTCATCTGATGTGCAGTTGTTTGAGGCACTTATGCTTAGTCAGTGTCTTTCCTGCAATAGATAACTGTCAGCTCGCTCTCTGTTTGGAGAAGCACAGGAAACAGAGCATCATATTGCTGTAAATGGAACCAAGAGCAACACATCTTTTAGCCACTAACAAGAGCATCCACCGAAAGTATAGCCTATGTGTCACTTTTCGTGTAAGCTACACTGTGAACATTTTTAGCCCTGGCAGACCGCAGATTTCTTTTAGGCTACCACATGTATGGCTGTGACTGTGCGTATGAATGCAGACGCTGTGTGCTTAAAAACGTAGTCCCAAAGAAAACAGCGCTGACATAGAAGGACATATATACTTTAGGTGGGTGCTCTTGTATCTGGCTTAAAGACTTGTTAGTACTGCTACAGCAGCACTACGCTCTGTTTCCTGCTGGCACATCGCGCTACTTCTCCATATATATATATATATAGAGAGAGAGAGAGAGCTGGGCAACATGGGATGAAAATTGCATCGCCATATTTTCAGGGGTCTATCTCGATATACGATATATATCTAGATATTTTTAAATCCCCTCAAAAGCACTTCATTAACGCGAGAGAGAATCGAACGCTACAATTGTTTTGACCAAATTCTTCCTCTGATGTGACAATATTGTTGAGACGACGATTGGTACCATCAAAAAATATTAACGCAATTCCATTTCCATTAATAATCATTAGTAATGCAGATATAACAGCTAATTGGATAAGGGCAAGTTTTAAAACTGCAGTCTTTCAAATCAGGAAAAACAAAACGTTTATTCCATATCACAATTTAATGATGTAATCCATATTTAAGACGATATATAGTCTAATATATCTCGATGATGATATATTATCTTTACATATCTTTTCAATGGTATATATATATACATACATATTTATTGGTATTGCCCCTAAAAATCCCATATCGATTGGGCCCTGAATCCAATCTGCTATACACTATACCATATATCACACTATAATAAGGAATATTTAACTATATTGCCACATTGTACATCCACTATTTTTACTTGAGGCCACTCAACTTAAGTATTACAGAATTTAGTTTAGTTTTTTTTTTTTTTTAAAGTTTAGTATCAAGATGAGGAGGAGGAGGAGGTTAAATCACACACAGCTCCAAGAAATGTCAAGGTCACAAGTCATTTTCGCTGTGGTAACTGATGTAGAGCGGAGATGCAGGAATGCAGCTGACGATGACACGTCACACCGTTAACAAGCCTACACAGGTAAAACCTGTATGTCATCATAGTTTTAATACAACAATGGGTGGACCGATAATTAAAGAAAAGAGCAAGATGCTAAGACATTATCATTTAGCTGTCATCACGTGGGACGGAATTTAAATGGGGGGAAAAAACAGCACTAACTAGCAAGGTGATGCAATCATGAATGACACTTTACTTCCTTATTGTTGAAGAGTGTGCTTCAAGTCTGTGGAAAAGAATTGATTTCATCGAGATAAATAAATATAGGCCTACATGAATTACATAAAGTGAAAACAACAGCAGTAATATTTTTGTTTAGAACAATTTTATCCACCAGTTACTTAACGTTAACTATCTTCGGTCAGTGTTGGAGATAAGCACAGCTGAGCAAAAGGCAGGTAAGATGAGATTTTAGGGCAAAGGACTATTTAACGTGGACACAGTAACGTTTGGTATTGTTCCGCAGGGTGAGGTCGAGATGGAGAGGTGTCCCCTCGTGAATCAGGTGTAGCTGACCTGCTTCACCGGTTCTTCAGGTGGCGCACGTGTAACACTGACTGAGTGTGATATGATTTTATGTGCTGAAACACAGTTGTTGTTTTTAAATTACCCTTTAAATTAGCCTCGGTGCCGACTGGATAACTAGCATACTGTTCAACTCTCTGCAATTGCTGCTGAACTACTTGCGGCAGACCTTCCGTCACTTCACGTTCAGTTATTTCTCCACTACAACAAGATGCTGCGTTATGAATGAGTGACGTTACCTGTCCGGTGATGCCCGTGATAACAGCAACCTTCCTCTTCTTCGGCTCTCCGTTAAACGCGGAGCTAACGTTAGCAGCCTCGGAACACTGGGCCATCTTTACACGGCTGTGCGCTGATAAACTAACCGACGAAAACTGTCCGTGTGTTTACAGTGTGGGTACCAACGAGCCACTGTCAAATTGGCTTCAAAACCCGGCGCACTTCCTGACGGCTTGACTGTGGTACGTAGCAGGAAGCTGCGTGAGATCAGCCAATGGGAGCGGAGCATGTCAGAGCTGCCGAGGAGTTTTCATTAAAGAGAGCAGCGGCTCAGCGAGGGCTGCCGGCCATGAGGTGAAGCGCCACCTAGAGGATGAGGGGAGAGAGGCAGCTCTCTGATTTTGCTCTGACAGGCAGCTTTGCGTGGCTATTTGTAGAGAAACATTTTCAAGATTTCTTTGATATTTGTGGAAAATTCAGTACAATATTTCAAATACTAGTAGGCCTAGCTTTGTTTAGCAAAATCCCAAATTTTGTCCCTGAATATATGTTTTGTTTTATTTTGTTTTGTTTCTTCAATTTTTAATGAGATTTGCATGTCTGGCATATGCATCACATGATTGTTTATGAATAAATATGTTTTGTTTATGAATAAATATGTTTTGCTGCAGATTTAAACCTGGTAAGCTGTATTTCATTCAGCGAATGTAGAGGAAATTGCAGTATTTCATTGTTTGAGTGCTTCATTGACATTAAAGTCGTAAATAGGGTTCCTAGACGCCCAAAGTGTTCAATATTTGGTGAATTCAGACATTATGAAATACTGTTTTATGAATATAAAATCGTTCAACAGTTCAAGATAATCTTAAAACACAGCTCAGTATTTTCAAACTTTTTTTAATCATCATGCTTCTTCCACTATAACACAGCTCATGTAGATAGCTTTATGCAACTACTGCAGTTTCTTTTTCAAAATGTTTTTTTCTAAAGCATATGTCTTCCAATAACAATAACAATATTTACTTTATAATACCATTTCTTATTATGAGGTCTTTGTCTGCGGACTCACGTGCCAGACTGCTGCGAGCTGACCATTTATCATCTGAATAAGTGCATATAGGGTTGCCTGTGCTTACTTAAAAGCATCTTTTTAACATTTCTATACTTTTATAGAGTAAATAAACTCCTTCAGATAGTCAAAATAATAAAGAGAGAATTCCTCTGTCAGGCTTTTTGTCACAATTTCTGCAGTGGGCTGGGAAGTTTAATGGTTTCATGGAATTTACAGTATTTTTGATAACAGGTTGCTGTAGACCACAAATATCACTCTTGTTGACCAGAAGTAAAATTCAACAAAATATTAGATTTAGGTATCAGTATTTTCTGCTTTAAATTGAGGGTCTAAATCATATTTGTCTTAGCCTCATATGCAAAATTAGGGAATTTAGAAGTGAAAAAGGAATTGTGATTGGGATTGAGTGAGTCTCTTCTGGCTATGGATAAAGCAAAAACCTTTGTCGTTTACACTTTGCACTAGTGTGTAAAGTCTGAAAATAACTTTAGAGCAGCACTCTGTGTGGCGCCAGAGCTTTAAAGTTATTGCTGCAAACACAGCTAGTGACGTAAAGTTTAAACAGAGGAGCAGCAGAAGTCCCAAATGTCCGAATAACAACCGAACTGTTCCTGATCCATTAGTCACTATATACTAAGAGTAAAACTATATCTTTGAACATTGATATAAATACAACATGGGTTTAAAGACCCCTGTAAACAAATTTTATTCAATGGAAAAAAAAAGTTTTGCACTGGAAACATTTTCTCGGTTATGAGTAAATCTACGACATTTATGCATTAACTGTCTGCCAGAATGTTTTTATCAACCCCAGAGCTGCCACAGCTACATGCAAGTCAGCACCACTTACAACATACATCAATATGCTCTGTGTTGAAATTTACTTGCTGCTATTCTACACACAGGAACAAGCAGAACTATGGTTCAGTAAACATCCTGATCAAACAACAGAGAGCAGGAACTGTTGGTTTCATTATTAGTACAAGTGACTCATCTCTGAGCTCCTTGTGGACATTATTCTTGTTAAGTGAGTTTCACTGCAAGAGAAACATTACTCATTTACATTTTCACAATCAAGAAAACGTCTCTTCCTATCCCTCAAACTCATGTCTTCACTCACACACACAACCTTATTATTTTAGTAAATTTCTAAAGCTTTTTTAAAAATACCTGATACGTCATGAAACTTGGAAAAATGTGTGTTTAGGGATGATTCATCTGGGTTTGGCAAAACAAATCAGGCAAACTACCAAAGCTTGAAAAGTGTGTTAGAAACAAATATACTGTACATGATGCTCTACAAGTGTAATATATATAGGCATATATATACACATACATAAATAAAAATAAGTAAGTAAGTAAGTAAAAAGACCACAGGAGACAGGTAAATGAATAGCACATATAGAGTAAAGGAAAGAGTAGTCAGTCCTCATTTTCCAGGGACAGATAATGAGTTATAGTTTCTGTAGGAGGGAGTGCAATGGTTCCCAGACCCTCCAAAATTTGTCTGATTTGCGATTAAGGTCATAGTCAGTTTTTCAAGAGGAATAAGAGCAGAAATCTGCCATATCCACATGTCGACTGTAGGGACCTGAGGAGTTGACCACCGCAGCAAGATACATTTTTTAGCCAGAAACAAAAGAATCGTTAATAGAGATATAGTGTCCTTGTCCAAGAGATTTTCTGGAGTTTGGTTTAAAAGACAAAAAGAAGGAGTCAGCAAAAACTGTTTACAAGTGACCTGCTGGATTATAGAGTGAACCCCCTTCCACAAAGTCTGGATGCAGTCACATGACCAAAACAAATGGATAAATGTACCTTTGTGTATTTTACATTTATAACAAAGATTGGAGGTGTCAGGGAACATTTTCTGGAGGTGAACAGGTGTGTAATAAGTTCGGTGAAAGAATTTAAAGTTCTGTTCATGTATAGAGATTGAAGTACATTTAGGGAAAACTCCGCTGCAGATCTTGTCCCAAACTACAGAACTAAACATCACCTCCAGATCACGCTCCCACAATAGCTTCAGAGAGTCATAACCTGAAGAATTAGAATAAAGTAATGAAGCATAATTCTTGGAAAGCAGTCCTTTGGCAGATTTGGCCAAAACTATAATGTTTTCCAGCTCTGACAGTCTCATGCGAATCCCACCTGTCCTCAAGAGAGACCCTATAAAATGACGAATTTGGAGATACTTATAGAAATCTCTATGGGGAATATTCAAATCAGCCCTGATTTGCTCAAATGACTTAACAGAGTCAGAGACCGACAGGTCTGTGAAGTTTGACAAGCCCGCAGATACCCACTCCATTAAACCGATACTCCTAATCTGTGCCGGCAAATCTGGATTCAGAGCCAGAGGAGACCAGAGAGAGATTGCAGGGGAAATGTTTAGGTATTTCTTCACATCTCGCCAGACCAGAAGTGTATTATAAACAATTGTGTTGTTTAAAAGATGATTTAACTGATCTATATTATTGATATAAGGAAGAGAGTTAAGCCTTCTGGGATAGCAAGATAGGGTTTCAAGACCCAACCATAGGGGATATTTTCTGTTCACGAACCAATTTAATATAATTTTAAGTTGTGCTGACCAATAATATAATTGTAGATTGGGCAGAGACAAACCTCCTAGATCCTTTGGCTTAGTAAGAGTAGAGAACTTAACTCTTTGGTGTTTGTTGTTCCAAATATAGCGAGAGATATGAGAGTGCAGTGACTTAAAAAATGCAGGGGTCAAATAGCATGGGAGATTTTGAAATACATAGTTTAAGCGAGGAAGAATCATTTTTACAGAGTTGATTTCTCTGGTTTATTCAGATATAAAAGAACATCGTCTGCCAATAAGGAAATAATGTGGTTTTCCTCACCTACCCTAATTCCAGATATATTAGGGTTAGTTCTGATGACCTCAGCCAGAGGTTCACTGAACAGTATGAACAATAACTGTGACAGGGGACACCCCTGTCTGCAGCCCCTGCACACAGGGAAACCATCAGACATCAGGCCATTTGTATTAACTGTGGCTATTGGGTCGGAGTAGGTTTTAATCATATTAATGAAATTAGAGCCTAGGCTGAATTTTTCTAATACCAAAAACAAAAAAGACAACTCTACTCGGTCAAAGGCCATTTCGGCATCAAGGGAGACTAACACTGCTGGGTTTTTATGAGTGGTAGGATATTGAACAACATTAAGAGCACTCCGTACATTGTCTGTGCCATATCTTGATTTCACAAACCCTGCCTGATCCGGGTTTATTATTTGCGGCAAGATGTTTTCCAGTCTCCAAGCCGGTACCTTTGCAACAATTTTGTAGTCCACATTGAGGAGACAAATAGGCCTAAATGATGAACAATCTAAGGGGTTATCCTTTTTTAAGAGTAGACTAATGGAAGCGTATCTCCAAGAGGGGGGGATGCCACCTCTTAAAATATTGTTAATGGCGGGCATAAAAATTGGGTGGATCTCTGGCCAGAATTTATTAAAAAATTCCAATGGAAACCCATCTGGGCCTGGACATTTCCCGTTCGGCATAGATTGGATTGCAGCCCAGACCTCCTCTGGTGTGAATGCAGCGTCTAAGAAGGAGCGATCCTCCTCCGCGACAGTAGGTAAGGGAATATTGTTCAAGTATGAAGCGATGTTGGCATCTGCCTTCTCTGCACTATACAGTGATTTATAAAAGTCCCGAAATGTGCTATTGACAATTACCGGATCACATGTAATGTGATACACTGTTTTCTTATCATGGTAATTGAGCGATCATTATTTTGGCTTTTCAGTTGGTGGACGAGCAGGCGACTGGACTTATTACCAAATTCATAGTATTTCTGTTTAGTGTAAAGTAATAGTTTCTGGACATGACGAGTATGATCCATATTGAGTTCAGTCTTAGCAGCCACTAGCGCCTTTAAATTTTCTGGTGTGGGTGATTGTTTGTGTGTTTGCTCCAACTTAGTCACCTCTTTTTCAAGGTTTTTCCTGTTTTCCTCTAAGGTTTTTTTCTGATGAGAACTATAGGAAATAAGGTGTCCACAAAAATAAGGTGTCCACGTAAAGCAGTGCAAAGGTGCAAAAAGAGTTGCTATTCAAAAATTACATATTGAATCTCCAAGTGGGAGTCCTAGGAATGTTAAATATTTGGTTAATGTACAGATGTACTGGAGCATGGTCTTATAAAACAATAGGGTCTATACAGCAGGTCTGGACAGAGTGTAAAAAGTTTTGGGGAATTAAAAAATAGTCTAGTCTAGAATATGAGTTGTGAGGATGTGATTAAAACATGTAATCCCTCACTTTGGGATTTAAGAGTCGCCATATATCTATCAATCCGGTATCTGTGCACAAGTTTTTAAGGGTGGCAGACAATCTTGGGTTAGACATGGTTGCAGAGGAGGATTTATCCAGAGAAGCATTCATTGTACAATTAAAATCGCCGGCTAAAAAGCCCAGGCCATTGAAATGGTGGTTAAACATCAGAATCATTTGTGACATAAACTGAGGTGAATCATTGTTCGGGGCATAAATATTGAGAATAGTTATATGTTGTTCAAGAATCGAACCCCTAATCAGAATAAATCTCCCTTCTGAATCTTTTTCTTCATGTTCTAAGATGGAAGGAAGGTTCTCATTTATGAGAATGGCTGTGCCCCAGGGGTGTAGCCATCATTTTAGAAGTGAGGGGGACAAATTGTTCAGAGGTCTATTGAGTGATTTATCATCCTCTCGCATTCAATTGCACCTCTCCTTAGCAGCTAAAAAACCACACAAACAGCACAGCACCAGGAAACCAACTTTAGCTCTTTAAAAATAATATACTATCAAAGTCAAAATCTAAACTCTAAAGCTGCCAAACTCTGGTTGAGTTGACATAGAATGACCCTGGGGCATCTACAGTACAGGGTGAGTAGCCAGATAATTAAGCGCCAAATGAAAACACTGAACACCAAAAGTTCTGTAAAACACCATTCCTGTTTAAAATCATCAGCACCAAAATTAAATGGGAGTGAAAAGGTATTGATTGATTGCATATTGATGTTTGGTATTAGATGCAACAAAGCGATTGGTTGGAGTCACATAGCCACTCCTATTTAAGATGGCTTTCTCTTCTGACACAAACATTTGCTTGATAAAGGTCTTGCACCGAAACATCGAAATAAATTATCTCTATCTTTCTGCAAGTTTGCCAGTGTGCGAGATTTTTTCTTCCAGATACCATTTTTTAAAAATCAGTCCTAGAGATTGCACATAACCTTGAAAAACTAGTTTTATTTTTCAGTTCCTTCACTTTCTCCACACATTTTTTAACAGATGAAAAAAAAAAGAAATCAAATTGGCTTCCATCAGATCTCTGTCTGAAGCTTCTCCCTGCCTGTCAGTGCTGCAGCCTGGTCTCTCCCCTGACACATGACCTTCTCCCTGTACTGCCTATTGCAACACAGACAAAAACATTTAGTATAGATAAAACTAGTTCTGAAATAGCAGTGGAAATGCTAATCTTAGAGTCACTCTTATCCTATATACATTTCCTTAGCCAGTTACAATTTCTCCTACAATTTCTCCTACAATAATATAGATAATAAATGTGCAAAGCAAAAGTTATAAATAGAATTAAGAATAGTAGTGGTGACATAGCTGTGGAAATTAATCACAAAGTCAGTTTTATGCTATTGATATTTTTTCTCAGCAAGTTATATTTTTTTCTCACCTGTGACCCTGCATAATCATCCCTGTTGGCCTCTGGTCCACTGTCTCCTCTCTCACCCTGCTCTTTCTATTGTGGCAATAAAGATAAAAAAAAGTGGAAAGCAACATTTTGAAATAGAATTAGGAATACAGTAGTATTAGAATTTAACCAAAAAATCCCTCTTATGCTATCAATATTTTCTCTAAGCCAGTGTTAACAGAGACATTATAAGGACATAAGTTATTTTCTCTTCACCTGCTGTGAAGACCCTCCGTGACCATCCCTGCTGCTGGCCTCTGGCCCACTTTCTCCTCCCTCACCCTGCTCTTTCTATTGTATAAAGATTTTAAAAATATGTGCAAAAAAAAAAGTGAGCACATGTTCTGTGCAGAAATTAAGGAGGAGTGGGTTTATAACTAGTTAGCTTAGCTAACTAAATTGACATCTATTTGTCATCTTTTAGCCAAAGTCCTAGGCAATAATATACAATATAGAATGTCTCTGTTTTAGCTAAACATTATCTACATGTGACAGCATTACTCAACTTACATGGTTTGTTTGGAAAAAACTGTCTAAAGTTTTTTGCCTCTTGGCTGGTTTGCTGAACATGTTTGAAGCACAACAACGTCTGTCTCTGATGACACACGTCAGCGGCTCCGCTCCGTTAGCTCCGCCTAGTCATGTTGCGTTTAGAGGCGGCTCGGAAAAAACGCGTTTCAACATGTTAAAAATGAATTAAGTGGTGGTAATGGCTGTAAAAAGTGTGGGGGCTGAAGGCACAGATACAGGAAGTACGGGGGACATGTCCCCCGTGTACCCCGCGTCCGCTACGCCCATGCTGTGCCCTTCTTGTTCTGTGAATGGGAGGAGAAGTAAACTTTGCCTACCCAATCTCTCTTAAGTTTCAGAAGTTCTGTATCAGATAGCCTAGTTTCCTGAAGTAATGCTATGTCAGATTTTTGTTTTTTTAAATATGTTAAAATCTTCTTCCTTTTAATAACATGGCCTAATCCCTGAACATTCCAAGTAGTGAGTTTAAGTGAACCAGACTTGAGAGCCACAGAGCCGGAGAATAGTTGAATGACAGATGCTAGGTGGAGAAAAATTAATCAGGGTGCAAGCAATTATACAAAAGAGTAAACCTAGACTCCAGTTGTTTAACAGAAGAAAAATAACACACAAAAAATAGAAACAGTAGCGCACACCCTCCCCTATCCTGTCCCCAAACGACAGGAAAAAACCTTCCCAAAAGAAGTCACTGGGTATTCTAAACATTGTCCAAATCTTAATTTAGTAGTCAGATCACAGTAACAACTAAGACACCTGAAACAATGCCCATACTCCAGGCTGAATAATGAACACCACAAGAGACACCCCAGGATGATGGGTTTCCGAATTGTGCTTGGACCACAACATTTATGTGAAATGAACCTTATATACAAACCGCACGCAAAGCTAATACAAAGGTAAATGAGCTATTAAAGCTAAATTAAAAATATAAGTACTGCATTCGTTATGGAAAAGAAAGAGCACGGTAGTAAAGTGTGTAAAGTGTGTGATCAAACTGAGTACCGTGCAAAATAATCAGTTTATATGCATTCTGTGTTATAAAGGGCAAAAAAACCAAAACTAAACTAAAATGACCTTACTTCCAAGGGAGAGAGTTACAAATTGGTTCAGCTCCATTGCATATTATCTCAGAGTCCATGTGGAGGTCACTTAAACGTGCACAGTGTACAGTGGGGGCTCAGTGTGTATAAGGTCCATCTTTCTCCATTATAACCGGTAACATTAGAGATGAAGAAATTACCTCATTTAAGGGTATCCAGGAAAGCAGCAGCAGATTCGGGGGTGTCAAAAAGGCAAATCTGCCCTTCATGAAAACACTGAAGGCATGCAGGGTAGGCAAATATACGGTACTTATTATGATGAGCCAGCTCTCTCCCCACGATGTTGAACTCCCGCCGCCTTCGCAGGACCTCCACAGACAGGTCAGGATAGAAATGTAGTTGGATGTTGTGCTTCTTCAGGGCTGCTCTGAGTACAGCCTCCTTTTGGGAGTATCGTAGAAACCGCACCAAGATACTTTTCGGGGGCTTGTCTGGAGCCGGAGCAGGAGCCAGGGCTCAGTGGGCACATTCAATCTCCAGCGGAGGGAAGTCAGCAGGCAAGCCAACTAAAGTCGGCAATGTTGTTTGGAGAAAGTCCGCAAGAGTAGAGTTGCCCTCTGTTTTCTCTGGAAGGTTGATGATTTTCAGGTTTTTACGTCGGCCACGGTCTTCTGAGTCGTCAATTTTCAGCTGCAGCTACTCCACTGTTTTTTCCATGGTGGCTATGCGGGTGCCGTAAGCACCGTGACTGTCCTCTGTGGCAGAGACCCTCTCCTCAGCCTCTTCCATGTGCTTTTCCAGATCTGCCACTCGGTTAGAGAGAACTGACAAATGGCTCTCCACAGAAGTGACAGAGAGTTTTATTTCGCTCAGCGTGCTATCAATGATGTCCAGGCGAGTGCCGACTGATCCATGCATGTCATTCACCCGGGAGGCCACAGACTTTGTTTCAGCTAGGATCCGCTCCATTGTTGCTTGGCCGGTTAGCTCTGAGCTATTAGCATCAACTTGCCTGACCTCACACAAGGTGCGTGAGGCTGCTTGTTGAGCAGTTTTTTTTTTAATGTTGGAACCCGATGGTGAAAAAATATGGAAATCCTTGTCACGCTGTGGTTTAGGCATCTCTAAAGTATAATTCAGCGATGATTTTGAATTTACTTGAAGAAAGTCATAGATTTATTTAAAGCCTGGAGCGGAGTAAAGTCTCAAGCATCCATCTTGATCTGGATCACGTGATCACCTAGGCCGCTGTTCTTAACTTGCTGAACGATTAAAAGGCTGCTTGAAGTGTTTCTTTTTTTTTTCTGGAACACTTTTGGATCCCTCAGAGAACACTGAGCAACCCAGCCGTTCCCCTTTTACCTGCAGAGGTGAAGAACACCTTTTCTCCTGAAGAGGACAGATTTGCCGAGGCCCCACTTCTTCACTGGAGTCAACTCTGCTGTTCCTTCGCTGCCGCACTGAGGACAGCTAAATTCATCCACTGTAGGATGCTACAGCCGCCCCGCACACCATTGGATCGACGGATCGACAAAGGCGCCGGGAAGCACGCTACACGCTTCAAACAACTGAAAGTAAAAGAGCTTTTGTCTGGGCAGAGACTTAAGTTAGCATGAAAGCTATTTACTGTGTGTTTTGAGGACTAACGCGTGCTGTTTATGCTTTGCCGTTGTGTTGTTGTTGCTTGTAACTCGAGGTTACTGTTGTTTTGTTATTCACTTGGTGAATAATCCTTTTAATTTGTGTCGCCGTGTGTAGTTCATAATACTTCGCCTTTCTAACTAAGAGACCAG
>JAPZDX010094129.1:0-13212 GCA_029783625.1 Naso annulatus | reverse complement strand
CTCCTGCAGTAATCTAACAGAAACACTGAGGGATTGACCCTTAACCTATAGACAAGTGAAATTATTCTCTAACAACAAGAAACAACAATAACCAGTAGTACAAACATATAGCAAGAACAGTAAAAACCAGTCTGTGTTATTAAGCCATTTGAAAGGCCGGTGGCAGCAGGGACAAAAGAGTGTTTCAGTCTGTTGGTCCTGCGTCTGCAGCCTGATGGAAGCAGCACAAACTCACCAGCCAAACGGTGGCTCGGATCAGCTGGCACTGATCACGTCGAAGAAAACTCAGCTGAGGCTCATGCTGGACCACCGAGCGAGACCCTGAGCCCGAGACCTTCACGCTCACACAGTGCCAGCGGGTTTGTAGTATCAAAATGTATTTGGCAAAATAAAAAAAGGGTCCTACCTGTTACATCACCTCATCTTAAGGCCCTGTGTGTCAAAGTGCCACCCAGTAAATCTGAGGCCACGAAAACTTCTCATATCGTTCAGTGGGTCAGGGTCAGTGGGAACCTAGCAGACATTTTCACTCAGGAGGCGGCCTGTGGGAGGTTACTCAGGCCATCTCAGACATGTAAATAAAGGTTGTGAACTTTGAATCATTCTATTAGTGAAAAACATTCGTATAATAGAGGCAGATGGCAAAATGGCTTACAGAAAAAAACAGCAACTTTGGCAGATTATCTTGTCTCATTGAAAAAATCACCCAAGACTCACTTGTTCAACACAGTCTCTTCTCCTCAAGCCTTATTTGTTCTTTTTTTTAATTTAGTTTTTATTGACTGTAAAGTATCACTGAGTGTCCTGAAAAGAAATATATTATTATTATTATTATTATTATTATTATCATTATTATTATTATTATTATTACTACTACTATTATGTAAAGTCTAACTGTGTTTTGAGCTCTAATGTTTTCACTTTCTTGCTGACACAGTGTCTCCTGTTGGGACCAGAGCTGCACAGCCTCCACAAATTACGCAGAGTAATAACTGGCATTAGCCCTGGTTCAGTTCTGTATCCATTATTGTTCACCTACACCTGTGAAAAGCCTCACAAGTGCTACAAACTACCCTGAGACAGGGTCAAACACACTCACTCATGTATTTTCTAATTGTTTCTGTTCCTTCATTTAACATCATTCATTCAGTTCGACAGACCAAACTCCAGATTTTTGTTCTTGATGAACAAAACAAAGAAGCTTTTCTACATCTCATGATGAGGCTCTCAGATCTCCTTGTGTGTGACAGTTCATGTAAATGCCACAAGGGGGTGCTAGTGTCACATCAAAAAAACAAAAAGAAATTGTTCAAGACACCACCTACAGGCCAAAACCCCCCCGCTCACTGCAGCTCCACCTCAGCTGCCAAGCTGCTCCTGCAGTTCAACATTTTACAGGAAGAAGTTTCAAATAAACAAGACGTCTAAAACTTGACAAAAACAATAAACAGCACAAGTGTGAAACAAAAAGAAATGTTAAATCTGGCAAAGCTGGTAAAGCAGAGCCAGCGGGACAGCATGTGGGCGCTGCAGCTCTGACAGATGAATTACTGCCATTTTGCAACAACATGTTAAGGAAAAAAAGTTTTCAGTTGAAATAATTTAGAACCAGACATTTCACTGCTCGTACTAAATGTGTTTTAACAGCCTGAGCATCGTATAACATTATTTCATGTTAGTTTCATTTAATCCTCTCTGTCTCCAGCCCTGGCTCATCCTCAGACTTGCTTTGTTCACTGGAGAATTCAAAAGACTGAAATCTCAGTGTTCATCAGTGTTGGTCATTTTACACCAACTGGCTGTTCTCAACCTGAAGCTGTGAAGAGTTTAACACCAGGAACCCTCTCTGACCTTTGACCTCTGACGGAACAGACAATGACCCGGTTCCTGCCGGTGAACAATAACAAAACAAAAGGTTGAAACGTTGTTGTTGTTTTTTCATTTTTAGCTCAGCTAGGTTTTTTGAAAGGCCGGTACCTGGTACATCCTTGGATGCAGATTTTATGAACCTCTACAGGTGATTTTAAGTTTCTGAATCAAATTTCTCTCATTTAGATCATTTTAAACACTGTTTGATGTTTGATGAAAAGTGTAAAAGCTATACAACGTCCAGATATGAATATTTCACAGCCATTCAAATCAAATACAAACTTACATTTAGATTAGTATAGCCTTTATATATTTCATATTCAATGTCTATTTAGTAAATGTACTATTTTTATATAATTCCAATTTTCTTCTATGTCAGGGCTTAACTGGGAACTGGGTACAAAATTTCGCTCTGTCCATGTACCAACATGTGATAGAATGACAATAAAGAATCCTTGAAATAAAAATATATGATAAGAACTCTATAAATGTATTAATATAAACTCTATGTATGTTTTTCCTAATTGTACATGCAAGCCTGAGTATTTTGTGAAAGGTATAAAGTTCCTGAACATTTTGAAACTGTTCAGCTGCAGGTTTTTTTCCACCACGTGTTGGAAATATTGTGAGGTCAGGTTTTTCTTCCGATGTTTGTCAGATTCTGACCTCAGAGCTTCTCACTGCTGCTGCTGCAGCCTCGTTCTTCTGTGGTTTTAACCTCATTCGCATTCTGCTGCTGACTTCCTGTCAGCGGTGATGCTGCTGAAAACAATAAACATCACCAACAAACAAACAACTTTAAAGTTTCACAGAGTCGTGAAGGCGGGGTCCTCGCAGGTCACACAGGGTCAGATTTCTCCTCCATCATGATGACAGTGAGGATGACAATTCTGTTTTTTACATATATAATCATTTCCAAAAGGAATTCAGATGATAACATGAGATACGTCACTGTGAGATGATGGAATGATAACAACTAAAAACTGACGTCAGTCCAGAAAAAGACGCTGAATTTCAAACAAAGTGGACAAGAAGCCCAAAAATGAATCAGCTGCTTTTTGTTCATTTGATGGATTGTACGAGTGAAGCGCAACATCAGCTGGTTTCTACATTATTACTGTAAATTACTCTCTCTGTCTGTCTGTCTGTCTCTCTCACTCTCCATATATATATATATATATATATGCATACATACATATGATATGGAGCAGGTAGTTTTCCAGTGGAGGAGTTGTTCGCCATCTTTACTGTTATTGATGTATCATACAAAGAGGCGCTGGAGGCTCTGAGGCCGAACACACTGATTTATAAACGTCTCACATCTACAATATTTACACAACAGAAGGTACAAACGAAGTGGAGGGAAAAGACACAGAGAGGAAGAAAAAATACTGTTCATCCACAAACAGAAACAACAATACAGCAGATTTCAAAGTGCTCGTTAAGTAGCTTGAACTACTGAAACCAGCTTTATTTATTTTGTAATGCCTGTAACAAACCTCTGCATAATAACTGTTTTTACCTTTTGTACTTAATAATCTTTTTCTGATGATACTTTTGTACCCTGACATAATTAAAATTATGAATGTGGGGCTTTTACTTCCACCAATGAGATTTTGACACCTCTTCTGTCTAATTGTGTTAAATGAGGTGATGGACATGAACCTGTGTCACTGACATTTTGTCCAAAAACTCTTAATTAATTAATTATTAATTAAAACAGACTGACACACAGCGAACCAGGATCTCATGAAACCCGGGAAGTCAAAAGGTGAGGAGCAGACGAGCTTTGTCTGGTGGCTGCATTATCCATCCAGCTTCACCTCCACGTGCACAACATCGCTGTCACACACTGACCTTGGATCAGTGATTTTGCACAGTTCTACTAACAGCAACATACAACCAAATGACGGTGAGGATGAAAATGAAATGATGAATTATTACTATTGTTGTTGTGCTGTTTGAACTTCGAGCATCCTGACCAACCCCCTCGTCTGTGTCACACTGATAACTGAGCAAAACAACAAAACTCAGGAAACAAACTGAAATCGACCTGCTGAACGTCACTTTTCACTTGTTTGAGTTGATAATCATCACTTTCTTTTTGTAAACGTTACAACATGGACATAGAGAGAGACAGCAATAATGAAGACGAGATGAAGATGAAGCCCTTTATTGTCTCTTTTCTCCCTCTGCCTCTTCATGATGTTCAAAGCACCACATTAAACATTTGTTATGATTTTGACCTTTTGTTTTGTTTGAGAGATTTTTTTTTCTTATTTCATCAAGTATCCTTCATACAGACACGGTAACATAACACAAAATATATCAAATATACCATAATGACATGAACGCTGACTATAATTAATGCAGCTTTAGATCAATCTGACCTTCAAAAGGTGGAGTATGAAATACAACACTGAACGTTACTGAAGAGGAACATTTCTTTTGGTAACAAATGGGAACTGGGGCTTCGTGGTGACTTCAGGCCTCCGAGCAGCTGTTTGTGCGTCCGCCCGCTTCAGCATGACACCTGAAAATGTAAAGACTGACACATTTATCACATCAGAGCTGTGTGACTGCTGCGCTGATGGTTTATATTTAGGTTTGATCTGTTTTCTCACACTGAGGCCACACCTGATGATGCATCTTCACCTCAGCACCACCTGACCTCGATTTCCCCGCCCACACACACACACACACACACACACATCCTGTCTCAGCAGGTTTTGAAACCACTGCCGCCTTCATCTGTGACGCAGGCGTCTTCGTGCAGCGCGTCTTCATCCAGCGGCCACATCCTGTGGAAACAGTGAGGCAGAAGAGTTTCCAGCAGCAGCAACCAATCAGATCGCAGAAACAAACGCCCACAGAAAAAAACAAACAAGGCTGTACATTTAAAAAAAAACATTAAATATTCACAGTGTGGTAAAGCGGAGAAGCGTTTCTGTGTGTGAATAATTTATATCTCGATCTTGTGCTTTTGTTCATGTTTTTGTTTCAACTTAAAAAATGAACTTTTCTTTGTTAAAATCATCTCCAGCTCGATTATTTTCAACAGTTAAACAAAGGCGATGCTGCCATGTACTGTGTGACCTTTGACCTTACTCTTATATAGCATTAATGATGATTCTTATGATCTGGGCAATAATTTGCAAAGTCTGTCTGCACACTGATGATGACACATGAGTGTCACCTGTGCAGAGTGTGCGGCTGTCAGCTGAGCTCTGATTGTGTTTTAATTTGCTCAACTGACACAAAGTCTGACGGTTTTAAATCACAGCCAATTTCACTTGAATGAGAAGAATTAAAAAGAATCACTCAAGGTCTAATCTCAGAGTTTTGTCCATCGTTTCTATCAGTCATTCCAGTCAAAGGTTTACTGACTCTCGGCTCCTCTTCGTGTTTGTGTTTATTCAGAAACATTTAAAGGAAAGCTGCTCTGAAGTTCAGCCCGACATTAAAAAACAAAAGCTCTCAGTCACTCCGCATCCTTTTGCACTCTGTCGTGTTACACTGTCCCACACATGTGACAGTCTAACCTGTGACTATGTGACTGATGAACCTGCAGGTCAAACAGAGTCCGTCCTCTGGTTGGAGTCTTCGCGCAGAGATTGTGTTGCATTCAGACGGCAGAGCGTCAGTGAGGTCGAGCGCTGAGGCAGGTGATCAGGTCAGAGGTCAGGACTCTGCAGACCAGACAAGTTTGTTGAGAGCATTTCTGTCCCAAGCTCCTGTGTGCACGGGAGCATTGTGTTGAATCACACACTGTTAACACAAAGTTGGAAGATGAAGCTTATTGAAATGAGGCCAAACAGGTGAAGTAGACCCCGACCAGAACAGCAGGGCAGTCTGTCCACATACCTTTGACCATAAAGTGTAGTAATTGTACTTCAGCAGCTTTGATCAGTTTTGCTTTTGAAAAATGAAGTTTTGTTGTTCTTGTTTTTTTCAAACAAGGTTGAATTAAAACTGAGCAGCTGATCATAGATCAGATTCATTTCTCTGATGAAACTAGAACAGGAAGCCGTCCATCACACACCACAACTCTGACCAAACTAATGATTATTATCGGTCTGTGGGGGGCGCTGCAGCGGTCTGTACATTACAACACATTAGATAATGTGCATTTACTTCATTAATTTTTCAAAAAATTGTTATTATTATTATTTTTATTGGCATATTTTAGAGAACAAACAAAAATAACACAAACCTCAATTCAAACCCCCGCCCACCTACACACACACACACACACACACACACACAGAGGAGCATATGTAATTACAGTATGATTAAATCTTCATCTTGACCACACATTAAAAACGCAAAACTTTTTTCAGTACATACCAGAGCAGCGGTTAACAGCCATCTCTAGTATCTATTAGTCAGTCAGCAAAAAAAAGAGAGAAAGAAAGACAGAAAAAAAATAATAAAATAAATAAAAAAACACTCCAAGCAGACAGACAAGCCTCGAACCAGAGATCGGTCCAGCCATAAAAAGTAGTATTGATCAACGAGTCAACCACACATACATATGTCTAACATGATTAGTATATTTTACAGCTCATCAGAATGTAAATATGGGAAAACAAAGCAGTACAATCCACAAAAACAGTCAGACTGAGCGCAGACACTGCATTAAGGGACCCCAAGGGTCTTCCCATTTATGTTGACAATTCAAGCTGTTAAATCGTAATTTCTCCATGTGACTAACTGAAACAAGTTCGTGCTGCCAGTTTTTAAAGCATGGTGCATTTGGTGCCTTCCAGTCTGTGAGGATGAATTTTTTGGCTGGTACCGTACGCATCAACAGAACAGTTTAGATGTGAGGAGGAAGAGTTCAAGACTTCTCTGAACGTCAGGAGGGAACGTCCTGTGATAAACCTCAGAAACAATGCTTGACCAAAATGAATATATTAGTGGACAATCCAAAATTAATTTGGCAAGGTATCATTTGATTTACATTTGTCACAGATTGGAGACACAGAAGGATAAAATTTGTGCAGCATGTAACACTTATGTATAAGTGAAAACGCAGTCCTTCATGTTTTGTCAGGGATAACAGCACTGAATTCTCTTTCCCAAGCCTTCTTCATAGAAAGGGCCAGTTCGAGTTCTTTGCAAAAGAAATGCACAAATTTAGAAATAATTTTCCTTCTGTCTGGAGAAAGCGAAAGCAAGTCCAGGAAAGTGTGCCTTTCACATGTGGTTTCAAAATGAGGGATGTTTTCCCTTACAATATAAAATATATCGGAACAAATTAGAATGGGGTAAATTACACTTTTGCTTAGTTGCCAAAAGATGCAAAATTATTGTCTACATAGAAATCTTTTCTATATTTAAGCCCTTTCACATACCACACAGCAATGCTGGGCTGAAGGCATGATTATGGCAGACTGGTGTGTATGTTGATCTATTGGGGACTTTATAAATGTTTTTTCACTTACTTCATTAATGACAGATGGGTTCAGTTATTAATTTCTTCACTTCTTCATGAGATGAGATAACAGAGCTTCCTTCATACTGAGGTAAAACACACGATTACAGGATACATTCACTGCAACATGTCTGTACAAATGTTACTAAATCACACACAATCCTGCTCATGACCTAAATCTGTGAGTTTACAGAACACGGTGACATGTGGACGTGTGAGCAGCTCTACTGTTAAACATCCACTAACAACATGAAGCTTCACCTTCACACAAACGCAACATCAGATTTACTCTCTAACATCAACGTTTCTCCTCATGAAGTGATTTAAGCTTTAAACTCTACAGACGTCGCATGCTCCTCCACTGGATGAAGCCCAAGGAAGCTGACTGAAAGCTCTGACCTATAAAGCCACGATCCAAATCTAAGTATGCTGACAACCAACAGTCACCATCGCTGCTGGTTCAGCTGAAATGCATTCTGGGTCCACACAAGCACATCAGTACTTTGCATTTCAGAGGGACATTTTGTACTTTTTGCTCCGCTACATTTATCTGATAAATGCAGTTACTAGTTCCATGACAGATTCAGATAAATCAAACAAAAAAAAATGAAATATTGTTATAGATAAGCTGCAGTTGAACATTAAGTCATTAACATGCAGGACTTTCACTGCTAACTAAATATTGCTACACTGTGAAGCATCAGAGTTCTTCCAGCACTGCTAACAGGATATGAAACGGTGCACAAGGTCATAGGTCCGTCAAACATTCGAAACAAACAAACAGAAAAAATGTTTTTCCAATCAAATCCAAACTCCAAACTGTGAGCAGCTCGTTCACCAACAGAACAGGCAGGATATTTGTTCTCTTTTCCAGCATGAGTGTCGAGTCTGCAGCAGAGACACAAAAATCAGACCTGCTTCCTGCTGCTTGTTTGGACTATGGATCCATACTGGCCTCCATCATCTGTACTGTGCAAAGTGTGTGAGTGTGTGTGTGCAGTTTTATGTCACAGAATTGTGAGAATACAGACTTCTGATTGCAAGTGAAGAATCAGAAAATCAAATTCATTTTAAAATAGCTGGTGAAGATTTGAAAACAGGAGCACGAAGACAACTTCATCTGTGTTGTCACATAAAAATAAATCACAAGCAATCAAACATTTTTAAAAAGATAAAAATGAACATGTGGAGAGTGTGCCAGTGGAAAACAGGTGGAGTGGAAGTGGGCTGGGACACACACACACACACACACACACACACACACACACTCACAGAGCTGTGGTTTTCAGTGTTTCCGTTCAGTCTGATTGTTGGATTCTTGTCATTTCTTCAGCCTCCTCATGTCACGATGATCACTGCACCTTCATGTCAGCATGATGACAAAAGAGATTTGTGACTAACAATCGTTTCTTTCCTGTTTGCTTCAATGTTGATGTTCACAATTTTATTATCCAAAAATAAATAAATAAAAAACTGTAAAAATTGTAACTTTGTTCAAGTTTTCATGTTAAACTTGAGTCTTGCACATTTTAAGTTCAGGTCTTTGCATCATTCAGTCATTAGGTGACTCTATGAAGTGGTGAAAGCAAACACATGTCACAGCTCTCTGATGTTTCCTGGACAATAATTCACGTTTGCAGCTTCATCTGTTTTTAACTCACAGTAACAAATTAACTCGTTAAAAAACAGCAATTTTGAGCTCAGAGCTCAAAAGCAGCTGAGAATCAACCCAACAAACTCAGTCGAAGCAAAATCCAGTGGAAATCTCAACACAGTTGGCAAACAAACTGCAAAAGTCACAGCAGTTATTGGGATTTTATATTTCAATCCAATGAAAATACTGAAAAGCAACGAAGAGGTGTTGCAGCGAGTGGAGGCCTGACTGCAGTTCATGCTGTTCTTGCCATCAGCTGGTTCTGTTAGAGCAGCTTTCCAAATTCAAGTTTCAAGGTCATTTATTTGTTCGTTTCCAGTCCAGGATTGTAACATCTGTGTGGAAACTACAGTACAGCTCAGGTTTCTGTTTGCAGAAAGAAACAAACATTCACAGTACAGGGCTCAAACTGCAGCTTTCCTTCCTGCTGTGCAACATAAGGAGACACTCACTGACACTGACACTGGACATGAATTAAGAGGTGAAGAATCGTTACATATCAACGCAGGTTGTTTGAGTCTCTGGGCTCCTGTGAAGGGAAACACTAAAGCTGCAGAGACATGTTAGAGAGCGACTGTCCTCCATGTTTGTGTCAACTGTTTGTGTTTGTCTCCTTCCTGTTTCTGCAGGACAAAGCCGCTGCATAAAGACACTGTTTTTCCCAGTTTACTGTTGGACATTTTGACCTGAAGCCGTCCAACATGAGTTGGACCTGACGATCACACGGCACACACGTGTGGCCAAGCAGTGCATATCTACACTCAACATGTAAAGTTGAGCATGTGAATATATAAAACTCAAGCTGGTCCTCACAAAGACAGATGTTCTCTGCATTGTTGGTGTGTTTTGTGCAGAGCAAACAGGAAACCACAGAAAGCGCCGCAGCTCAATCGAGTTTGAGCTCTGCTGATCACAAACACTGATTACTGTCCTGTGTGCGCGGTAAACATCTGCATGTGCAGTTTAAGTTACTGTTGTGATGACCTGCCCACATGCTGAAGGAGCTGATCGCACTCCGCGTTCATTTTATGACAGTTTGTTCCTTAAAGTGACTCAATCAGTTCCATCAGTGTTCATTTCTGTGTTTCATGACTAATAACATAAAAACAGTTTCATCTGACATTATGAAGGATCTGCTGGTCTCTGACGAGTAATTCCTGCATTTTAAAAAAAAGTTTTTACATAAACTCAGACTGTTATTCCATCTAACAATGTTCTAGAAAGAATCTGCAGCAAAGGACGTTTTTGTTAAAGAGGAAAGCCGGTAGCTCATCACTCTGTTCAAACTCACCACACTCCTTTTCACAGTAAGTTTGAGTCAGACAGTAACGCATTTCAACAGAAAGTTCGTACGAAATGAGTCTTCAGTGTCACACTTCCTGTACGAGTCTCAGTGTGCAGCCGCGTCAGATGACAAAGGTCATTTATTCCAAATACTGAATTCTATAACAAGCTTCGAAACTCTTCTTCTGTAGTTTTAGAGTCATGAAGGTCCTATAAACCACATTTCATTGTACAAGCTTGTGTTGTAAAATGATTGTAAATGAACTTGTGTCTTGTAAGAGCAGTCACATTCTCCATTTAAGTTTCATAAGACTGTTGATTAATGTGCATATGAGAGGTGATTGATCCTTTCAGGTGGAAGGAAACGACTTCTGCAGCTCCTTGTTCATTCATGTGCAGAGAGTTTGAACTGAACAAACTGTCTGTCCTGCTGTCTCTCTCTGCTGTCACCTGGAAGTGAAAAACTTCCTGCAGTTAAATGCAGACAAAACTGAAGTCCTGGTTCTTGCTCCTAATAATCTACACTCTGCAGTCAGGCAGAACCTTGAACCCCTTTCCTCTACCTCACCATCCAGTTCATGTGATCTTAAAATGACTTTTTATTTTATTTTGACTCTGTGTCTTTGTTGCCCACATTAGATCCCTGACTAGGAAACAGCCAAACTGTGGTTTGTAGTGTCAAAAAACGAAATGCAGATGCTAATTCATTTTATCTCATCACGTTTGGACTGTTGCAATTCTCTGTTTTTTTGTCTAAACAAACCATCTTTGCACCATGCTGAGCTTTTAACTTGGTCAAACAATTGGTCGCATATCACACATCAGAAGTGCGGCATAAATAAAGTTTGTTTGCTGTGGACGAGGAGACAACGTCGCCTCTCCTCCCTCCTCAAATCAACAGCATATCAACATGTTCCTGTAAATCACTGGAGGAGTGAGAACTTGTTCTTGTTGTGCAGAGCCTCTGTTGTTTCCAGGTAACCGTCATCAGTGAAGCTCTGCAGGCTTCGGTTTCACACAGTCAGTGTGTTTAATGACGCACACTGATGAGACGGTTTGACTCACTGTTTCAGACAGAAAAAACAGCGACTCACATCGACACGTCCACAGAGTTAGGGTGCTTCTGTTGACGCGTGCACAGACCTGCTGCTGTCTGTAGATCTGCTTTGGGCGCTTCAGCTCTGATGAGAGACGTCTCAAGCTGCATTTACTCTGCGGGTGTACTGCCTCTTTTTGCCTATATCTGATTTTTTTTTGACCACCTGCTTATGTAAACTTTTAAAAGTGACCCATATGTGACATCTGCATTTACTCTTAGATCTGAAACAACCTGCATGTGTTTACAAGGGTTTGGCTACAAACCTGGGAAAGGCAAGTCCTGTTAGCTTTCTTTTTTCACATTGGACTTCATGGTGCTTTTTCACCATTTTCTTCACGTTTTTAGCAGAGAGCACAGAGAGTCCTTTGCATGTAGGTTAACCCCATTAAAATGCAGAATCATCACGTTTTCAATGATGTTCAACTTGCATTGACAGGTAATATGTCAGATATACGGTTCATCAGATTTATTTCCACATATGGATGAGGCCTTAAACAGATCTGAGAATATCTGACACCATGAGCTTTGTTTCTGCCTACATGTTTCTGTTACATATCTGATCTTCACCATGAGAGGAAAAAAATTGGACAGCTTGAACCGTGTAGTATAAATAAATCCTTTAAAACTCTGCAAACACATTTTCTCAACCAGTTTCTTGCTTAATTTCCACATCAAAATGGTGTTTTCTGCTACGTCCAGGCACCACTCAGGATTCTGCAATATTTGGCAGCAGTTGATTGGTTGTTCAGTTACTGTCAATCAAATCTTTCAAACACTCTGATCAGCTGACTTTTGCTGAGTATTTCGACCTTTTCCGAGGAATAATTTAGACTGAAAGCCAGGATTTAATGATACAACATGAAATGAAAGTTAACTGTGCTGTGTTTGCGTTTTTTTATTTGAACACGACGACGTGAACGAAGCCACAGGAGGACGTTAACGAGCACGTCATTAAGGTTCAACAGGGCTCAACCTTCACTGTTAAAACAAGAAAGGTTCAATCACAGGTGGCAGATGATCAGATTCTGGCCCCTCGTTGTACCGACGCTGCAGGACCTTTAAATTTGTTCTCTGATGCTAAATGAAGAAATGTTTGTCAAACTGTCACTTCAGCCACATCTTGGTTTGGAGCCTCTGCTGTTCAGGAATCCACCTGTATTTTATTTCAGCTGTCATTGTTTTTTTATGAATCTGTTTGTTCTGTCAACTTTGCCCTCTTTTTAAACATAAAATTTACTTTGAATTGTATTATTAATGCTCCTCATGTTTCAGCTGCTCACTTTAACGTCATTCAGCGGAGAATTAATTTACAGAAATGTTCTAATCAATGAAAAACAAAGTCTTATTAAATTACCTCTGTTTGGGGTCCATTTTCAGAAAAATATATTAGAAAACAACAGAATCTCATCTTTCTCTGTATCTGTGATTTAACACATCACTTCTGATGCTGATTGACCAGGTTTCTGTCAGTGAAGCTTCAGTCAGTTTAGTTATCAGACGTCTGACAGGAGGTTTGACTCTCTGGCCTCAGACATCACAGGACAGTTAAACAGCAGCTTAGTCTAGAGAAAACTTTGAAGCAAAAAAAAAAAGAAACAGATTTATTCACAAAGCACAAATAACTCAGCAACTTGAAAAATTGACTTTTTTGTTTTTGTTTTAAGCTCATTTATCAAAGTGAGGAGTCACCACTTCAACTTCTCTATGTTGTTTTTTCATGGGGGCAAAAAGGCTTTAAAGGGGAAATGTTGGCAGATTTATTATGTGGGAGTTATACAGAGTTTCTTGAATGGGGTCTGAATTAACTACATCTTATGAGAGGCCTTGCAGGAGAATGAACTTTAAAATCTGACGTGTAAAGTGTTGAAA
>JAPZDX010094086.1:0-13230 GCA_029783625.1 Naso annulatus | reverse complement strand
GATGGTGAACTTGTGCAGGAAAAACAGGGATAATGAAGAGGTAAACAATAAAAAGGGCAGCAATAATGACAGAAAATGGAAAAAGTGGGGAGGAAGCAACACAATAAATGAACCAAAATGGAGAATTTCATTTCAACAATAGTATGCAATGTGGATATTTTTAAATAGGTAGATAACAAATCTAATCTTCCATATTTGCACTGTTGAACCTCTAAAAGCATTATTATCATAAACCATGAAAAAAAAACGAATGAGGCGGCTTGTTGACAGACCCGCAGCTCCAGAACATTCAGTCATAATGTGTTAATTTAGCGTCTGTATGGTGTGGATCCAAACTGGTGATTCACCGGAGACCAGACAGACTGACAAACAGGGACACTCATACACTGATATGTTTGGCCTGCGGTGGCACATTTAGTTACGTTGTGCCTAAATAAAATTATAAAGGAATGAATTGCTAAAACCCTGAACCCTCTCAGGGCCGGTGTAACATTAAATTAGATCAGTTGCCTGGGGTAAAGTGCAGTCAGTTCAAGGACATGTCGCTTAGACTGGAAACTTTACATGTTTTAATGTGAAGGACGTGTTCATTGGCATTTTTGCTCTCTGTGGCCTTGATTAAAAATCAGCAGGTATAGAGGATGGATGGATGGAACTAGCTTTCAATAAAAGCCTTTTCCATTTGAGGTTAAAAACACTTCTAAAATACATGGAGGCTTCATATTTAATGTATAGACAGAAATGTTTTTCATAAGAGTGGTACCTCTCATATAACTTTAAGTAAAAATTAAAATAGGTGCATTTATAAAAATATCAAACTGTTCCTGTAAATATAGCCCACTGACAAATTTTGGAATTTGCCATAAAAAATAAAAAAATACAGCCCATGTTCAAGTTTTTAACTGCATTGCCAGGTTTAGCCCCCAGGTTGCTAAACCCCACAAATTCCCTGGAAATACTGAGTGTCCTTACTGGAAGCTACAGCCAGTCTTAAGTGTGAACATGAAGATCAACTTGATTAGCACCGGGTTAAAGAATCATTTACCCTTTTGTCTCATATGAACAAACAGCACCGCACAGGAGCCCCTCATCACCATGGAGATCTCTGAGATCCTAATCACACCTACAGCACTCCCAGCTTGAATAAACCAATGGTCAGATGGGCAGTCCCCTGTGCAATGACCAAGGCCATTATCCCTGACTCAGAGTGAAAAACTCCGTGTTTGAGAAGGTAGCGCTGGACTGTCGATCGAAGTCAGCTTGGGCAGCTTTCGCCTGAGGCTTATTTCATTGTGTCTGTGGCCAAAGCACCTAAACTCAGCTCAATGTCTTCTCATGGAGCCTCGGATACTGCAATCTGAACACGAGGCCTGTTCTCACTTGCCTTTTTTACACTGCTGCACAGAACTGACATGTATTAAATGAACATTTACTGTATGAAAATATGTTTTTAATGCTAGATAAGGAATATCTCGGTGACACTAGAGGATGCAGTTGTTCAGGGGAAAAGTTATGAAGACAAAATATTTCTGATATCAGGGTAGAGCAAAAGACAGGAAGCCAAATTTGTACTAGATTATTATCTGTCCATTACCTATGAGCCAGCGGACTGCTAGCTTAGCCTGGCTTTGGTCCAAAGAAAAAAATTCCAACTGCTCTACATTTTACTACTAAGCCCCTATATCTGTTGCCTCTAGCAGTGTAACGACTTTACATACAAAATGATTCAGCTCATACCACGGCTGGTACAGAAAAAAATGTATGAGGATAAGTTTATTTTCATTTATTTTGAAGACGGCATTAAAATGACAAACAGAACTTTCCCAAAAGCCTATAGGACACTATATATATATAAAACTGAAAATTGAAAAGCATCTCTTGTGCTATGAGACCGATAATAAAAATCCTAGAAAAATTATGAATAAATTTAGGAGGATTTATTTAATATATCACCTTAGCTACATAAACATGATGAATCACACTGATATACCAACAGAATTAGCATGTATGAGAACCGTGGAACTCTCTCCCTCACTTTCTGTTCCTTTTGTACTGACAAGGAATCCATTTTTTCCCAAACAACTGATTTCAAGGATTCAGACGGGTCATCCAGGTCTTTTGGAAGATAAATGTACATTTGGACACATGTAGACAGTTACCATCCTAAACACACAAAGGATGCCGTTCCACTGTGTCAATTCCATAGAATCAAAAGAATCTTTTAACAATCAAGTGGGTATGATGAAATGCATTTTTAAGAAAGAGAAAATGAAGACAAATGTCTTGATACAGCCCTACAAAAAGTGACAACAAAACAACAAGGTGAGGGAAAGACTAAAACAAACCATCTCCTATCTGTGTACTCAACTTTAAGGATCAGTCACATGAAAAAAAAATGGTCCTTCAAAAAACATTGGAATATTCTTTCAAGTGGTCCTGATGTTGGCCATCTATTAAAGACACCACCAAGAATCACTTTCTGTCACGGGAAATATTTAAATGATAGACTGGTACAAGCAGAAAGTCTTTCGACAAACCTAAGAGTGGTATGACCACTTTACCCAATAGCAATTACAAATGTGGACGATGTGCGCAGTGCGATTGCACTACAAGATGTAACTCTTTTTAGCATCATCCTACTTGAAAGAAGTATGAAATACTTGGTGTCATTCCGTGTTCAACAACAGGAGTCATTTATCATATTAAATGTAGCTGTTCTGAGGCCTATGCTGGAATGACAACAAGAGCATTGAAAGTCCGTATAACTGAACACTGCTCAGCCATACGTCATAACAACCCAGATAATCCAGTAGCGGTCCATTTTAAACAGGCCAATCAGCTGATCGCAGCGTCCAGCCACTGTGGGATTAAAAAAGTGACCTCGTCTAAACGAGAGGGTGATTTAAAAGAAACCCTTCTTAAACAAGAAGCATAACATAGCTCCAAACATTTGAGACCAACTTTGGACTCAATAATGAACTACATCTAAGCGTATGTTTGTGAAATGTATATAATGTCTTCTACTAAACTGTATGTATGATGTTTATGATGGTGACTCATTGTTTTTACTATTGCTGGGATTATAGGCCTTGCCATGACCTTACTTTGCTATTTCTCCTGATGTCACTGTATCTTTTCAGTTGGCCAGTCGCAGTATTTTGGGGGTGTATAAAAGGAAGTCGCATCACCATTTTAAATCCTTTGTTCTGAGGAGGGTCCATGTGTAACCATAACGTTTAGTGAATAAAGCAGAGAAAAGTGAGTTGGTAGTATTTAAGATTTTTTAGGGTCATTCAGGTCAAAATTTGATTTGCCTGCTGACAGCCACTTTAGCTTTACTTTACTGCTAGCCTTGGCACATTTTTAACGTATCCCATTTTGTAGTTATTAAAGTGATGCATAATTAAGGTTGTGGCAGCTTTAACAGCATGTACACAATCAGCAGTAAAATCTGATGAAAACGAAAAACGGAAAAAGTTTGTGATTTCGCTTCACAATAAGCTTTTAAATGCCTTTCTTCCCCATAGGTTATATCCTGTTGTGCATGCACAAGGTTTCAATACACCAACTTTTTTATGAAGTTAAGTTAAGAATTCAGTAACTTAGGTTTGGGAGCAGGGACACGCCTCAACCACGCCTCTAATCACCCGACAAGTCTGCTTGTACCTGGTCAACCCGTTCAGCCCTGTTTGTCTCTGATCTCTTGACCCACAAACCCTCTTCCCTCTCCTCTCATTCTACCTGATTTATCTAATGCATACTTGCACTACATCTCATCACAGGTATGGGTCCCTAATCAACTCAAACAGAAAAAAACGATGAGATGGAGCCCTCACACTGAGGCTCTTTCTGCCTGATGGACACATCCTCCCACAGAATTCAAGATAACATTCATCCTTTATTTATTAAATTTCTGTTAATTGAAAGTTTTTAAACTGAATTGTTGTAGCGATGACCCCTGTTAGTGAATTAGAGATCAATTCCACAGGGGCAACATGATTGGCTAGACGCGTTTCCCAGTCTGGCCATTGTAAATCAAACCAGTGGCTTTTGAGGGAAAGGGACGGGACATGTGTCAAGCAATCATCACCCCCAGCTTTTCTTTCCAAAACACTCCAAGTGGTTTGTCTCCTCTTCTGGAAAGTTTCTGGCATCACACAGTCACTAGCAGCCATGTGCCTCCTCCCCAGCTCCACCCTCTCATCCAAAAATGATCAAATCTGGCTCCAAAGAACCAAGACAGCAACAGCCATAATGCCAGTCTCAAGGCTTAAAACATGACTCAACAAATCAACAGGTGTGATGCCACTGTGACTCTATCCACTATTGTTGCCCACCATACTGTGACGATTCAGCAGCACAAACATAAAGCTGTAACAGCCCTTGTCAACAAGGCTTCAGGCTCCTCACTTCCGTACACGATTTTCTACTAATAAATGAAAAAAAAAAAAAGGCAATTTAAGTCAGCTGTAGAAGAGTTAGTAGGCCAACTTTAGAGAGTGACAGGATAAGTGTTACCTTCTTCCACTCATTACCCTAAGGTAGGCTTCACAATAAATGTTTTTTTTTTCACCTTACTATTTGAAAGACAAATGAACACGTTCCCAAAATGCGTAACTGTTCCTTTACCCACAGATTTTTTGACATATTAATTTAAAACATGCACAAAGAATGACACTAAAGGTAATGCCCCCCCCTTGTGTATGATCATTTTTAACAAAGGAAAAGATACAAAATTGTCATCATCTCCTGTTCCTCTTGTACTGCCTCATTAAAATTTAAAGAACAAAATATGGAGGCGGAGGAACGAGGTAGAGAGAAAACAGCAGTTAGACATTTTACGACAACATAAAGTTCAGGGTTATTAATTAGAGAAAGGGAGAGGAGGGAGCTGTATCGACATGACAGAAGAAAGACAGAGACTGACGAAAAACTAGAGTTTGAACCTTCATTGTTTGCAAGGTTTTGTCTTTGTTGCTTCAAGTGACTCAGTGTTAAAAGAAAATGCCAGCTAACAATGTTTTAATTGTCAAGCGTGTCACTAATGTAAGCAGCTTATGCAGGACCCGTTCATCCAAAAGCTTTTGTTCCATTTCTCATGAGTTGTTGTAATATTGAGAAAAATTACTCACCGGCTGCGTCACAGCAACAGATCTCCAGCGGTACAACATGGAAAGCAAAGTTTGCCTTCCTCCTGACATCCTGAACATTCGCACCAGCAAACTGGAAACTGACATGTTGAAGTCGCACCGAGAGCTTTATGTGGAACAGTGAGTCTCTGGGCATGAAGGGCTATTTCTGATACACGGTGTCAAAATACACACCAACCACTCAACAGCACACACAGGCCGGGATGTGCATGCATGTGTTTGTTATTATATATACTAGACTGTATCTACAGGTGTGTGTGCCCTGCAAGTGTAAAGGGGGATTAGATTTTACTGGACAAGAGCCGTCTCTATTTTTGTGTGCATGTACAAGGACTGATGTGTATATTCGTAGCTGTGGGCACAAAAGGATTTCACAAAACCTCTGAGAGCTTAGTGCCATGCCGACCTTCTGTCAGTTGTCATCTCAAATTTTCCCCTCTGGTCGAGGTACAGAGGGGTTTTCTGTGTGCCTGTGTGTGTGTTTGTGTACATGACAGATGATACTTGATCCTGTAATTCTTCTGATGCACTCAAGCCAGGGGCCACCTTCGGGTTGCAATTAGAGTTGTTCAGATACTGATACTAGCTTGGAAAATGCCTCCTATATCGCCGAAAATGCTGTTATCGTTATCAGCAAGTGTACCAGTCTGTGCACCGAACCAATACCCTGTATTTCATTAGCTGCTAAATGATACCCAGCTACTTTACCAGTTAGCTCTTGACTGATGTTACTTGAAATCAATACCTCCTTGCCGCTCTAAAACAGTACACAGGAAGTTGTGCTGTGCTGCCACTGTCTACTACTATTTTTAAGAGCAGTGAAGAATAATGGAGAGATTGGACAGAGCACGCAAAATGTCAACATTTGTGAATATTTCACACTGTAAAGTCCCACCCACCAGTTTAAAGGTAATGTGCAAGGAATTAGATGTTCCTGGATTTGTTTTCAAGTTGCTGTTGCACTACTGTTTTATAGTGTTCTATTCAAATGTTTTTATTTTACTAAACTACGATTATATCTCACATTTTGATGGAATTACTATTTTTATGCACTGGAATCAGATTAGCTCTCAGTATCAGCCCCTATGCAAGTTTGGTTATCGAAATCAGCATCAGGAAGGAAAAAATAGTATCAGAACATCTCTAGTTGCAATGCCACGCCTTTAAAGCTGCTCCCTCTGTGACCGCACTGATCCCTGACCAAGCCAAAGAAATCTCCTGGCTTAACTTTGCATCTTTATCAGTGCAATAACAGAATATCATGCTGTTTGCAAGTGCAAAAATAAATTGTGCTTGCTTAGGCAACAGGACTGAATGCCCACACACTACAAGACACCTTAACTAACTTAAAATGCCAATCATAATATTTTATAAATAAACAATTGGTCACCTGGCAATGTGGAGACTGATAGAAGCCGCTCAAAGTAATGAGCCTACAGACTTATTGTACAGTACCTGCACCTGACAAACACAGGTAGCAACTAGCTGGTGAACATAGTCAGACTTTCAGCAACTTAAGAAACTGATATTTCCATCATGGAGCAAGAAACTTGACAAATTGCAAGTAGCAACAAACCCCAACAACAGCTGCTCTATTTTAAAAACAGCCTCTGAATGCCTGTAAAAGTTATTATTACGCCATTGTTAGTTTCCATCACAGCTGTAACGGCTGGGCCAAAGAGGGCAGCCAGTCACTATTTTAAGACTGCCAGCTATATTAATTTCACACTGGACATAAAAACTCAGAAGTACCCGGTAACATCTGGCATTCAGGTCACATGACCCTGCAATAGTTACAGGTGTTTATCTGCTCGAGTTGCAATCGTCAGCAATGTGAACATGACACCCAGCTGAAAGAGGAAATATTCGCCGCTTTTCAAGAAAATAAAAACGAGCCACGTGAAAATTCATACCCTTAATTTACAAACCCGTGCTCTAAGATTTCCTTCTCCGTGCCCACGGTTGAGCAATCTGAGTCTGAGGGCGCAGATTGCAAAACCAAGGGCAGGGATTTTAAAACATGAAGCTGGACTCGTAGGCCTAGAATAAGGAGTTACACGTGGCTTTTTTTTTTATTTTCTCAACTGACAGGGCTCCTGTAGAACAATGAACACGTGATTTTATTTTCTATCATGAAAAATACAACACTAGCAAAACAGTGAGGTAGGAAGGTTTCCCCTGATGGAAGGTTAGAAGAAATAAATGGACAAGTTATTGACACTGATAGAAAGTTGAGCTTGAAAGAGACGTAAAACTACAGAACTGAAGTAAAACTACAATAAAAGTAACTGTTCTGACACTGTCAGGCCTCCAGCTTTCAGCTGTTCCCTGTGTTAGCATTTGTGACGTTGGACTTGACCCCCCCACCTCCAAAAAAAAATGTGAAAGGGGTTATTCACCCATTTTTAGCCGTTTTTTTTCCCAAGTTTAAACCTGGTTTGAAAACACAGTTCAGCTTTAACCCTTTAATGCATGTATCCTGCTAAACGTTATTTCAGGTCTTCAGACTTTACTTACGTAAAACTGACTGAGCAAAAACTTACAAAACATCCTAATTTTATTTCTAACCCTAGTATTTTTCAAAGTATACGCTAATAGTTTATGTTTACAGATACTGCTTTATTCACACAGTCCACCATGAAAGCAGCCAGACTTATGTTCATGTTTTGGGATCATTGCAATATGGCGGTGTGTGTCTATACTGCTGTCAAGTTCAGAACCTTTGAGCTAAAACTGTCACAGTTTCTGTTCTGCTAAATTATCTGATAAAAGACTGTCTTCATCATCGGTGGCTTTATAAACATCATAATTTTCAGTCTCTGCTGTAAAAAGGACCATCATGTTAGTGTGACAGTACATAAACATAAGGGTCCATTTCGTCATCTATGCATTTACGGGTTAAATTAAATCTTAGCACTATAATGAACCCCACGGTGTCTAAGCCATTTTTTTATGTTTGGATCGGAATATGTACTCTGCAGTGATGTCATATTAATGTTTAAATAATCAGATAACCATAAAGACAAAAAAATACTAGAAAGAAGTTGAATCTTACAAAACTTTATTCACCTTAACAGAGAATAATGAACAAATGTTTGACCTTGAAACGTTTTCTCCTAAGTCAGATGTGTCCAGCCCGGGGGCCAATCACGGCACAAGGTCAGATTTCATACAGCCCACAGTTTCCATCTCAATATGTATTATTTATGGCCCGTTAGCACTGTCAAACAGAATCAATAAATCATGCAGGTCCAAAATGCAATTTCTCTTATCACCTCATGGTGGCAGCACCACCTTGTAACTTTGCCTGGCTGCGTGACCCATGCTGTGACCCCCCCAGGACAGACAAAAAGAGGAAAGTTGATGTCCGGGGCCCCCGCTTTCAGGAGAGATTGAAATCACGATATTTTTTCACTAAAACTGAAACAATTGTGTTCGCCTCATTTGCCAGGAGACTGTTGCCATGTACAAGGAACTCAATGTAAAGAGCCATTAACAGACAAAACAAGCTATCAGGGAGTGACCATGGTGAAAAAGTGAAACAACTTGAAGTTGTCTTGGCCTTACAACGACTGTTCTTTACACGGGCCCTTGAGTCAAACGAAAATACCACCATAGCAAGCTATGAAGTGGCCATGCTAATTGCTAAATATGGCAAAGCTTTTACCTTTCATGGTTACCAAAAAAAAAGAAAGAAAAAAAAAAGTCAGGAGGGACCATTGGCACTTGGGCGTTTTCACATTATCAAATCTGGCCCTCCTTGAAAAAAGTTTGGACACCCCAGTCCTAAGTCTTGGAAATGGGGGGGGAAACCCCTGTAACAAACATAAACATTAAAAAAAGAGCAAGAGAAGTCCTTGCATTAGCTTTTATCAACGAGGCTAGCTGTGCCATGCCTCAAAACAGTTCCTGTCTGGAATCAGACAAAGAGCCACACCACACTGTTTACACTTCCATGGGGTAGACTGTAGCGCCTGTCTGGTCTTCCTACAGTGTAGACAGGTCTTGCGCCCATAAGAGGCCTTCCTGCTTTTATCAGTTTGGTTAGAGATTGCCACTGGCAAGTGACCACTCTGTTCCTTTGCAAAAGGAACTGCAACTGTAACTCCACACAACTGGGCCGTCAGCTCCTCCAGGAAGGCCCTGTGAGTCATGGGTTCCTCTTGTTTCTCTCTGCTGAGCTCCCTGTGAAGAAGGTAGCTGTTTGTGGCTGCGATGTCAAGAAAGTGGAAGAACAATGTCTTGTACCAGCGCATGCTCTTGTGGTGTATGTAGGTTTCAATGACTTGCTTAGACAAATCAACACTTCCCATTTGCTTGTCATATTCGATCACAGGTGTTGGGCATGGAATTGCTTTGGTGGTCCAGCTGCCATCTTGACCTTTGACTCTCCTCTTCACGGAGCCTCCGGAGAACACTTGGTGGATTGTGGAGCAAACAGTGACTTCGTGTGTGTCCATCCACCTCACAAAAAGCAGCGGGTCTTCGCGGATCCACCTGATGGAGCCTCTTGGGTTTTTGGAGTGTGAACGAGGGCAATCTTTTCTACTCCCTCGATATGTGCCACATGCTCCGATTCCCATGTTGAACAGATCCTTGAAGAGCTTTGGGCTGGTGTAGAAATTATCTACAAACACATTAAAGCCAGTGCCCAGGTATGCAGGCTTTATCAGAGACATGACAGAGTCATACCCAAGTCCAGTGCCTGAGGGGAGACGTGACTTTCCAGTGTAAATAGCAAAGTCGACAGTGTAGCCATTGCTGCTGTCTGCCAAAACAAAGAGTTTGAAATCCGACTTGGTCAGCTTTGCTTTCATGTATTTAGTCACTCCAATCTTGGCCTTTGCTGCCACCGTCCTTTTATCCACTGAAAGGTTCTGCCTGGGGTGGTAAAATGCCTTGCAGGCACCTTTGATGGTGTTTAGAAGGGGTTTCAGTCGAAACAAGCGGTCATAGTCTGGTGTCCCCCTCTTTTTGTCATTCTCAACATCTTTCTCAGGATCACTCATGTGAAGGTTCCAAGATATCACTCTGTACCTGTCCCGTGGCATGACACTGGCTGGAAACTGCACACTGAAAATGGTGTTCTTTTTCCAGTAATCCTGAATGGTACTCAGTTTCACCATTGCGAAGAAGAAAGTCAGTCCCACGTATTTAAAAAACTCCTTGATGTTGATGTCAGTCCATGAATATTTTTTGCCCATTGCAATGTTTTTAGCAGCTTGTTTGTTTGTGTTGGAACAGATGGTTAGAGCTGCATCGTTGCTGATAAACAGTTTGAAAAGGTCTAGTGGTGTGTATGTGCAGTTCGAGTTCAGTTGATGTCCAGGGGGTCTTGCTGGGGCGAATTTTTTTGGCACTGGACATGTGTCTGGGTCTTTCTCTGTTTTCCATGAAGTGGCTGAGGCCTCCTGCTGTAGATGTCCCCGTTGCGGAGATCTGGATCTCGATCTGCTTCGGTCTCCTGATTCACTACGTGTAGGACCGGACCTGCTTCTTTTCTGCGCACTGGTGTGTGGTGGAGAGCAAGACCGTGATCTGGGCAGCAAGTGTCCATTAACTGGGGGGCTGTCTTGCTGTGCTGCAGCAGAGGTGCTATACTCTTCATCTGGGTAATAATCATCACTGTAAAAGGAACAAAAACAAAACACAGAACAAATATTAGATCATGTATGCCACCAGACCAAGCTGTGATTTGCATTTCACATTTTAATAGTATCTGAGAGCTATGTCTGTGAATACTGCTCCGAACCCCTCACACTGACACTTATAGTGCAGGCTACACATTCAATAACTGAATATGAGGTCTGTAACCTACACGGAGAAATATGTAAACATAGGCTAAGGACCATTATTAGTATTCATTTTCATTATTCATTTTTGAAAGAATATTCATATGTAATTTCACACCTTGCAGATATGTGTGCACACCTTTTTATGAGAATGTGAAAAAAATCGGCGTGCATTTAAGTATAAAAAAGCTCCAAACATACAAGAACAATGCATGTGTAACTAAAATTTTGTGCATGAATAATTACAATTTAAGCTTCTTTTTTTTTAAATTATTTTTAACAAATGTTGTTTTTTTAAAAGAAATGCATCTACCTAATTCTGGGCTTATAATGGATTTTCTATGCTTACCCAAATTATTGCTTGTTACATTAGGAGACAGAAAACTAGTTCCTCATGTTCCTGAATGTCCTGACACGTTTGGTTGCTGCACTGTTCATGGGCTGGTGAGAAGTCTTTGAAAATGTAACGGAGCATTCTTACGTAATCGACCAGGAACAGGTAATCCTGGCTTGTTTTTGTTTTTGTTTTGTTTTGTTTTGTTTTGTTTTGTTTTTTGGGGGGGGTCCTTTTAGTATGATAGTTTAAGGGCATAGTAGGCTACTCACACAGAATTGTTTGAATAGACTGAAAGTACTCAGATCTCCTTTCTGAACTCCAACAGCAGTTGAGAAGTTTAATTCTGCACTTTGTTTTGCTTCTAACCCATTATGTGCTTGCTCAGTGCATACAAGCGTGTAATAAAGTAATGAAGTAACATGGAGGAGATCACTTCTGATACTTCTAAAATAACGCAACCAGTGTAGAGTGTAAAGTAGTTAAGAGAAAGTTGGAAGCAGTGGCACCAGCAGCAGTAGCAACAGACGTGCTCAACTGTACGCTTAGACGCCAACCCCACCCCCCGCGGTCTGAAACCCGCGACCACCAAATGTACGTACAAATAAGCAAACAAGCGAAAACGTGCGCATGCAACGTTAACGCTGCGTCTTTCCTTTCACGTCCTGAAAACACACATTGGCAACTTGGCAACTTACTCCTCAAATGGATCGAGCCCCTCCTGGTAAGCCAGCTCATCATCCGTGAGAAAACTCTCTGCTCCTGACTCTCCTTCCTCCTCACTTTCAAAAGCAAGTTCGGGCGCGTTAAATTCTTCTCTCTTTACCTCGTTATCTCTCTCTTCCTTGCTCCTTTTCCGCTGTGGGGGCATTTTGGGAAAAGTTGACGAATATCCTCGGAGTATAAAACAAGTTGTCAGCCGCAACTACTCCGTGTCCCTGTGCGAGGGAACTCGTATGGAGGCGACGCTGCTATACAACAAACCCAAGCATAAACACAGCCTCTGATTCGTCGGCAAGTGAGGAACACAGTCCGTGATTCGTCGGCCCAGCCCAAAGCATTCTGGGATTTCTAATGGGCGTTCCTCCCATAGATATGTATAAGAAAGGCCTTTCTTAGACGTATCTATGGTTCCTCCCAACAATACATGCAGCAGTAAACTGATGATGAAGAGCGTACAATAGTAATAGAGTAATAGTAAGAGGAAGAATATATACAGTACTTTTCCTTAAGAGTTCTCTGAAGAATATCTATTATTAAATGCTTTGAAGTTACACTTTTTGCTTCAGGAGGTAAAAAGTGAGTGAGTTTAATGCAAAGCCTATTTTCTGTAGCTACACTAAAAATTTGTCAGTGATGAAAAGTTGAGCACCAACTAAATTCAGAGAATGTAGCCTACGCAACTGTAACTTTTTTTTAATATAGAAAATTTCATGATCACAAAAGACATTCATTGTTGAAATCAACATTAAAAGTAAGCAGCGTGTGTAAATCTTCATTTAAATAGCACTTTTCTAAGCCAGTTACAAAGTGCTGTGCGGGAGAAGTAAAAAGCTTTTGCTCAATTTACAGTGGTGGATTTTATAAAAACGTATCAACTACATAAGACAAGACACAACCGGAGGAAACTGAAGAAAATTTTGAATAATAATAAAAGTAAAAGACCAGAAATCAAATGAAGGCTTGGACTTTTCTAAAAGTGAAAATAGTACAATAATTCAGGTCTGAAAAATCTCTCTCTTAACTGTAAACTTTAAAGTATGAAATGTGGACAAGAATGTACAGAGAGCATATCTTGGTTTTGGGGTATTTTCATCCTGAACTCTCTGAGTCTAATCCCCTGTCACGTCTTTTTTCAGAAACATCCAATATTGTCCACGCTGTACATTCAAAAACACTAAAAAAAAAAAAAAAAAAAAAAAAAGAAATTTTTTTTAAACATTTCAATTAAAAA
>JAPZDX010094033.1:0-13245 GCA_029783625.1 Naso annulatus | reverse complement strand
CAACGGCCATACTCATACAGGTAGAGTCAGCAGCATTTGTTCGTTGCTGTTTGTAAACACAACATTCAAACAGGGCCCCTCCTCCCGGCTCAACGCACCAGAAGTATCGTAACTTAGCGTGTACTGCGTGTACTGCTATACCGCTTACCTAACATTAAATAGCAAGCTACATTGGAATATTACATTTGTTTAATGGAGACATCAATAATTAGCGGGCTAACAAGCTAACTGCCGGTGTTTAGTCTATCACAAAGTAGCCCAACTCTGCATGGCTCCTCCCAGCCTCTCTCTCAGTGCTCCAAAACAGCAGAAAGCCAAACCGAGACTGACTCTCGCTCTGGAACAAGTTTTATCCACTTGCTCACTAGGGCTAAATTAACTTTTCTTTGCACTCGGTCCACTTTCGTAACTTTGTCTAGTCTAGACGGCATCCAGTAGCTGTGCTCTGCGGTGTTCTCAACCTCATCTGTGTGCTGTCATTGGCTGGGGGAAACGCGCCCCCTCCCTACCCATTCTTGTCCCGAGCAGGTTCTGAGTCAGCCAAAACGTTAAAATACAGGCAGAGGGCGGTGTGTCTCCATACACAGTCACCAACACACATATATGGAGGCCCAGAAGTGATGATTGGGCAGCATTACTTTTGTATATGTCTATATTTTATTTTTTAGTAAAATCGTACTGACTCCATCTTTAAGCAGGTAATGGTTTGTTTTACTCCGAGTTTTGCTGTTTCCACTGCTAAACTCAGCCGTGTTGACTGACGTTTTGTCACTCAGTCTGACTATGGGGGGTGTGTTCTAAAGGGGAAGTGATGTCAATGCATACCCTCTACCCAAACTGGGCACGTTCAGGGAGGCCGGCCACACCCCACATATCAGAAGACAAAACCCGAACTGGATCAGCGGACTGACTGGAATTGACCGACTAGTGAAAACAAATGTTTTCTTTTTTTAAAAAAAAAATTATTTATTTTTTAAGACGTCTTTTGCTTTAACTAAATTATAGTCGGCAAATATCGCTATTGGGGGGGACAGACATCATCAGCAATCGGGACTGGCCAAGAAAATTGCAGTGTACTCTGTGGTGGCCTGACTATGCAGCAGCACAGCAAACCACAGTGCCACAGCTGTTTATCAGTAGCTGCCAACTCAGGCCATCGTACCAAATAAGATTGTGACAAATAAAACTAGACTGATTGATAACACACGTTATGAGCTTGGGTTCAATGTGATGGTGACTCAGTAAACAATGAATAAATTATCTTTATCTAGAGTCATCTCTGAGACACACTGCAAACACACACTAAACAGGCAGTGTAGTCATAGTAACAGACCTACGTCATATGAGGAAAATAAACATTAAAATGCCACAATCTGAAAGATGTGGTCATAAAACTTTACAGGTGTGTAAATGAGACCAAAATGACTGGGGTGTTAAAAGATGGGCTTGGAAGACCCAAGGTTTGCTCAAAACATCTACTATGACAAAAAATATTGCACATATGTAAAAGAGATACTTACTGCATAAATACGACGATGTTGTGGACCTTAATGCTGGGCATTGTGCAGAAGGCACTGAAAAGGAAAAGACAGAAAAAGCTAAGCTTGCTAAACTACATTAGTGGCTTTAGTGTAGGTTCACACAATAACTCTGGAGCACATAAATACCAGCCAGTGTCCTGTAAAGATATTACTCCACTTATCAATCAACTGTAAATATAATTTATTTATTTCTACAATGAAATAACTGGGGCACTGCAGCCAAAGATAGTCAATTATTAACACAAGATCCCCCACTCACTCTTCATGTAAGTTTTAACTTTTAAGCCATGGTTTCACCTCTAAGACCATTTAAATGTTCGTTTATAAACGTTGCGCAACAAGACAGGAAGTACCAGTTCCCACATTTTGCAAGAATGTGTTGCTGAGACAGCAAACAAAGTTAATTTTCTTCTGACGTGTGTGTCTGAAAAATTCAATTTTTATGTCATAATGTTCTAAAGATATGTGTCTGGTGAAAATTAGTTCCTATATATATCTTGGTGATGATGGGGCGAAAGAATTGGTCATAATCTGTGATCACGTTAATTTCTCCTATAAGAATGAATGGACTCAAGACTGCTTCTAGTCTCCCAAAGGGGCGGGGCCGTGACAAAACCCATGTTACACTGATACAGGAAAAGAACGTTCAGTGAGAGGTTTAGCCTTCTATTAACCGTCTCTGCTGTAGCCGCTTAGGCCAATCAAAGTTTGCTGGTCTAAGGTACGTTTCACACAAAAACTGTTTGGTCCACTTTAAACGAGCTCTGGTTCGTTTTCTTGGACAGTCTGGTATGTTTTGGGTGGTGTGAAAGCTCATTTGAACTGTGTGGACCTCACACAGTTCAATCAGTTCATCATTTTTGGCATTGCTGTTTTATCAAAAACATTTTAGAGTACCATATGGCTAATTTATCAAAACAATTGCTTTTGCTCTTCTAAGGGGACTGATTTCCGTTTTCTGTTCTGTCCAGTAGGTGAGTGGTTTTCTTCCTCTTCTTCTATTTCTTTTTCTTCTTTTTTAGTGTTTATTGGCGCAATATTGCCGCAGATGAGCAATCGTAACAACTCTGTGCTGTTGTTCAGAAGCTTTGGCTTGTTTGGCAAAGTGCAGTGTAAATGTGAACTATCATGTGTGAAAACGACCCAAGCAGCCTCTGTGGACAACCTTGGGAGATTTTCTACAAGTTACTCACAGGCTGTTTGGACAAAGTTTAAGCAGAGACACTTACTAGACATAGGGCGCGTTGCTACCAATCTCCACACTGACAGTGTAGTTGACCTGCGAAAGAATGACATGTGACACAAGAACAAAGCTCAATGTATTTTTATCTAGAGCTGATGAAGAAGAAACTTACTGGCAAATATAAAGATACTGTATCAGCAGTGACACAATGGGTTGAGGCAAGCATACAAAGGTTTGCTTGAGAAGCTACAGTTGCTCTTTGATCAACCACAAGACATTTTACTGAGCTTGCATGGAAATGAAACCAGCGTAACACTGCAAACGTCTTATAAACCAAAAACCAAAAATAACCGAAAACCAACAACTGTTATTCCGTCCTTCAATACACTGCACTCCCTCAGTCAGTTTATGGCTCTCTGCACTAATGCAATTTGTTAATTATGACCATTTTATATTTAAAAGCAAGTCAAGAAAATACGCTGGCATTTTTTTTTAAAAGATTAAATTATTTCGCACAAGAGCTGCGTACTGCAGTACTTATGTTAAGCAACAGTTTGGAGAAAAAAGCTTTGTCAGCCTTTGGTCACACAGAAAACACTTGTTAGCAGATCAGTTCATTGTTGGTTTTGTTCTTCTTTTCGTGGGATTTGCTGACAGAATTGTTATTCAGTGTGTATGTGATGCCTTCTGAGCATTTAACCTTTAAGCCTGGAAGGTTTGGGAAGTGGAGCGCATATTGAAAACCGTCTATCAAACAGAAACCACATCCTGTAGCACACACACCGACCTTTACTGTGGTGACATAACTGTTTGCACAACAAACTTTAAACTAAGAAGCTTTACAGTGTCTGGACCAACCTGTGCTGACATTTATGATGTAGACAAAAGATATGACTTGTTAGCAGACCCAAACGGATTCTGCAGATTTTTTTTTACCATTTTCAGCGATGATCCAATATGAAAATCAGCAGAATTCTACGATTTTTTTTTTTTTTTTTTTAAATGTGATGGATAATATTGGTCTAAGATAACAAATGTTGTTTTTGAGTGTAAACAAATTACTACATTAAAACAAACTAAAATGACCTCAAGCAAGCTGAACCAAATATTTAGAAGATTTTTGTGCAACCTCTTTGGAGTTAGTTGCATAAAGTCTGAGATCGCAACCGGTGCGCAACCAGGGCATCTCTCTCTGCACAGAACATCGACAGCATATTGCCAGCTCCTTATTTGATTACTAATGGTGTTGTTTTCTCAGATGATCAAAAATAAATAAAAGTATAAGATAGACAGCATGCCTAAAAAAAGCCACGTGAGAAACACTGCGACTGTCAGACTCATGCATGAGAGGTGGGAGGGGTGTGTGTGTGCGTGTAAATTAGATTAGATTATACTTTATTTATCCCACAGCGGGGAAATTTACAAATGTTCATAGTTTTACAAGCAGCACGTCTGTTTATTTAAAATCTGCAGGAAATCTGCAGAGATGTTGTTGAATACTAAAACTGATGTCTTAAATGAAGTCTATCAGCTGAATGTTGCCTTTTGTTGTAATGTATGCATTTTAAATGTGCATTTTCCTATTACCTGACTCTCGCTGAGCGGCAGGATGGTGGTTGCATTGTTCAGTTGCTGAGTCCCGATTACCGTCTTCATGTAGAGGACCTGGCAGCTCACACTCTGCACCAGCACCGAGAAGAAGTTTGGGTTGGTGAGGTTCAGAGTGCTCTGAGAAAGGAAAGGAAATAGGAATGAAAACCACACTGTCAAACACAAAGACGACAACTGTTACGCAACATGTTCTGTAACAGCATGTCAGCTTAAATAAAACTCTGGTGTTGGGTGTGGTGACTAAATATATTTCTCCACTTGCAGGAAGTGACAAAAACTTGCAACAAGAGCCTCAAAAGAATGAACCATCTTTGGTGGATATGAAAATTCACCAAAAATGACAAAATCTATAATAACTGAGGCCACTAGGGCAAATCAAGTTACAAAAGATATTCAGTGAACTAAAGAAATGCATCCAGTCCAATCAAACATTTTAGCTTAAAAAGCAGCTGAAACTGCATATCAGTATAGCTGCAGATTCATCAATCCCCATCTTAACTGAATACATACATTCAACCCATTTACATCAGAAACACTCTTCTGAGTTGAGTCAAAGTTTTTAAAAAGTGCAATTACGAGAGAATACCCACCGTCATATTCATTTGGACCTTCGTATTGGAGTGATCAAAGTGCACAGTCACCGAGTGTATCCCATCATCCACCACCACGACAGCGCGAGGGAAGAGGAAGAAGGCCACGAGCGAAGAAGCCAGGAGGCACGACACGATGGACAGGACGACATACAGCTTCCTACAACATGAAGTTTTGTAGGTTTTAGAGATGTTCCCATTCTATTTCTTCCTTCCCAATACTGATCCCCTACCTGAACTTTGTGTATCAGTCAATCCTGAGTAGCCATCAGACACCAGTGCCTTAAAAATATTATTTCATCTAAAGCTAACAAACCCTGTGTACATGTTATGTTATGCATGCTTGAGGTTACTCAGGTTGAAAGCCTTTTATGAATATTGACGAATTGTGCATTAAAATTTTTTTAAAGGGATATTTTGTAATTTTTGAAATAGGGCCTCATTATCGACTTCTCTAGTTCTATTTCTATTGATAAAGAACATTTTCGGTGCATCTGATGCAGTACGGAGTTTTGAGCGTTCACCTTTTAGCCTCTAATGCAAGTCAACGGCACCAGTAGTATTCTCTAACAAACTCTGATTACAGACTCCACAGTGCACCCAAGGCAAGTCGACTATGATGACAGTCTATTTAGGAGAATTTGAGTGTTTGTAGAGTAATTTTAGAAGAGAAACTATGGTTGAATTTCTTGGATTTGTGGCTCTGTTTAGGATTAGTAGCGACAGGAAACTGCCCAACTATTTACTTCCTGTTGGTGCTGAGCCACAAAATTAAAAAAATTCAGCCGTAGTTTGAATCCTACAATTACTCTACAAACATTCGCATTCCCCACAATAGACTTTCGTCGTTTTTGACTTGCTTTGGGTGCCTGAGTTTGGTAGAGAATGTCACTGGTGCCACTGACTTGCATTAGCATTAGTGGCTAAACTGTGAGCATTTCAAACTTTGTACTGCATCAAATGAGCTGGAATAGTCCATGTCAATAAGAATAGGACTGGAAATGTCGAAAATGGGGCCTATGTGAAAAATATTCCTTTAAGTTGCATACAGTTGTTCCCAGTGGTGTAATGCAGGGTACACGCAGATATACGGAGTATACTCACTTATTTTTCAGTTTGCATTGAGTACACCCACTTATAAGAAACTACTGGCTCATAGACTACTTGCAAGTTTTTTTTTAATGTGTGGATGGACGGAGGAATAAAGAATAGAATCTGCACCTCTGTTGTGGCCAATGTTAATTTCATAATGATCCTCCTTTACTCCCTGAAGTCAAGCAGCAGAAGTTAAGTGGCAATGTGAAAAAAGGCCGAATACATTTTTGGATGAGCTAAATATGTGAGAGAAATCTTACACACCACTGTTTGCGACATGTCAGTGTTTAAAAAAGGGTGCTAATTCTATGCTGGACGGGCCGCTTTAAAAAAAATTGGGGTGATAAATTAGTTAAAATTTTAATAAATCCACTTCTCCAGGCACCACTACACCACTGGTTGTACAGGACGCTGCTGGAAAACACAGGGATCTCATTTGTAGTTATTAAATTACATAACACTGAATACCTGCATAGAGTTGTGTACTCGTCAATGCTCCATTAAGCATTTAAGACGCTGTCAGTAATGTTAATGACACTGGGATCCCTAACAGAGTAACCTTAACTCCAACAAACAGACCAAAACTTGTACCAACCTGGTCTAAATGACACGTAGATAGAATTTCACTTTGGGTGAAACAAAAATAAATGTACAGGAGACACAGAAAATAAGTACAATCTTTTCAGCACCAAGAAAGCCTGGCACATGATACGTTTTGGTTACGTACGTCCTTTGGGGCTGCAGCCTTTGGTCGCTGTATGGGATCAGTGCGACCAGCTCATTTACTTGATCTGTCAAACAAGAGAGAGCAGGTCATATAACAGGTGTACGCAATGTTTCCCCTGAAAATATATCTGTACATATCATGGCAAAGCCTCTGAAACTGCAATGCTGAGCTATTAGAAAAGTTCCTTTCTGCATATTTGAGTGAATCTCATCAAGTAACATTGTTTAAAGTGATTTTGTCACAAGATTCAATTTATGGCGTGACGTCTAGTTCTCAGTGTGCAAAACAAATTTTAAAATTGACTCAACAAGATTACATGCATCTGTGACCACGGGGAAGTGTTTGAAATTTTTCCTCCCCATTTGAAAAGCTCCAGGCTAAAATATAACGAATTAAAACTGAAAGTTTAAAACACAGCATGAAATTCAAACAATAAATAACTTGCAGGTCAAGTTGGTCTGGTTCTGTCTGTTACTTCTGTGCTTAGTTTTTGTGTAATTATCATTTTAAAACAAAAACAGATCCGGTCTTTCAGACAGAAGCCTTTTGAAATCGATGTGCACAAGCTAATATAGACACTTTTCAGAGAAAAAAACCAAGAAAAAACACGATCATTCAAGGAAAAAATATATAATAAACAGTTGGTACTGACTAGGCTCACTTAATCTTATTAATAGTTTCTTTCATGATATTTTCAAGCACAATTCTAATGAACGGGGAGGAAAATTTCAAACCCCTTCCCTTCGTCACAGAGGCATGTAACCTTTGTGTTTCAGTTTCAGTATTTGTTAAACACAGGGAGAACTGGACTTTATGCTAGGGCTGCACAATTAATCAAAATTTAATCGAAATCGCATTATGACCAACTGCAATGTTTGAATCGCAGGGAAGTGCAATATTTCTCATAGGTGAAAAGTGTCAAAATACCCTTTAATTCATATATTGCTGAGCTGCAGAGTTGTCCTGGCTTACACACCATGTTCTACAGACTGAAGAAAACATCGTTGTTTATTACAGATCCCTGCGATATATGACTTCACTTCATATACTGAATCTTGTGACAAAATCACTTTAAAGCTCTCTAGCACCAGTTTGAGTAAAATAATTTGACCAGCAGCCTCAGAAACATGCACACGAGTGGACACGTGTGTGTGTTTACTGAATGAGATCAAACTGTGACTGCAACCTGTAAGCTACTGTAGATTTAAATGTGACCAAAGTCTATCCTGAATGGATGAAACCTTCAGTTAGTTTGACAACATTCCCGCTCGCGTTACGTCTCTGCTGGTATTTAAAACGCCAAAGCTCCACGCGCTCATTGTTTTTCAGGTGTTTTTACTCACCTGAAGGAATCCGTCCAGTGCCCTGGCAGGTCGGACACGTTATGCTATCCCTTCCGGTGAACTCCACGTATGGGAACTGAGCTATGTCCTCCCGTCTGCCAAGCCCGTCCAAAGACTCATTATCGGAGTCTCTGTCCTCTCCATGCCGCTCAGAGCTCTGCCTCTCCGGGGGAAGGAGGGACAGGCTGCTGCCGCGGCGGGACCACCTCGCCCCCATGGCGGCTCAACTCAACGGAGGATGGTAAAAGGAAGCCAGGTTCCCCCAAAACTAGCAACTGCCAGCGTCTGCAGGTGGATAAAGAGAGCCACTCTATGTCTATAAATGTTATAAGTGAGCAGTGGTTAACACAATGAGCCTGTGTGATAACATGTGTCCACATGACTGAGTCCAAATGTGACGGTGAGGTTAGCGAACATTGTTTTGGGTGGCGTCCCTTAAAAAAACAAGCTAGGTCGCTAACAGCGAGGTTCCACAAATTAGCCTTTTGCGACCACTGACTGTAACGATGTGTAACGTTACCTTCTTTTTTAGCTTATTCAAACGGAATGTAACTTCACTTACCTTTACTCAAAACAAGTAAACGTTTCCATCCCCAAGCCGTACTAACACCAGCGCTGCGCACACTCTTTGCTTTTCGTCACACCAAAGTCTGTGTGCGGCCTTCACGTACCTTGAGTGCTGTCGACAATCCGGCATTCAAAACGCTGGAATGACTCGTTGGCGCATGTTAAGTGATTTATTTAGCTTAAGATGCGTCATATTACACCGTTAGGTCTATACATTATCAGTCAAGCAACAAAATGCTGTGAGTCAGGCATACAAGTTATGTTTATTATCCAGTTGTTGCACAATAACAACCAAACAAAACTAAACAATCATTCTGCCAGTATTCGCTGACAAACACTTCCCTTGTTCATACGAGTCGGTTCGTAAAAGGTAATGTTAAAAGTCACAAAGCAATTCTCCCCTCGTTTCAAGTTTAATTTCCTCTATGGTAAACAGGACTTTTTGATTTGTCACGTAAACACGATTACATCCAATATTTTCCAACTCTGTGAAGGCAGCATTCCAACCAGCCCGGTTGACAGGACGGTGACACTTGTGGATCTTACTGCTGCCCTCTAGTGTTACGGATGCAGGGACACAACTCCAACTCTACGTTACAGCTACTACAAAAAGGAAGTAACTAAAACACATCATCGGACAGCTTCTTCTTCTTCTTCTTCCTATCATGATCATTATCACTCAGAAGTTTGTTTGCTCTGAAAGCTTCTTCTTCAGTTCTTCATTTTCTTTCTGCAGCATTTTATTCTGAAAATAAAGAAAAGACAGGCCAGGCTGTTTAAAAATGCAATACAAAACATTAAAAATACTACTAATTTCATAGGAGCTGGTATCAATTCCCTGTCAATTTAGCCTTGAAGCTAAACTGATAACTTATTTGCAACAAGTTCAAAGAAATTCCTCACTATGATGAAAACTATCCCCAGCTGTGACACCTCCACATGAAATGTATGAACAAACCTTATGTCTTAGTGCCTCCACTATCAGGTCTCGCCCTCCCTTGACGCTGTCCTCATTGTTTGAGGCTCGGAAGGCATCCCCGATCACTGAGACCAGCACGTGAGACTAAGAAGGAAAAATTCAGGCCTTTACACTTTGAAAGCCTGAGCATCTCATTTGACTCAGGTACAATATTCCTCTTCAGTTTGTGAAGTACGTTGTTAATTAATGATCTCCTGTTCAATTGAACATATCAAACTACCACACTGATCCTGTGGTGATTTCATAGCTGTCACACTGGACTGGGTATACTCACAAACTTTTTGCTCTGAAACAGATAACAGTGGTACATGTCCGACACTGGGTGCTTAGCCACAAAGCCAAAGATTTTGGGTGAAGATGGCAAGACAGCGCAGAAGGAGACAGTGGACAGAGGGCATGTGTACAACAAAAACTGCAAGTAGAAAAAGACATAAGATGATTAATTTTGATAATTTAAGGCCAAAGAGAGGAAGATGTGAAAATAAATTGTATGTATTCATGGGGAGGGATGATAACAGGTATGCCTACACTCATGTCACACACCTTGGTCTTGTTCTCCAAAATGTCTATCCCATTCAGTGACAGGAAGAGATAGACCTTGCTCTTCTTCACTACTTTTTCTGTGGAGTATTTCTCTGGTGTCTAGCGATGAAAGAGGATTAACAGCATGTTATGTTTGTTAGTGCATCTTTCTATAGCACCATTCAAACAAAAGCCCAAGTGCCTTACAAGAACAATTCATAATAATAAAAAAGTTAGACATTAAGAAAATGTTCTGATCATATTAAAGAGATACGCCAACTTTTTTGGCTTTTCATATGCCTTCCTCTCAATTTCTAGACAAGCAGATAGATACTGTTCCTTCGACTGTGCATGCAGTAACAAGGAAGAGTCGGGTAGAGCTCACCCACCGCTAATTAGCTTAGCTCAAACACAGGTAGTCAATGGGAAGAGCTAGCCTGCCTCCGCCTAAACTTTCCAACAACTCTAAATGGACCTGTGTGCTTGTCATGACTTGTTTATTTGCCACTTTGTTAATTTTAGGCTCAGATTAGCATTTTAAGCAATTTTAGAATCAAATAGGCCTACGTACCAGAAATAAACCAGAAGACGCATGCGCTCTAGTAAACAGAAGAAGAGGAAGAAGAGGAAGAAGAAGAAATGCATAAAGTACTACATAAAGTGCTAATCTGAGTCTAAAACCAACATAACACGGTACATAAACAAACAAGCACACAGGAGCATTTAGAGGTGCTGCAAAGTTTATGTGATGACTTCAGGCAGAGGCAGGCTAGCACTTTCCATTGACTACCAGTGTTTGAGTTAAGCTAATTAGCGGCGGGCGAGCTCTGCCTGTGTCTTCCTTGTTACTGCACGCACAGTTGAAAGAATGGTATTCATCTGCTTGTCTAAAACTTGGGAGGGAGGCGAATGACAAAAAGAAGAAAAATAAAGTTGGCGCATCTCTTTTCAAGACAATGAAACCATTAAAATGACAAATAAATAACTAAAAGTTGTGTGTAAAAGACAATAATGACAAAACTAGTAAACAGACAAAATAGCCACAGATTAAAAATATGGATCCAACCTTTTGAAAGGCCATAGCAAGCAGTCATGTTTTAAACCCTGATTTAACACAGTTGTAGCAGACCTAAGTTATTCAGGAAGCTTTTTCCACAGGTGTGACCATAAAAACTAAAAGCTGCTTCGTCTTGCTTTGTTTTGATCCTGGGAACCTGTCCCAGATGACCTGAGGGGTCTGGATGCTTTGAAATGCATAAGTAAATCAGATGCATTTAGACCCCTAAAGCAAACGTGTAACTCTTACAGAGCTCTTGTAGGGGATACAAATTTAGTTTCCACTAGAATATAAATTATCTAGATATGTAGACTAGGGCTACACCATACGATTACTTTCATTATTGATTAATTTGCCAGTTATTTTTTAAAATTAATTGGTTAATCATTTATTCCACTAAATGTCAGAAACGTGTTAAAAATGCTCATCTCAATTTCCCAGAGCCAAACGTGACGTCTTCAAACTGCTTCTCTTGTCCAAACAACAGCCCAAAACACAAAGACTCGTCATTTATTTTCATAAATGACACAGAAAAGCAGCGAACCCTCACATTTGAGGTTCTAAACCAGCAGTTAGTTTTGCTTTTTTATTTGAAGAATGACTGAAACCATTGAATGATTATCAAAATAGTTGGCGATTAATTTTCTTTTGATCGATTAATCGATTATTCAATTAATCGTTGCAGCATTAGTGTGGACGAATCCCAGCATCCGCGACAAACATTTTTGGACAACTCACTGAAATTTTAGCCTTCAAAACTTCAAACAAAAAAGCACACAACATACAGTGTGCTGAAAGAGTTGCATTCATATCAATATGATTAAAAGGGAAAAACTGTTGCCTTGTTTACGAAAAAACAGCGGCAAAAACAGAATAAAAGTAATAATTACTGACCTTTACACTCTGAACTGCTTCTTCAAGGATCTGCAGTCCGTCAGGGCGAACCACCTCCACCCGGCCAACAAACTAAAGGTTAGAGGAGAACATACATGAAAGCAAAATGGAAAATGTTGCTTTAAACAAGGCCAAGTATCAGCAGGACAGCACTGACATTATAGATTCATGCCACAGAAATCTAATGATACATTTTGTACATACAGCATCTACAAACATACAAGTCATGACTGGACAAACTGAAGTTCACTTTATTGTTCATCTTCTATATTTAAAAACAAGTTTCTCACCTTGTACTTAAACAGTTCAATTGAGATTTTTCACTGTTACAAATGAGTATTTACCTTCACTTGAAAGGAGATCTCACTAGCATCTTCTGAAGAGTCGTTCATTTTAACACGTCTGCTACCACACTCAACCCTGCGGACTGATGTAAAGCGACAGGGATTGAGGATATGTTTGAACTACGATACTACAGAAGAACTGTAAAGTAATCTTACCTTTTTGTCAAATGTGCTCTGACCCGAATGAAATGTATCCTTGCTGCACTACAGACAAAGGTGTAAAGTCTATGGGAGTTAATGAGTAACTGTCGTCTTCCTTATTGCCATCGATTAGACGTCCAGGCTGCCGGGAAATGAAACATCCCATAATCAGTCGAGGGCAGTTTCAGCACAGGTATGTCAAAAAAATAAAAAGATAAAGTAGTATCCTCAAGGTAACAGCATGAGGAAGAGTGCAAAAGATGAGCGTTAGACTTTTGGAGGACAGCTGGTTCAGCCGTAGTATCTTGTGAGACACTGAGAAACTGATTTTTAACATTACGAGGGCTCAGGATTGCATGAGTTTGAAATTCAACTACAGCTGCACATGTCAGATCAGAACGAGAGCACACATGAGATTTAAAGTCTCTGCTCTGGCTACCTGTCTGCCTCAGAGCTGATTTTTAAGATTCTTTTCATTAGTTCAGAAAACTCTTCATGGACTTGGTCTTACCTATTTATCAGATTTGCTTCTATCCTAAGTAGCTTACAGAACCCTCAGGTCTTCTGTTCGTGGCTTTTTGATTTGATTTGATTTTGATTTTATTAAGATCCCCATTAGCTGCCACACCTGGTAGCAGCTACTCTTCCTGG
>JAPZDX010093914.1:0-13298 GCA_029783625.1 Naso annulatus | reverse complement strand
TTTTATTCTTTCTTTGTATAAATCAGGTGTATTTGTGGATGAGAGGGAATTAACCAAATTAGCGATGGCTTTCTCCAACTCTTCCTGCCTGGATCTGCGTAATTTATTTGCATGAGACGTGAAAGAGATAATTTGACCCCTTATGTAGGCTTTAAGAGTGTCCCATAAAATGGACGGAGAAGTTTCATTATTTTTATTGGTTTCACAAAATAAAGTAATCGATTCAGAAATATGCTTACAAAAATTTGCCTCCGCCAGCAAGAGAGGATTTAGCCTCCATAGTCTGAATCCCTTTGGCTTCATGCTAAAGTGAAGATCTAAAATTAAGAAACTTAGAACTGTTGACCTGCTCCACCTCAGCTCCATCGATGCAGACAAGAGTGTGCGTCTTTCCCTCCTTCTTCCTAAAATCAGCAATCAGCTCTTTGTTTTTGCGGACATTGAGCAGTTGATTGTTCCCTCTGCACCACTTTGCAAGATTATCATTTCCTACCAATATAAACTCTCATAGTTGGTTATAATATGGGCAATGACAGTGGTGTTGTCTGCATACTTAACAGTGGAGTTTTTTGGGAGTGCAGACAGGGGTACACAGCGTGAACAGGAGGGGGCCGAGCACACAGCGTGGGGAGCTCTGTTGTTGAGCACATGCAAAGAGGAGATGTGACTGCAAATCAAGTGTATTTTTGCCAAGAACCGGGAGCATGCCCCAGTATTTCAAAAGTGAACTTTTCAAAACAGGCGAAAAGCTATTAATTATTAAATAAACTCTTATTTTACCTGGCTATGCCTCTGTTTCTGAAGGAGCTCAGGATTAATTCATGTGGACTGCATTTATTACAAACAATCTCATGTATCAAACCTGAGATCTGTGTGTAACAGCGGACCTGTGAGGATGTGAAGCAGGATAAAGAACATTAATTACCATCAAATCCTGGCCGATCCTCTTAATGAAGCAACCACGGCACTGTGTGTAAAAGCGCACAGACTTTTTCTAATTTCTAAGACATATGTATAGTTTCAGCTGCTGTGATAAGATGGTGGAGCAGCTGCAACACACAGCCAACTGTGAACAACACAAACAAACTGACCCTTTCTGTAACATGTTGTGCTCTCTCTGCAGTGTCTATTATGAACCACTCTGTGTTCTGAAATATGTAGAAAACACTGAAATGCTGGGAAAGGATCCGCTCACTCAGTGTGATGCAAAAGGAGGCAAATTGCTCTCAGCTGTCAAACTTTGTGGGTGTGTTAGCGCCGGCATGTGGTTAGCGCTATGTGCTTTGTGAATCAGATGCTGAGACGGAGCAGATAGCAGTGGCAAATGATTCGCAATATTTGGTGCTGAAAGCGGCCGCAGTTCAGTCTTACTGAATCAGGCCCAGAGTGTGATGCAGAGCTCACACAGCAGGATAGATTTCTGTTATTTGATTGAACTGGGTCCTTTAGAGTTATTTTGAGTTGAGTATTGAGTTTTTGGTTTACATATGAAGAGCAGATTAATTAGAAATACAAAATATACAGCATTTTATTGGAAATAACAATGAAAACAAGTTTGCAGTTTAAAACACCAACGTCATGAATGTCATAATGAACCAAATTCATGTATGGAAAGCAGCAAGAACAGGCTAGAAGCCAGGGTCAAAGGTCACTCACAGCTGGTTAACAGACAGAATTGCATCTTCTAAACAGCCAATGATTTTTTACTCTAGAGAAGAAAAGCCCCATCATGGATGTGGATGTGTCAGCTGTCCTGTCCTCATTTTAGTTTGTTTTAGGGCTGTCTGTCACCATATTAGATTTTACCTGTGTGATTATCTTGGCCTAAAGACTTCTCCATAACAGCATGTTCCAGTGTAGGGAGGCAGAGAGTCTGTAACCAGAACTGTACAAAAGCAATTAAAAAGAATTACTGCACAGTTTTGCATCTTATGGAAGGTCGAAACAAGGAAAACAAAGTTGTTTGTTTTTCTGTCTGAAACTACTACCCACTCCATTCAATTCTGCTCAGTTAAAATATGAGGCACATCTGGAGTCTTTGTGATTGATTTCCTTTTACCCTCAACAAAAATCAATTATCTCTTGTATGGTAGCTAATGCTGTATGAGGACCAAGTTGATCTGAATCGATTTTAATGTGCTTATTTTCTTAGAAAACTTAAGCTGAATGCTGCTTCAAACATTGACAGAATAAAGACTCTAAATCTTGTCGTACCTAACAGTGTATTTTTTTTATTTGTTTATTCTTTACTTTAAATCCTGTAATGCATTGTGCGGAAAATTTGCAACAGTGTCTCACTTGTTCGTGGTTCTGCTGCACTTGTTCGAAGTCTTTCACATGAATCCTCCAGAATAAAAAGCATCAGTACAAAAAAAAAATTCTGGTTTGCCATCATTAGAGAAAGAAAACCGTATCTAAGTACTGCATATTGACATCTTCAGACCCGACAGTGTTAGCATTATTCTTGATACTAATGTCTTTGCCTTCCAGCATCAGTCGGAGTGTGTGATATGAGTTTAGCGTTAAGTGCTTACTCCACCTTTCTCTTGACGCTAATACTCACTCACAGTGTGCGCTAATCCACTCAGCTGCACTGTAGTACATGCTATGAGAGCATTCTTTAATGGAGTGACCTAGTTCTGAGCATAGGCTTCTAACAGTACTACAGCAATACAATGTGTTCAACCTGCAGCATGCAGCCTTTGTATTATCCCATTCTCCTCACGAGTACTCCTTCAAACTCTCATTCGACCGCTGTTTTTACCTCTGTGTCTGTCCTCTGTGCTGTCAGGCTCTGGGGAGGAAATGGGAGCCAAGGCATCGTTGCTAGAGGCTTCGGGATCCGGCTCTGCACTGGTTCCTTCTCCCACTCTGGAGAACATCCAGGCAGCATATGAAGACGGAGAAGAGGAGGCTGCCAGGGAGCTGATCCAGCAGGCCTGCGGTGTGGAGAGCAGCACTGGGATGCCCCACATCGATGGCGTGAGTACATTTAAAACATACATGACAGTCACATTAGCTGCCTGCTGGTTGGGCTGTGGTCAGCATTTTTACATTGTGTGTTATGTTGGGGGGACTTGGGGTTAACAGTGATATGCTTGTACGTCTTTACTTGGTATTTATGAAACTGATTGTGTATTAGACATGAGACTGTCAGCGTGGGTCAGTGCACCTGTTAATGAAACTCTTAGTACCACATGTGCGTACAGTATTTTGGGACAAAAGTGTTGTGCAATCCAGCATTGACTATTGAAAATGAAAGTACAGTCAATGATGAAGAAGTACAGGTGTTAATCTGCAATAAAGTTATCCCAGATAATTTGGTGAGGAGTGCATTATGACTTGTTACGGACACATAACTCAAAGTTCCAGACACTGGACTTGACTCGGGACGTACTTGTCTTGACTTCAGTCTTGACTTTGGATTTAAGTGTAAACACTTGATGTCACTTTTCAAGAGAACAGATTGCTTCTGTGCCTCATTTACTGGCTGTTTTAAAGATAGATATAGTGTGGTTTTGCTGTTGAGGAAGCTAGATCTTGTCCTCTAAGAGCACTTTTGACTTCTGAAAACTGTTTTAGCTTTGTTCTCCACTTGCAAAGTTAGCCGTTCTGCTGTTACCCATGCCAAAAACCTCATTACTGTCACAGATAGTCTGACATTTTACACCAAAGTTCCAACCTGATTGAGAATTTCTCAAATTCCTTACAAAAGTAATATTCTCATATGCACATACATAAATAAATAGGGACGATTTGTTTCACAAAACTCTGAAATTCAATTTAACTATTTACCTGTAAGAGAGAAGATTGTCTGAGCGAATCAGCCACTCTTTCATCACAGTAAAAATATGCCATTGTTTTACTGTTACAGATGTAACTGGGCCTGATGGAGATAAAGATAAAAAGTTTTACTCAGAAATCTTACCTGACTGCAACACTTGCTCGCTTTTTCTTGCTGGTGCTTTTCACACAATTAGTACCAGGTATGTCAGCTCATAAAAATGTTCATGCAAATGTTGCTGTGGTCAAAAACAGTTACACATTATGTTTCAAAGTCTTCTTCAGAGCAAATAACTCTCCCACTTTGAATGAAAAATGTTAGCAGTTACTAGAATCTGAGGCCGAGGGTCGCACTCGACTTTAAAACCTGTCAGTTCACACCAGTACGACCAGAGGAGACTGTGTCTTTCAGTTGCAACAACTGTCAGTAGATTACTTTCATTTTTACTTCCTGCTTTTCAGGCTTTATGTCACTGGATCAGTGTTTGATTTGTGAGTCAGAGGGTCCCCCAACACAGACAGGATGCTGTTCTGGTGGGTCGGGGTGAGAGAAAAAAAAGTCACAGAAAGCATCAAAAATCTGCAGTGAATAGAGCACTGTCACCACAAACTGAGCATTATTTCCTTACATTTATTAGTCAGGGCGTTCACAATAATCACTCAAAACCAGCAGGGAGAGGAGCGTAAAAAGAGCAGATTAAGGTTTGCACAGAATGTCTCCCCCTCGCTCCCTCCGTCACTTCACTTTTCTGTTCACTCGTAGCAAATGAGGTTAAGCCTGAAACATCCACAAATTATCAAAAAGAGCTTGCAGGTGAAGAAACTGAACTAATTTACATGATCTGTCTGTCCATCAGTTCATCTCCACACAGTTTTTTCTTTTTTTCAGACTCCGGACAGCAGATTTTGAAAGCAGATCGACTCTTTTCATGATGTCTCAACAGAAACAGTTGATACAATTTAAGCCCTGAGCTGATGTTTTGCACCCTAAACTATAAATGAGTGCAGTGACAGTGAGTCACTTACAAGTGTAAGGCCTATTTATGAAATGTCTTAAACAAAATGTGTGCATCGCGAAGCGAGTTTGTGACTGAATTAATGAGAGAGAGAGACAGAGAGAGAGAGACAGAGAGAGAGAGACAGAGAGAGAGATACCGAGAGAGAGAGATAGAGGGAGAGCGAGAGAGACAGAGCGAGAGAGACAGAGACAGAGAGACAGAGGGAGAGACAGAGAGAGAGATGCATATGAGTTGAGGATGTGAGCGGAGCAGAACAACAGCAGTGAAATAATAAATCAGTTAAGCAGCAGCTCTCACTGATTCTGTTTATTTTGTTCTAAAACTGGACCTGGTGGTTTAACATGGAGACTCCTCGGACCAGCATCAGCCGCAATGCAGCGATCAGTTCACACTGCTGCAACTTTTCCCTTCGACGTTCTAAAACCGTCTCGTTGTGTCACGAGTCTTTGGTCTGAACTGGGCTTTAGGTTGTGTCATTGTGTTTTTTTCGGTTTAAAGAAATATGAAGTATCTTTGTATCTGAATTCAAATACTCTGTCCTGTCAGTCATGTTGATCTGCACTTAGCAGCTGCACTCAGTGACGTGCTGACCGGGGATTGTCTAGTCTCACATGCGTCTCTCTCGTTCTTTGTATCTTTGCTCATTATCCACTTGCAGAGATGCAGAGGTTGATGCAGTGATGCAGTGCTCTGTTTGCTGTGGTGTTACAGGTAGCGAGTGGGCGTGCTGCCCTTGTTTTTGTTTGTGAATGCATCCGTCTCAGACATCAGCAGAGATCTGGCCTACTTCTGTCTGTGCCAGTGTTACACATTGGGCTGGTTGCACGCATTAGAAATGCAAGAAGCATACAGAAATGAAGATTCACGCTGGAAAAACATTGATATTAATGACTACAGGAGAAAATACAGTGTTGTCATGAAATCAGTTACTTGAATTTCCCCAAAAGAAAGTCATCAGTCCAATGAACTGATGACTGTTAGTCTGAGCAGCAGTGTGGCTCGAAGGATGACAGAGTCTGCAGGTCAGATGGATGAAACACCATAAAATTCTGCTCAGACTTGAAGAAGGAGTCCTACAGACTTTGCTTTATTGCTGAAAACTTACAAAACTAATGGGATACCCATCAGTCTGAAGATAGTTAACATTGTGACACTGTACCTCATAATCAACATCACCATGGTAACATCGCCAGCATGCTAACGCATTTAGTAAAGCCTCACAAAGCTGCTGCCAACGCTGTTGAGTCTTCTGTTTTAAATCGCAAATGGAACTTTAAATTTTGATAAATACAGATGAAGGTAAAAATACTTAATTAGTCACAAATAAAGTGTACAGTGAAATTTGACTCCTAAATTTAACCCATCCCTGAGGAGCAGTGGGCAGCCACAGCCCAGCGTCGGAGCTAAACTCCATATCTGAGCCAGCACCTCAGTCTAGGTTGCTGCACATGAAGGGACATCCAGCGCACGGTAACATCACTGGAAAAACACTGTTAGAAGAAAAACTGTAAGACACAGTGAGCAGAGCCGACTGAAACAGCCTGCAGGGCTCACTTCAAAATACATGAACCTCGTTATGTGACGCTTTGGCATCATTTAACAGAATCTGACATTGTAACAGCATTTATCGGTCAGAAAAGATGGAAAAGCAGACAAGCTCTCCTTAAAGCAGCATTTTTTGAACCCACTCTTGTTAATATGGTTGCTTCTAACTGATAATATGTCTAATAAAAAGTTACAAATGACCCCAGTGAAGAGGCAAAGGTGAAAAATTAGGACGAGCCGAACTACATGTGTGTAACCGTGGAAACTACAGCGACACACTCAGGGGGCTTTCCGTCCCTGTTCCCGTGTCTTTTTTTGTGCGCTGGTTTGCTTACCTGAATAGCCAATCGGGGTGATTTCTCTCACTGACGGTTTGCCGCCGATTCTACATGTTGAAACTACCAAAAAGCCTCAGACAAGCACAGAGCAGTTCAGACGCTGCAGTCCTGACCCCCGACTGTCAGCCTGACGTGTCAGAGACTGAACATTCAGCACCAGGCCTGAAAATGTTGGAGCAGCTCTCTGTCACTGCCCTTTGATTTCATCATCATTTTCCATCATACTTACTGAAGTTATGTAGGTTAGTAGTAGGTTACTTTGGTTTTTTGCCTGCCATGCTGTTATCCCGTCTTACAGTCCTGTGTCCTGTACTTACTGTGCACAACTACAGCGGTGATTTGACAGACAGGCAGCTGCCTTTCCAGTGCTTTGAATATTGATTTTTATTGTTGTTTTTTAAAAACCCCATGAAACAAGTGCTATTTACTCCTGTGAATTAACGTATATCCTATAAAAATGATAAGTTAGGATGAGACATGTCACAGATAGTGATTGGTGTTTAGAGTAGCCAATCGCGCTGAATGTGCGTTTAAATTTGACAGCAGCTAGCAGCATAAACATGGAAAACAGTCACGAGGAGAGCCTTCTGTCTGCTCTGGAGGACTTCTCACCACCACCATCGCCAAATCCAGCCGATTGTAGTGACTCAGACAGGGATGAAAGGGAGGAAGAAGAGCCACTAGGTTTTTGAGCGAGGCTGTACATGTTCGAGCCGCTCTCTACAGCCCACAAACGCAGGCTTGTCCCTGCGACGTGTGGTCCTGCGTGACTGTTGATAACTGACAGCATTACTATGATGGAGGGGAGGGGAGGGGGGCAGGCGTATTTGAGAAAGAATTTTATTGGCCGCAAAATTGATATACGTCCCCAAGTGCCGGATGAGTCAGTCATCAATATTTTGAAAACATTTTTTCCCGAAATGCTCAACTGTAAAAAAGAAAAAATTAATCAAAACTGCTAAACTACCTTTTGGTCATTGTTGGGCCCCATGTTGTCACATGGGCAAGAAAAGAGCAGCTTTTGTCTGATTAAAAAAACCTGAAAATCGATTTTCATTTCATGGAGACTCTAAGCAGCTCTATTACTTAAGCAGACTAAGTTAATTCAATTCTGATCATTTCGTAGATTTACATGGTCAGAATTTATCGCAGAAGTCTGTGCACAGGCCGCTGAGAAAGCTGAGAGACGACTGAGAGACGACTGAGAGACGACTGAGAGACGACTGAGAGAGGAATCAGCTCCATATGATTACTCTGAAGACAGTCAGTGCTTTTTCATTATCTCACATCAAACAAAAGGTTTGTGCTTGACAGGGTTTGCAGTGAAACTCTGCAGTACTCCACCTTAAGTTCTCAAGCACCAACTGAGTGTTAAAGTGAAAAGTTGCCTAATTGGGTTTGGAGATCAGGAGGGTCCAGTTTTGGAGAGTGTTCAGAATGAGTTGAGTTCTGTTTGTTGAATATTGTCGGTGGACTCTCGTACATGGATCTAGAATACAGCTGTCCTCTTTCCTCCCTGCAGAGCAGGAATCTCTAATTTCACGTGAGCCTGATTTTTTTATTTATTTTTAATAATTCTAGATGAAGGGTTGCCAGTTTGTGTCAGTGCAGGTGCCTCTTCCTGCCTGTCAACTTACAGATCGTGCAGTTGGTGCAGCTGTTCTATGTTTCAACATGTTCAGAAGAAATAGGAAAACTCTTGTTGTCTTGTCAGTGATGACAGAAGTGGCCTTCATCACATACAGATGTGTTCAACTGATGTAAATGAAGAAATGTGAAGCTTTACTTCTGTTCAACCTGAAAAACCAGTTACCTTTGATCTGCGTGCTGCCAACAGTCAAGACGAAAGCTTCAGTAGTTCCTCTCAGAAATACTTCAGTCTCATTACATTTACATTAGCGACTAAAACAGGGAGGAAGTTACTTCAGTCCTGTTCTGTTGAAGTCTGAAGCTCTTTTCACTGAGGCCTGTACAGTCTTCCTGTGGCAAAGTAACACATACCAAAGGCTTCAGTGAGGTGCTGATCACAGGCAAACTAGAAATGAAAAAAAGTGTCACACACTCTGACTTCATATGCAGTTTCTTTTAATGCGACGTTGCAGCCCTCAGGCCTCTTAGGCGTGGTGCAACACTTAGTGCGACACTTTTTAAAATTTGCAACAGTCTTCTAACAGTAAATATGAGATTTTTACACTCTGTCACTAAAACTAATGCAGAGGTCAGACTACACGATATCAGCCTGACCGGGAAGACGGAGGGCCTCAGGTTGCCCCGGAAATGATCAATGAGCATCTGGCACGACAATCAATCGTTTCATCTCATGTGTAGTGTGTCATAGTGGACGACAACTGACGCCTCATGAAGGACACCTCACGACAAAAAAACTAGCATGTTAGATATTTTGTTTATCTCCCAGTAGTCAGTGGGGAGCGCTTCGTTGCCAGTGACATCACGCCTCGCGTCTCGTGAGCGGCAAACGATGATTGGTCGGGGAGCAACGTGTGGTCTGTCATGTTTCTGAGCCACAACACAGCAAGAATTTATGACTCTTACATCAGCTGATCTGACACAGTGAACATTTTACCAGACAAAAATATCTTGCAGTCTGACCTCGGCATTGGTGTATCTTCTTTCACTTAGTTATACATCAACATTCATTAGGGGCAGATGTCGTGGGGTGCAAAGGCAGCTTAAGAAAATTTGGCTTCCTGCTGGCAGATAATGAAAACATTGAAGGAGATATTGGTAACATTTGTATTTAGATGAATACTTTAAATAAATGTATCCACAGATTTTTCTAAGAAAGTTGTGGAACAAAAGTATTGCTTTTCCCTCAAAAAATGCTATGATTGTGAATTAATTGTCGTTAAAAACAGTTTCTGGTCCAAAATGATTTGTTTACCTGTTTAAGATGGCCAAAGACTCGTGAGTCAACAGTATAACATTGTTGGTTCCAAGTAGTATTTTTGTGTCGTCGGGGAAACAGAGTTTTCATGATGATGGTTTGAAGTTGCCTTTTTCCTCGTTTCCACTGAGCGGCTCGGTTCTGTTCAGTGCATTACGGTTTGGATCGGTACCTTTGGTAGGCGGGGTTAATACCATGTGACATAGCTGCATGAGCTTTGTATGTGTCATACCTGACAAAAAGATCCCAACTCAGTTCTTCACTTCATGCACGTTTTCTTACAAAAATATTAACTATTATTAAAAGATTTAGTAAATTATGTTGCTTAGTCTGTAATGTAGCTGTAATAGAAAATCCAACCTGTTAAGTAGCTTATAAAAAAAAGAGTTTAGACTGATACATTTATGTAAACATACCTGTTTACTGAAACATGTTGCTGTGTGTGCGTGCAGGGCCTCAGAGGGAGGACTGCTCCGTCTTAACTGTACATTCAGACGAACTAAGGTTGCAGCTACAATAACTGATTTTATCTGAGATTTATTTTTCTTAATAGAAATTGTGTCATGTTTTAAAATGCTACAGAAACATTATGGCTGACGTTTAATCTCTGCGCAGATCGTCAGTTCATCTTTTCATTTTCTCGGGGGTGGCGGCGTAACGAGTGGGCTTGAGCGGCTGGTCTCACCCTGAGCTGCGGCTCCTCCAAGTCCAAAAACGCCACATCACATTACAAACAGGCGTTATTAAACTGACTGCTACTGACTACTGACATCACCTGTTGCTAAGAAGTGCAGCGTAGAGCAGCCAATGGGAACACGTGCTCTCTGAAATGACCGTGATTGGCCAAAAATACCCAGTCAGCATCTGAACACAGAGCCAAGGAGAGGTGCAGAAGTCTAGTGTTCCTTCAGACCACCTGAATTACAAAATGATGAAAGGTTGTTAAAGGATTTTAGGGCGATGACACCCAAGATAAACTGCCTACCCTAACTTTAACATGACAGACAAGGAGATCAGCAGACGCTTTTTTAAAAGTGAGTAAAAAGTGCGACAGCCAGATCAAAGCACATCAATCTGAGAGCACTGCGTAACTGATTACAGCTCGAGTGTGAGAGGTTTTATTTTTAAAAAAGACTTTATCATGGACCAAATCTCGGAACCCATCGGCTGCATTCGCCGTCTGACTTACGGTAGATAGTGATGCAGCCTCTGGGGGCAAACCCCATTATTCTTGGGCTTCCGTATGAGGACGCAAATTTCCATTTCCGACTTCATTCTCCACGTGCCGCTCGCTGTTTACAGTCTGACTGTTTAGAGTCCAACACATCTACCAGCAGATCTTTTCACAACAAGCCAGTTTACACGCCGTTAACAGTTAACAGTCCGCCGTTAATTATGCAGACTACAAAAGACTACAACCGGAAACCAGGGCTTTTCCAGTACCAAGATCGCCCTACCTTGCCTACAGACTGAATGTAGAGTCTGTTTATAGAGACAAACATGGACCGCACCAGAAAATGCGTCTGAATCAGTATTGTGTATGAGAGAGACTTGTAACGTAAAGCATTATTTATCATAGCAGCAGATGGAAAGCACAGAATAATGCGCGGTGTCAGAAAAGCAGTAACATACTATGAACTCTATTCTCAGTACGGTGGGTTCGTGGTTAGCACCATTGGCTTACAGCAGGAGGGTCCTGGGTTCGATACCCGGCTGGGGTAAGACCTTTTCTGTGTGGAGTTTGCAGTTTCTCCCCATGTTTGCGTGGGTTTCCTCCCACCATCAAAACATGCATGTTAGGAACATTAGGTCAGATTGGCCCAGTGTGGCGGCGTGCTCAGTCACTGCGGCTCAGGACTGACCTTCCACTCTAACCCCGCAGTTGTTGTACAATTTATTGTAAAATGGCAATAGAGCTGCTTTAACTTTACCTTTTTTAATTCTTGAATCTTTTGTTTGTTCCTTATCCTCATATATATTTCATGCCATAACAATTTTTGCAGACTCGTATGATGCCTCGGTTAGGCAGCTCCGAGCGGCCGACAGTCACTGTTCTGACACGAATGATCAGTTTATGTTTTTACTTAGTGAGTATGAAGATAAAAATACCAATTTTCGATAAGTTAAAACTATTTAACCATTTTATTGTGACTGTCAGACAACCACCCACAGTATTGTTACCATAGATACATATTTATTAGACAGTTTTACAAATCATTCTTCCTCTCAGTATGTAGGAAAAATGTCTATACACTGACAGTGTTGAATATCCTGCAGCCTTGTAAATAATGTATCATCCTACCAGTCAGCTTCGTTATTTTCTCCCTGTGTTTCTGTGTGTTACAGGTTCGCCTCCTGTGTGTGGCCATCCAGCACGGAGATTTGCAGAGTGTACGTTACCTCCTAAAAGAAACTCAAGTCACTGTGCCGCAGGAGCCTTCCAGCAGCAACCCCGCCATCCTGGCAGCTTACTACGGCCACGCCAGCTTAGTCAGAGAGCTGCTGGACTCCATACCAGGTACGAGGAAAATAACCAGCTCTGTTTTCAGAACATCTTTGGAAGTGATCTCGTCTGACTGGTGCTGGGTGTGTGGCTCCCTCTCAGGTCCGTGTCTGAGGATGGACTTGCTGAACTGGATGTTGGCCACATCGTGCCAGCAGGGTCACCTGGACGTCGTGTGGCTGCTGGTCCACAGCTACGATGCCAATGTCAAGGACCTTGCCATCCACAGTGATGAGTTCGCTGTCATCAGTGGGCTCCCGCTGTATGCTTCTGCACAAGCAGGTAGAGTTCACATGTCACTTTGGTTTTAGATATTCTTTAGGCGAGAAAGGTACAGTGTAGATTTCAAGTATGTAGCTACTTTATCCAAATAACACTTGTTTGTAAATCTGTCACAAAGTTTTTGGACTTGTGAGGAGCTGGAGCTCGTGGTGAGACCTGCGGTCTGCTCGCTGCAGCAGTCTGACTCTCTAAGCTGTCACTCCGGGGAGAAAATTAACCAATGAACCGATGGTCTGTGCAGAGATTGAACGCTGGCTGTAATGTTTCTGTAGCGGTGTAAAACATGAAACAAAAACTAAAGGATGCTTTGCTGCTTTTTTGTGTTGATTCTCTGTCATAAGTTCAACGTTACTGGTGAAAAAAGATCATTTCATTCACTGAGTTGCTCAGATGCATCTTTTAAGTTGGATTGTTTTATTACATGTTGCACGATGCACAAGTTACGTCATGAATTAATGAGCCCACCTTAAATGTCAAAATGACGACTTGAAGAGGATTTAAGAGCATTTATTTGTCACAAATACATATTGTACTCGTGCGGTTGTCAAATGTCTGAGCATCAACAATAATTCATTTGCTTTTCCCTCTCTTGCATGATGACATCACTTTAGTAATGGTTAGATCTTCAAAAATTTATTAAAAGTTATTTGTGTAAAAGGCCTTTTTTCACCTGGAGAAAAAAGTTGCAGTGTCCTGACAGTGTGCAGCATGGCAGCACAGCACCGCCCCCCAAGTGATGGTACGGTCAGCAGTGGAACTGTACCGCTCAGTGGAAACAAGGCTGTCGATAGCAGTGGGCTGTTTGTTTACATTGTGGTAAATTGGCACCATTAAATGTGCGCTGATTGGGCTGTTCAATAGGTGTTTGTAATGTACTCATGGATGTACAAACAAATATCACCAGATTATTTTCATACTGAAGA
>JAPZDX010093906.1:0-13300 GCA_029783625.1 Naso annulatus | reverse complement strand
AGTAAAAATTTTAAATTGTGTGAAATATATATATATATATATATATATATATATATATATATATATATATATATATACAGTGTAATATAGTGTGTACAGTATACCAATAACAACACAAGATATTTTGCATCACCATTTCATTCACTAGTAAAGTCTCTAGGGTATATGCCACTCAAATTTATTGATATATCTTGTGGTGTGATGGTAGGAGGGTTCTCTTGTAAACTGACCTCTACAACAGTTTGGTGTTAACATGTACATGACGGCAGGGAAGGTTATCATGTAAATGTAGTACTTACATTACATTGTGTCTAAATTGTGGTGGAGAGTAGACTTACTTCAGCAGATAAATAAATAATCAAACTTTTCAGTCAAGGAATGTTTAAAAAAAGAAAGCATCTGGGGCCAGGTTTACAGTGGCTACACTGTAACAGTAGCTATGACAGCTAACAATAATTACTAGTTACTAGTACATGGTAGTCTATGTTTTTCGACTACAGTATTTAACGTACTTAGTTTCACTAAGCCATTCAAAGCATGTCAGTGATATGAAACTTAAGGCTCGTCAGTCTCTGTATCGTTACAAATGGTGCTCAAGAGGAAGGTCGCTGACCTCTATCCAAATACATCAGTTGTCGCCGGCCTCCCTCCAAGCACCACATCCATCGTGTTGAACCACCGGAATGTCTTGCGGTCGGCCCTGCTAGTGCTGTTGTTGTTGACAATGGGCTTATACTGTTGCCAGAGTTTTTTAATTTTATTGTGGCGCTGGTGATAGGTGCGCTGGATACCCATATTCCCCCAGCTTGTTGGTGATGTCCTGGTAAACTGTTTCGTTCCATGTCGACCCAGTCAAGTCATCCTGGACGGTCTGCTCACTTTAGACATTGAGCAAAGCCTGAATTTCCTCGTAACTCCTGCTGCTTGCCATTGTCTATCAATCGTCTTTAACGTTATCAACCAAGACTAATAAAGAAATGTTATGTGTGCCATAATGGTGACTATTTAAACATGTCGTCAAAGGGTCACTGAATGATGACGATTGATAACGATGAATCGTCGCTGATCGATGACGAAGCCCCTTAACGTCACTGCGGCTCGCTTGGCCCCACTCCAGAGAGGGTCCTTCCTGGGTGCGGCTCCGGCGTGGCTCATTGCGCTACAATGATAATGGGAAAAGCAAATCGGTGTGGCTCAGTATGGTTGGCGAAAAGTGCCAGTGGAAAAGCCCCATGACTCAACCAGCCCCTCCTCTAGCAGCAGCACAGCAAGAGGACAGATACTGAACCTTTCTTTCTAAACTTCACTCAGAATTGTTTGATGTCAGGAATATGATTACCTGTATCACAATTTTAGATTTGTTTCTAATGACATATTATTGACTTTATTTGAGTTCTGTCAGAGTTTCCGCATTAATGATGTGTTAATGCAAATTAATTTTTATGCTGTTTATTTTTTTAACGCGCGATCAACACACGCACGTTCTGTCTAGGGCAAGGCAAAAAATAAACTGATTCATCAATGCATTGCAATTAATTTTCTCCTAATAAAACCCCAACCCTAATCCTGCTAGCTTATGAATGAGCAGCGATGTTTGCGATTAAGTTACAGTGAGCTAAAAATAGAGTCAACAGCTCAAATCATGTTACGAACTAGGACACCACTTAATCACTTTGACCTACTTAACATTGCTTTTTCTCCATGGTCTCTCCGTCACAGTTTGTCCTGCAGGTTCAGCTTCACCAACACAACAGTTAGCAAGCGAAATAATTTTAACAGTTTGTTTGCTCATGAACATCATTAATATTCCCATCCAGTAATGACAGGTGTTTCACTGTTTCTATCTGCATTCCTCATGTAGTGCATGGCTAATTTGCATAAAAAGCACATGGCTGGAATTTGCATGGAATTTGCATATAAGCTACTAAATGTTTCTGAGCACAGAGTGCCCAATCAAATATATATCAGTATTTTTAAATTGATTTGAATTGCAATGATAATAAAATACAATAAAATAGCAATAATAATAAACACGTTTGAAGCAAGCATATTTTTCCACTCTGATGTTTATAAGAATATTGAATATTTGAAAAATATCCCTGAAAGGTACATTTAGAGCTGACAATTTAAAAAGATGCGATTAATTTGCTATCAATCGTGAGTTAAGGTAAGGTAAGGTAAAGGTACTTTATTGGTCACATATTCACAATGTACAGTGAAATTTGTTCTCTGCATTTAACCCATCCCTGAGCAGTGGGCAGCCACAGTGCGGCGCCTGGGGACCAACTTCAAATTCTAAGCCAGTACCTTGGTCAGAGTACTGACTGGAGATAGACCTAATGTACATTAGCTAGCTAGTCAGCCATGGAAATCATGCAATTAATCACGATCACATATTTTAATCGATTGACAGCACCTCTTCATTTAAGAATATTTGGAAATGCACCCAGAAGTACCAAAGCACTGTGTGGTCTTTACGTTGGCCATAAAAAAAATGCATTCATCAAATGGAACCAGCCATATACTAGCTTTTAACCTAGTCTTGTTTATTAGAGATTTGGATCCCATTCATTGTAAGAGGAGGATTTCTTAGAGACAAAGAAGCATCAAGCTGTATAGTTAGTGCTAAAGCCACAAAGCTATTAGGTATAGATTTGATAACAATGCCAAACTCCTGACGAGAGGTGTGAATGCTGTATCTTTCTATAAAATCCTCATATGTAGACACATCACAATTTGCGTTCAACAGATTGTGTACAGTGTCATTAACAAACCAATTATGCAAGAACAGTGTTTTGTTTCCGTGAAATATATAAGCATTGTTCCAAAGGATAATTGTGTTAAAGATTCCAACACAGTACAGTTTGTTGATGAAAGTTGGCTAAATTTGAAAATATTCCACTGACTAGACGGACACTTCGGATACTGTTTAATTCAATTGATTTTTATAATTTGATTAAATCCACAGTGTCAGCCCTCTGTCAGATAACAAGTTGGTTAGTTATTTGGTTTATTCTTTTATATGAGTTTAAGTATTTTGTCAAGTTGAGAAGAAATAGATTTGAATACATCCAGAGATGACAAAATATAAGCAGCTCTTTACATTTCTTCAGCTTTGCTTAACAGAACTCTACCATATATAGATAAATCTCTGGTGGACCAGCAGTTAAACTTCTTTTTGATTGTCTCAGTAACAGGAGGCAAATTTATATCTAAAGTTTCTTTGGAATCTTTGGAATTTTTTTATTTAGAGATAAGTTAAAGGTTTTTTTGACAGGAATATTATATATTTCAGTAAGACTCGTGTTATTTAGGGGTAAAATTTCACATTTTTGTAAATTAAGTATTAAACCTGATACACTTGAGACCTAATAGCAGATAGGAAATAGCGGAATGTGCTCAAGGGACTTCTCTGTACCTTTCTAAAAACAAAGTAGTATCATCTGCTAGCTGTAATATTTTTATTTCCTTTTGAAAAAACAAACAAACATGAATTCCTTTAAAAGGGTTCTGTGATATTATATTATTTAGTACTTGAGCAACTAGCAAGTAGATGTAAGGTGAAGCCGGACATCCTTGTAGTGTGCCCTTTTTTTTTTTTTTTTTTTTTAAATTAAATCTTTAGGACGTTCCATACATAAGTTTGACAGAGCTAGTGTTTTTTTTGTAAAGTGCTATACAGCTTTAATAAAAAAAAAACTGCCAAAATTAAGGACAGAGTATCAAATATAAATTTAGGAGTCAACTGTGTCAGAAGCCTTCTGAAAATCTAATAAAAGAATAATTGGATCACTAGAGGTTAGATATGCATAATTTAATCTACATGGTTACATTCACACGTAAAAAAATATTTCAGTTTACTGAAGTGTTATTTACTGTCTTACGGTAACACTCAGAAACAGCTAGCCTGCTCTGCTGGGATGTGGGCCCTGCCCCTTCCGCTATGTAGGCATGTTCCGATACTGATACCAGTGTGGGAAAATGCCTGTCAAAAATGCTGGTATTGCTATTCGGCGATTCCGCCAGTCTGTGCACTGATCCAATACCATGTGATTTTTTTGGGCAATAAATGGTACCCAGCTGCTTCTCAGTTAGCTTAGTTACCTCTCTCTGATTTTTCATACCTAAAATTAGTTCTTCTTTGCTGCTTTTAAGCAGTACACAGGAAGTTGTGCTGTGCTGCAACTGGTAACTACTGTTTTTAGGAGCGGCGAAGAATAATGGAGAGAGTTGACAGAACTAGCACAATGTCTGCATTTGACAATATTTTACACCACCCATCAGAAAAAAGATGATGTGCAATGAATTAGATTTTCCTAGATTTTAGGGTTGGGTTTTTTTTTATCTTTTTTAAAAACTTTTTATTTAAGCAGGTTTTTATACATGCATTTCAAATGAACAACTGCTGCAAACTAAACAACACAAAACAAATGCAAAAACAAATGGGGGAGCTGCTCTATGTTCATCCATTTTTCTTTTCCCTTCAAATCTGGTAGTGCTGAGACTTGCGGTTGAGTGAAGTCCATTTCTTGCATTTTTGTTCAAAGGTCCCTGCTCTAACTCTCAGGTGAAAAGTAAGTTTTTCCATGGCATATGTCATTGCAACAATGTCCAGCAATTGTCTTGGCCTTAAGAGGTCACATTTCAACCAGTTCCTTGTCATGGCAGTTATAGTTGCAAGAATCAAGATTTTAAAGAGACAAATGTCTATCTAATCAATTCCATCACCAGGTATTAGACCAAAGTACACAATCCAGGGGTCCTTAGGAATTTTGCAATTTAACATTTCCTCTATTGACTGAATGACACTGTCCCAAAACATTAGTATTTTTACTCATGACCAAAAGATATGTGAGTGATTGGTGTTCACACGTCCACATATTCTTCAACATTGCTGTTGTGTTTGGAATTGTTTACTTTTTATATGTGGTGTGGTAAAAAACGTGAATGGCATTTCTCCAACCACATTCTCACCACCTTTTAGAGCTAGTTATAGATTGTTGTGTGTTGAACATGGAATGCTAATTACTTTCTGACAGTGTAATATTAAATTCTTGTTCCAGTTTCTTTTTAACACACAATGAATTTCTTCCATTGCATTTTTGAAAACAGCTATATAATATAGAAACAATCTTTGAAAGGTTGTTTGAATGCACCTGTCAAAATCTTAATTACTTCATTATCCTCTACAGCTAAATCCTTCTTAATCTCTTTATCATAAATATGTCTTAGCCGTAAATATCTGTACTGATCTCTTTTTCCCAAATAATATTCTCATCTGGGTTTTTCAGAAGTTTTAAAGGTTTTCCCATCTGTGAGTGTACAAATAGCTATGATTCCCTTTCTCTCCACATAACAAAAGTATTTTCTGACTCACCAGGGCCAAACCTGAACGAATGTGAGGGCCATATTAATAGTTTGCTGTCACTTTCTAATTTATATTTTTTGACTATCTCATACCATATTTTCAGAAATTCTCCTAAAACAATTTTATTCTCCTTTTGGTTTGTATAATCTTTTCCCCCAGTTTGGCCAGAGGTTGCACTTCACCTAGATTAAACTCGATATGTTTCCACTTGGCTTGATATGTGGGGAAACACTGATGTACTATGCATCTCATTTGAGCCGCATAATAATATTGTTTGAAGTCTGGCAGGGTTTGACCTCCTAGTCCTTTATCAATCTGAAGTGTTTTGAATTTCACCCTTGGCCTTGCACCTGCCAAAATAAACCTAGATATCTCTTTGTCCCATGATGCAAACTGAGAATCTGGAATTCGAACAGGAAGTGATAAAAAAACATACAACAGTCTGGGCAGTAAGTTCATCTTAACCACCTCTATTCTTGAACTGAAGTCCAGTGTTTGTGTTGACCATTTTGTTAGGTCTCTCTGAATCTTATTGTTTAAGGCATTGTAATTAATTTCATACAGTCTGTTTAAATTCTGAGTGATTAACACTCCAAGGCATTTTATATAATTTGCATCCCATTTCAATTTGTATTTATCCCTGATAGTACAACTTGGTGTGTAGTTAAGGAAAAGTATCTGTGTTTTTGTAATGTTCAGTTTGTACCCTGACGTGTCTAAATTTTTTCCAGGTAGTCAAAAGTTTAGGAAATGGTAAGTTTGGATTTTGAAGGTTGGTAATAACATCATCTGCAAAGAGACTTATTACACACTCCTCTCTAGCCACAGTAATCCCTTCCAATTCATTATTTTGTATGATATTTTGAGCTAACAGATCAATAAATAATGCAAAAAGGGAGGGGTTAATGCAACATCCCTGGCATGTACCTCTATAAAGCTTAAAGCTGCTTGTCAGTCTGCCATTGATTTTCAAAGTAGCAGTTGGATCACTATATAAAGCTTGTATACATCTAATGAATTAATTTTTAAAACCGAATCTTTCCAGTACTTTATAGGAAAAAAGGCCAGCTGACTCTATTAAATGCCTGCTCTGCATCAAGACTGACCAGGGCTGAACTAAGATATTGTTTATTCATTTGTTCTATAACTAATGTTCATCTAATATTGTCATGCATTTGCCGGCCTTTTATAAATCCTATCTGATATTTGTTTATTAAATCTGGAAGAAAATCTTCAAGTCTTTTGGAAATTATGGATGTGAATAATTTTTAATCTACGTTCAGTATAGAGATTGGCTGATAAGTTTCACATAGCTCTTTATTTTTCCCTTCTTTTGGGATCACTGATATTAAGGTTTCCTTCCATGAGGGGGGTAATTTAGTGTATCTAAGAGCCCAATTCAGAGATTGCATTAACACAGGTGCAAGGTCTTCTTTTAAAAGCCCTGTGCCACTCATTTAGAAAACCATTGCTCCCTGGACATTTATTATTTTTCAATTTACTGAAAGCCAAATCCAGTTCTTCTTTTAATAAGGGCAGATAGTGTATTGTTTTGTACTTCCCCTATAGAAGGGAGATCTAATAATGACAAGTATTTTTCAATGATATCATAATCTACTGGTTCTTGCTGTGAATATAACGTTATAATAATAATTCTTTGAAGCAGTTTTCAATTTCTCCTGGTTCAAAAACTTACATTACTCGACGGGTCTCTAATCTTATATATAGAATTTTTAATTTGTTGTGTTCTAAGACGTCTTGCTAAAACCTTTGTTGCTTTTGGGTCAGATTTGTAAAAAGTTTGTTTTGTGACTCTCAATTTCCTTTTTAATTCATCAGTCACAATAGCATTTGTTTGGTTTTGAACTTCTTTTAACGGTCAGTCAGTCTTATATCACTGTCTGTTTTTGTTTCTCTAGAGTTCATAATTCTTATGTAATTTATGATATTTTGACCTCTTCTTCTTATTTGTGTATGCTGTTCCTGAAATAAGGTTGCCTCTCATAATTGCTTTAACGGTATCCCAAATTATTGTTGGTTCTACTTTGCTGTTCTCGTTAACTTCAATACAATCCCTAATTTCATTCTTTTTTCATTTACAGTTGTTGCATTATTCAAAATTTCAATATTCATTCTCATAGTGTGCTTTTCTGTTTCCATCCTCTCCCTCTGTCACTCCAAATACGTGGATATTATTTCTTCTAGAACAGGACTCAAGGTCTGTTAGTTTAGCTTGCAGGGCTTTGTGCTATTTGGCACAGATAGTGAGCACCTCAGTCTCCTCCGCTGTCCACTCCTCCACACGCCCCACTTGGGACTCTGCTTCGCTGACTCGGTTGGACAAACTCTCTGTTTGAAAGTTATCGAGTTTGACATTAATTTCTTAATCAGGGTGTTGATTTCCTGTCTCAGGGAGTTGTGCCCCCCTTTCAAGTCAGATTTAAGCTCCTTTAAAGAAGCCATTAAATCAATTGCATTTACGCTCCTTCCACTCTGCTGGGCTTCTTCTGTGTCACTGTTAGCATGTTGCACTTCGGAGATGCTAGTTTTTGCCACCGAGTCGCTTTTATCTTGATTTCTAGGCATTCTTAACTTCTTTCTTACAGCCTTTTGTGTATCTCTTCCTACTCATCCAAATGATTTACCATTCATTGTCAGGTTAATGAGTTATTTGGTGGGAAAACTAAAACTTTTCTGGGAGCATAGATTACATCTAATTACATCATTAGCTAACCAGAAGTCCAAGATTTTGGTTTTTAAGTCGCTGCACTACTGTTTTATATGGTTTTACTTAAATCCATTCATTTCACTAAATTGTGATACCACCTTTATTTTTTATGCACTGGTATTGGACTAGTACTGGCCGCTAATCAAGTTTGGGTTTTGGAATTTATGTGGGCAAGGAAAAAGTGGTATCGGAACATCTCTACCTTTCATGTTGCTAGGTATGAGTTGGGTGGCATATTAATTTTGAATGGTGATTTAACTTGAGCTGAGCTACATATGCATTAAACGGCTTTAACTCATAGCTGTCTGCAAATTAGAAAAGAGTATTCACTGAGACCATGGTACAATGATATAAATTGTAATTTTCCCAACCAGAAAAAAAATGGAAAAAGGAAAACGAAAGATTGAGATCAAGAAAACAGAAATGGAGAGGTGGTTGTGTATTAAGAGGTGCAGACAAAGAACTGCATTAACTGTCAGCTTGGGCTGCCTGTTTTTTTCTCCTATAAGTGCCTAATAATGGTGAAGATAACATGAAGGAAATTTAAGAAAGGCTCACTGAAACACTTAACGGCTCAAGACTGTGCAGACAGTTTAAACAGAGTACAGTGGGGGCTGAACATTAGCTGTTGTGGTTTAGGACGCATCTGTGCACTCAACATTATCCATACCCTTGTATGAAGTGGTTTCAGCAAACATTCAATAAGGTTACAAATAACTGGCAGTCCATAGGTTAAAAATATGACAGCAGGTATCAGCCCCTGTTCTCGTGTGCTTCTGAAACATTCCTGGTTGAGTATGAAGCTATGCAGAAGATGGAAATAAAGGTGCACTTGCATGTCAGTGTAGCTTAGTTTAGTGTTTCATCAGTGAGTGGAACCACACTACAGACTGGAATCTCTGCTAACAATGACAAACAGGGGATAACGTGACAGCCGGCTCATGTGAATGAGTCCAGTCAGGTTTAACAGATCTTTGTCATTCATGTGTCGGCTGTGTGATGGATAGCACCAGCCTCCACCTAAGCTTCGGTTCAAGAGGCCATGACTCATCATCATTTAAGCCAGTCTTTTTGGCTGTTTTTGGAACCACCCACTACATACTGCATACTAAATTAATGATCAGTATGCCGTCTGTTCACACTACTGCAGTAAACAGGCAGGTTACCCAGAGTGCATTTTGCACAAATTGTGAGAAAAGTGAGATTTTTTTTTCGTTAAACTTAACCAACAAATGCATGGCTGGGTGTTGATGGTGATGCTATAGTGTATTGCACTGTGGGAAACAGTGGGCGAGGTAGACTGATCAGATGCATACTGGGGATTTTCTCTGAATCACTATACACCCAGGAGATTTGTGGCATACTGCAGATTTTGCTTGTGTTTACATACAGCAACTACATACTACTTTTTGGCCAAATCAGTACATACTTCTGGTGTAGCATGTGGTTTTAAAAACGGCCTTTGAGTATGCTGTGAGTTCCTGGGTTGGTCCAGTCTTATTCAGTCAAGTCTCTGTTGACCTTCTCCAAAGTTTTGTAGTAAAACTAAGCTTGTGAGACTAAGGTTGGTTTTGCAAGACTAACAATTTCCACCAAATAAATAACACACTTCAGCACCATCGGCATCACAGATCATTCCTGCCTTTTCAGTCAAATTTTGAATTACAAGACCAACCCACATCTAATGAGCTCTGTGCTTTGGACAGCTTTTAAGTCTTAAGACATCCAGTGAGAATTTGTGGAGCCCAGCAGATCTGTGCCAAACATCTGATAACTCTGGTGTGGTGTAATAAAAATAGTAATAACATTTAGATGATGAAGTTTCTTGTATTAAAAACTCCAACAGTGTCTTTCACTTGGTGTTACAGACCTCAAACAAAACTTGACATTGCCTATTTCTTTCCTCAGATGTATTTAAAAAAACACCCTCCAGCTGACAGCCCAGTGTGGTGCATTCATCTACTTGAAGAGTTAGAGTAATTCTTAGTAAAAAAGATAACTGTCGCTCATCTATTGTACTCTACTTAAAATTAAATTTCTGTTACTGCTTAATTTTTAAACATTGGAAGTAAGAAGTGGAAGAAAAACGAAGGGAGAGAAAGCCTTCTGTTGGTGTCAATGACTGTATTTGAGTGCATGTGTGCAGTTATTTTATCAGTCTCTGTTCCTTCTCTGTCGTCAGGGTGAATGTGTGTGGAGGGCAGTGCTGTCATGGATGGAGTAAAGCTGAGGGATCACAGCGGTGCACAAAACGTAAGTGCACAGCAAACTCCTTCCAACACATTTCAACACAACAGCACTTCTAAGTTAATTGCACAACTCCAGTGGACACAAACACTGGATGCTCCTGCTTAGCTCTGACACAACACAGTCTTATTTTTCTCTCAAGTAGTGTTTTTCTTGATCTCTTTAAAATAAAAGTTTTGGAAAATGTATTTCATGAATATAAAACAGGAAATAAAGAATTGAATAAGTATCTTGTTTATCTGCAAGTATTCGGTAATTATTTTACTTTGTCAAGGAAACATAAATTCACTTCTTATAAATGTTTATGATTCTGTTACTGGAGGCCATCAAAGGAGTTTAAATTCAGCATCACATCACTTTGGAATTTGGTAAGCGTCTGTCCCCATGATCGCCTCCTAAAATTCTCACGTTGTGTGTCTTCTGACTGATTTATATGTGTAAATTTCTCTCACTGTTGTGACATTTACACAAGATGGCATCGAAAGAGAAAGTCTGTAGGCTGTAGCCTTTTTTGGCAGTGTCTTTAAACAACTGAACAATCATTCATATCTGTTTGAAACAGGCTGATTGTTTGACACGCTGTATTGCCACTTGCAGCATAGTATTGAATTATAGGTTTTTAACAACAGTGAAGTAATCAAAAAATATCGCTGTATTTCTGTCATTCAAGCTTTCCAGTGCTGTCTTGCTGTCACCCACTTTTGCTCTCAGCTCGGTCGCCCTCTGTCTTGTATTTTAAAAATCGAAACTGTTAACATTATGAAGCGCACAGAAGAGATGCCATGTCCTCTCCTCTGCCATGGCAGGGTTGTACAGCTCAATGACCTGCAGCCCTGCAGAGGGGCTCCCCTAACAGTGAACAGTTCCAAAGAAATCCCACCTACGACCACAATGTCGGTTGTGATGGCATCAAGAGTGGTGTCCATCCATGTTTTTTCGCTCATTGACTCCACAGGCAGAAGAGGAAGCACATTGCCATCTATGAAGTATTTTTATACAAAATGGGCACAGGCAATGGGTAAATGAGACAAAGGGCTTCATCAGTCTCTGTCTATGTCAGTTCTCAATGCCCATATGTAAATTCAGATTGACTGGGCAACCCATGGAGGAGAAAAATGGATGCAGACAGACAGACGAAGGGATGGAGTTTTCTTCATTTTATAGTAGGATAAGAATGATCATAGGTAGTTTAAGGCACCTTGTTCCCATGTACCTCAACATCCTTTCATTATGCTCTTCAGCTCCACAGATAGCTGACATGAAAAAGCTCTAAAACTGCAGGTGTTCAGTGCTCTGAGCTATCTAAAAAAAAAAACTTTTGTGGAAAAACTTTGTCATAACTTATTGCTCAGGATCAAAGTGTCAACCACAAGAAAATTTAAAGGCCCAGGAGGGAGCACGAGTTAAACCAAATCTGACAGTCTGCAGTCAATTCTGGTCCTGTACAATTTCACTTTCCTATTCCATTTTTCTTGCCACTGTGTTCTCTTTTCTAATGAGGTCTGCTCATCAGAGTCACCAATATAACAAATCTAGGTGTCAGCCAGACATCAGAAGGCTGCTTTTGTTTACACTTCCTTTAAGGATTGAAGACTTTGCCTTTCAAAAATTACTGCAAGCATTTGTGGTAAATTTACTGTTATCATTGTAAACTCCATATGTGAGTGCTAAAGTTTAAAGCTTTACAGGCGCAACAGTAGCAGAGTGGGGCTTAGGAAAACAGTCATTTGAGAAAATATTTATAAGTCGTACAAAGATTGTTGCAAAGGTGTGTGCATAGGCATACATTTAGATCAAATCTGAACAAAAATGCATTTCATGAATGAGGCCCAGTGTGTGGACATTTTTTTTCCTTTCAACTGTTGCCTGTCGAGTCATGAGAAAACTATTATTACAGGCTTCTGTCTGACTGGCAAGACCACTGGTCTCAGAGAGAAAAGAAACAGGTTTGGAATGGATTATAGCACTTGGAGAGTATTCATAGACAATATTCTTTCTTATTTGCGGGATCTTCTTCGTTATTTAAGTAGTAAACAGCTTCTATACAACGCTGTGCCCTCCTCTTAGAGTTTTTAGAGGGAAACACTGCTCAAGTTCCCAGGAGAGCTACGGGAGTCTCCTGTGTTTTTGTGTTGAATATACAGCATGTCACAGCGTCTGGCACTGTCACTCTTTAACCTTTAAAACTGAATTATCGGAGGTATGTCACGTTTATTGCGGTGTATTTCACAGCAAATAAGCGTAATTAAGTGAAGCACAAATACCTTCAAAAACAAACTGCATAAGGTCAGGTGGTGCTTTTTAAAGTCTAAAAAGTAATTTCTTCTGCCAGATGTCTCAGTCAAAACAATGAAAACAAAAGACGTAGCTTGAGAACATCATGGGTTTGAACATTGCGGGAAACATTTTTGATAATGTAATTACACAACTCAACTAAATACATAACAAAGATATACTAGTTTTTAGATTGTAAATGCAGAAATGTTACATATTGTGAACTTAAGTTTGGCTACTTTTGGCAACTGACCACTCATGCTAGCCAGCCTATAGCACACAGGAGCTAATCACTTGCAATAGCTCCTCAAGTGAAGTAACTTTCTAACTGTAATTTAACAGCTTGATTAGCTTGATTGCTAGTAAGATAATCAATCAACACAGTTTTCTAGAGGTATGCTTGTACCATTGCTCTGTTAAAAGCCATTTTTACACTGAAATTTCGTGTATATCTGTAGATTTTTTAAAAACAGGTTAACCTGTTTATAGGTAGATGCCAGTAGAGAAGTTGGCCTTTTTTTGTTGTTGTTGCGTCCTGTTTAACTTAACAGAAATTAGCCCTAAATGCTTTGACAGAAAGCCAGTGAAAATTTACATTGAATGTTGGGTAATTGCAGAAAATAGCCCTGTTGGAAACAAAAGTTTGGAACAGTAAAATTTTTGAAGCATGAATGTGATCGCCA